>CM069158.1:36656040-36908540 GCA_035221665.1 Okamejei kenojei
TTACCCGCACGTCTTTGGAGTGTGGGGAGAAACCAGAGCTTCCCGAAGAAAGCCCACACAGGTCAGGGGGAGAACGTGCAAACTCCGTACAGACAGGCAGGACAGAACAAGGGCAGCACGGCGGCGCAGCGGTAGAGACCCGGTTCCATCCTGACTACGGGTGCTGTCAGTACGGAGTTTGCACGTTCTCCCCGTGACCTGCGTGGGTTTTCTCCGAGATCTTCGGTTTCCTCCCACACACCAAAGACGTGCAGGTTTGTAGGTGAATTGGCTTGGTGTAAATGTAAACATTGTTCCAAGTGTGTTAATGGATCTCTGGTCGGTGTGGGCTCAATGGGCCGAAGGGTCTGTTTCCGCTCTGTATCTCTAAACTAAGCTGAAACTGAACAAGCACCCGTGGACAGGATCGAACTTGCGTCTCTGGTGCTGTAAGGCAACAACCATGCCACCCAATGTATTGGAGATACAGTAGCTCAGTACAGGCTCCCTCTATCACGCCCCAGCAGACACTGCCAGGGCAGGTACCACACAGGTTATATACAGAGTACAACTCCCACTGTAGACAATAGGTGCAGGAGTAGGTGCCTTCAAGCCAGCACCGCCATTCAATGTGATCATGGCTGATCATCCCCAATCAGTACCCCGTTCCTGCCTTCTCCCCATATCCCCTGACTCCGCTATCTTTAAGAGCCTTATCTAGCTCTCTCTTGAAAGCACTCTCTTGAAAGCATCCAGAGAACCTGCCTCCACCGCCCTCTGAGGCAGAGAATTCCACAGACTCACAACTCTGTGAGAAAAAGTGTTTTCTCGTCTCCATTCTGAATGGCTTACCCCTTATTCTTAAACTTGTGGCCCCTGGTTCTGGACTCCCCCAACATCGGGAACATGTTTCCTGCCTCTAGCGTGTCCAAACCCTTGACAATCTTATATGTTCCAACAAGATCCCCTCTCATCCTTCTAAACTCCAGAGTGTACAAGCCCAGCCGCTGCATTCTCTCAGCATACGACAGTCCCACCATCCCGGGAATTAACCTGGTGAACCTACGATGCACTCCCTCAATAGCAAGAATGTCCCTCCTCAAATGTACTGGTCCATCAAACACCCCCAGGACAGGGACAGAACAAGTTAATTTTTCATCTATTTTCTCTTGTATTTGAGCTAAATTTCTGCTTCAATGGACTGGTGTAATTTTGTCATAAACCAAGTCGACATGTTTGTGAAATATTGCATGACATGCAAATGTCCCAATGTATTTAAGAATGGTCATTTGGCGTAGTTTATTTAAACTTGCTAAAAAATGAATATACCACAAATATATAGAGCCATGCAGCATGAAGAACAGGGCTCTCGGTCCAACCTGTCCACCCCAGAACAAGATGCCCATGTACATTAGTCCCATTAGCCCACGTTTGACCCACATCCCACTATCCATGTGCCCGCGATACGCGAATGGTCTTTCCAACGGAACGATTTTACTCCAAACTTTAAATTCCCTGATGTTAAAAAATTGAAAATGTGTTTTTAAAGTTGCACAAGGCGTTTGGAATAGCAAATGTAAGGTAGACACAGAGTGGTGGAGTAACTCAGCGGGTGGGTCAGGCAGCATCTGTGGAGAACATGGATAGGTGACGTTTCACAGAGTGCTGGAGTACCTCAGCGGGCCAGGCAGCATCTGTGGAGAACATGGATAGGTGACGTTTCACAGAGTGCTGGAGTAACTCAGCGGGCCAGGCAGCATCTGGAGAGAAGGAATAGATGACATTTCAGGTCGAGACACTTCTTCAGACTGAGAAGATAGAGATGACCAGAACACATGAGGGCCGGCAACAGATGACCTCAGAGAGGGTAGAGTCCATAATGGTGCATTGTTGGCAGGGGAAGCATAGAAAATGGGATATATAATATCATATTTTAATGCTTAGTGATCAGTTTCCTGGTAATTAAGTAAAAATTATCGAAAGCTTTTAAAATGTACCTCATTGAAATGTACCGAATCATGAAAGGGTTGGATAGAGTGAATGTGGAGAGGATGTTTCCACCGGTGGGAGAGTCTCGGACTAGAGGTCACAGCCTCAGAATTAAAGGACATTCCTTTCGGAAGGAGGAATTTGTTTAGTCAGAGGGTGGTGAATCTTTGGAATTCTTTGCAACAGATGGCTGCAGAGGTTGGCTGTAGATTATTGATTAGTACGGGTGTCAGAGGTTATGGGGAGAAGGCAGGATAATGGAGTAGGAGGAAGAGATAGATCAGCCATGATTGAATGGCGGAGTAAACTACAGTAGATAAGTTCTTAAGTGATAGGAGCAGAATTAGGCCATTCAGCCCATCAAGTCTTCTATGCCATTCAATCATTGCTGATCTATCTCTCCCACCCAACCCCCTCCTCTTGCCATGGCGGGCCTGACTTGATGGGCCAAATGGCCAAATTCTGCTCCTATCACCTATGACCTTATGACCTTGCAACAAAACAGAATCTGCAGTTCCTACACAGACTCACACACACACACTACCCATTGTGTGAAAAAGTTACCCCTCAGATTCCTATTATATCTTTTCCCCTTCACCTTGAACTGATGTCCTCTGGTCCTCGATTCCCCTACTCTGCACAAGAGACTCTGTGCATCTACCCGATCTATTCCTCTCATGGTTTTGTACCAGCGGGTCAGGCAGCATCTCTGGAGAAAATGAATTAGGTGACATATTGGGTCGAGACCCTTCTTCTGACTGTCCCTGTGGCTATCAAACTGTACAAGTCCTCCACCTTCTGTCGTGGGGTAGACTGGAATTCCCCTCCCCAATCTTTGCACACCCCCAATCCTTTCCATTTGTATTTATTTGTGTGTGTTGTATCTACATAGACATATGACATGCTGCACTGAATAATATGTGCTCTCTATTTATTAAATTATCCTGGTTTTGATTTTATGGTCTTCCAGGAATTGAACCATATCAATGATTGGGGCCTGGATGTCTTCAGGATTGGGCAGTACTCCAATGACCGACCACTCACAGTTTGCATGTACAGCATCTTCAAGGTAAAAGAATCAACATATCTTTCAATAATTTTAAGAAATATCTTAACTGGTTGACAACCGATCGCCTGGTAATCCCATACGTGAAGGGTTGTGAAGGTGGGGAGAATGCTCCTCAAACTGTGGAGCATCCTGGACAATACAGCTCACCCCCTCCGTGACACACTGGTCAACCTGAGGAGCACCTTCAGCAACAGACTGGTCCCACCAAGATGCAGCACAGAACGCCACAGGAGATCCTTCTTCCCCGTGGCTATCAAACTGTACAACAACTCCCCCTTCTGTTGTGGGGTAGACTGACTACCCCCCCCCCCCCCTCCCTCAATATTTGGACATCCACAATCCTTCCCACTCGTCACTTTAATTTCATGTTTCATGTATCTTGTTGTGTTTTATGACTGTTGCCAGATCAATATCCCTCCTGGGATAAATAAAGTTCTATCGTATTGTATCGTTATACAGTTCTGCAGAGCAGAGTGTGGAATGTGAGAACATGGACCTCTCTATCTCATTCTACACTGGGTACTCTGCGAAGCAGTGAGTCATTGAGTTAGAGTCATGGATCACTGCCACGAGTTTAGCAATTTACCAACTCTCCGCTGGATCTATGCTGGTCAGACACAAAATGGTGGAGTAACTCAGCGGGTCAGGCAGCATCTGTGGAGAATATGGATAGGTGACGTTTCACAGAGTGCTGGAGTAACTCAGCGGGTCAGGCAGCATCTGTGGAGAACATGGATAGGTGACGTTTCACAGAGTGCTGGAGTAACTCAGCAGGTCAGGCAGCATCTGTGGAGAACATGGATAGGTGACGTTTCACAGAGTGCTGGAGTAACTCAGCAGGTCAGGCAGCATCTCTGAGAAAAGGAGGGCCTGAAGAAGGGTCTCAACCCAAAACGTCACCTATTCCTTCTCTCCAGAGATGCTGCCTGTCCCGTTGAGTTACTCCAGCATTTGGTGTCTATCTTTGGTATAAACCAGCATCTGCAGTTCCTTCCTACACAAAGGTCTGTGCTGGATTTGAACAGAGGGTGCAGGGGTGGAGCAACGTTGTCTTAGGTCAGCATACACGCACTCCTCCAGAGTCCCTCTGGAATGTTGAGATTTAATTCTAAGACGTTTCATAGTTGACCCCAAATTAGAATGTATTTTTCAACGTGGTTTAGATTACGTGTTGTTGAAGGACCTCCTCCTTTGCAATGAATTTCCATTCTCTCGTCTTGAAGTCCCGACAGCTGCTGAAGACGTTCAAGATCCCGGTGAAGACCTTCATCACATACATGCTGACCCTTGAAGACCACTACCATCTTGACGTGGCCTACCACAACAACTACCACGCTGCAGATGTGGCCCAGTCCACGCACGTCTTGCTTCTCTCCCCCGCTCTCGAGGTAGGTCGTTCAATTTTGGGTTTTCTTTTCAATTAACCTGGGTGGTGAATGTGTGGAACTCCTTGCCACGGAAGGCTGTGGAGGCCAAGTCAGTGGGTATTTTTAAGGCAGAGACACATAGATTCTTGAATAGTACGGGTGTCAGGGGTTATGGGGAGAAGGCAGGAGAATGGGGTTAGGAGGGAGAGATAGATCAGCCGTGATTGAATGGCGGAGTTGACTTGATGGGCCGAATGGCCTAAATCTACTCCTAACCCTTTTGACGTTTTGTTCCAATCGAAGCATCAAGGGACATTTTAGCATTTTGGAGCTCATGGAATAAGTAGATAGAAAACATTTTTAACACATTGACTTCATCAGTCAGGATGGGTTTAGTGGGAAATGGCCCAAACGCGATTAGTTTTAGATTAGAAATACAGTGTGGAAACATGCCCTTCGGCCCATCGAGTCCACACCAACCAGCGATCCCCGCACATTAACACTGTCCCACACACCAAGGACAATACACATTTCTACCAAGCCAATTAACCTACAAACCTGTACGTCTGTGGCATGTAGGAGGAAACCAAAGATCTTGGAGAAAACCCACGCGGTCACGGGGAGAAGGTCCCAAATCCATACAGACAGCACCCGTAGTCGAGATCGAACCCGGGTCTCTGGCGCTGTGAGGCAGCAACTCTACCGCTGCGCCACCGTGCCGCCCCAACTAGGTTGGGCAAGTTGGGCCAAAGGGCCTGTTTCCATGCTGTATGACTGTGACTCTTGGTATCAAGTGACCAGCTGGATGGATGGGCAATGCTCTTCGACAGCTCCAGCCCTTCAAGTGAAGCTGCTTCCGCAATGCTCCTGTGTCCACCAGCAGCGTGCGAGGACTATCACCACACTGACTGCTGCAGTTCAACGAGCTCAGTGTTTGCGTGGCTGGTCCAGACACGTTCCAAGTCAACGGTTGCCTCTCAGATCTTCACGGTGGAGGCTTGTTGACGGCAGTGCTGGTGAACATCATTCAGATAACTGAACCATCCTATCACCAACTAGAACGTTGTCCTGACCTCCCATTTATCTTGGACTATTTTTAATCGGACTATATCTTGCACTAAAAGTTGTTCACGTTTTCCTCAACCTGTACAATGTGTCATAGGGTCACACAGTGTGGAAACAGGCCTTTCGGCCCAACTTGCCCACACAGGCCAACATGCCCCATCTACATTAGCCCCACCTGCTTGCGTTTGGCTCGACTGTAATCAGGTATAGTCTTTCCACTGACCGGATAGCAGGCAACGTACCTCGTTACACGTGACATTAATAATAAGCAGGAGTCTAACGTTAAAACATCATGGGTAGCGGGTTAAACTCTCATTTTACTCATTATTACTAATGTCACGTGTAACGAGGTCAGTGATGTCACATGTAATGAGGTACAGTGAAATGAGGTTTTGTTGCGTGCTATCCAGAGAGCGGGAAGACTATACCTGATTACAATCAAGCCAAATGTGGGCAGGTGGGACCATGGGGCCTGTTGGTCAGTGTGGGCATGTTGGGCTAAAGGGCCTGTTTCCACGCTGTATAAATCTAAGCGGTCTACAGTGTACAGGTACAGGAAAAAGTGAATAACTTTTAGTGCAAGATAATGTCCAGTAAAGTCTGATTAAAGATAGCCCCAGGGTCTCCGATGAGGTGGATGGGAGATCAGGACCTAGTTGGTGAGAGGATGGTGATAACAGCCGCAAAGAACCTGTCCCTGTACTTTAGACTTTAGGCATACAGCGTGGAAACAGGCCCTTCGGCCCACGGAGCCCGCGCCGACCTGCGATCCCCGTACACGAGCACTATCCTACACACACGAGGGACGGCTTTACCAAGGCCAACTGACCTGCAAAGCCGCACGTCTTTGGAGTGTGGGAGGAAATCGTAGATCTCGGCCAAAACCCACGCAGGTCGCGGGGAGAACATACACATTCTGTACGGACAGCACCCGTGGTCAGGATGGAGCCCGGGTCTCCGGCGCTGTGAGGCAGCAACTCCACCGCTGCGCCACCGTGCCGCTCGGGTAAGCCAGGAAACACCTGCAGCTGGAAACACAGCTTTGTAGGTTAGTTGGTTTGGCATCAGTGTAAATTGTCCCTAGTGTGTGTAGGATACTGCTAGTGTGCGGGGATCGCTGGCCGGCGCAGACTCGATGGGCCGAAGGGCCTGTTTCTGTGCTGTATCTCTAAACTAAACTAAACCTCCAGGCCCTTCGTCCAACGTTTAAATGTACTGGTGGTGATCTCTCCCATCTCTGTCTTGCAGGCAGTGTTCACTGATCTTGAAGTAATGTCTGCGATATTTGCCTCTGCAATCCACGACGTTGACCATCCTGGTGTCTCCAACCAGTTCCTCATCAACACCAGTAAGTACCGTCCACAGTGGCGCTCGTGACACCCACACACACTCCGAATGTAAACCCACAAATACTTTCAATTACGTTTCATCCATGAGGTCAAAGTCATAGGAGCAGGTTTAGGCCATTCGGCCCATCGAGTCAACTCCACCATTCAATCATGGCTGACCTATCTCTCCCTCCTAACCCCATTCTCCTGCCTTCTCCCCGTAACCCCTGACACCCGGACTAATCAAGATCTATCTATCTCTGCCTTACAAATATCTATTGACTTGGCCTCCACAGCCGTCTGTGGCAAACCTTTGGCATCCAGTTCCCCGTTGCTAGATATGTTATTTTATTTATGAATAGGTGTTTGGGCCAGTCACCATGTAATGCTATAATCACTAAATGCCCATTTCAGAGGGTTTAGTTTAGTTTGGTTTAGTTTAGAGATACAGCGCAGTAACAGGCCCTTCGGCCCATCGAGTCCGCGCCGACCAGCGATCCCCGCACACTAACCCTATCCTACACACACTAGGGACAATTTACAGTTTTATTAAGCCAAGTAGCCTGCAAACCTGTACATCTTTGGGAGTGTGGGAGGACACTGAAGCTCCTGGAGAAAACCCACGGGGAGAACGTACAAACTGCGTACAGGCAGCACCCGTAGTCGGATGGAACCCGGGTCTCTGGCGCTCTGAGGCAGCAACACTACCCGCTGCCCCACCGTGCCGCCCACGGTGGTTACGAGTTCTTTGCATCTGGATATACATAACCCAGCAAGCTTCCACCTCCAAAGGGGCGAGTTGGTGGTTTCCTCGCTCCCTGGCATGCAACCTATTACTTTAAACTCAAGATTTATTTAATTAACTGGGTTTCAAATTCTCCATCTGCTGAGGTGGGAATTCAACTCGTCTGCAGATCATCAGCTCTGTTGATTACTGCAGCAACATAACCATGACTACCCGTAACACACGGTGGCGCAGCGGTAGAGTTGCTGCCTTACAGCGAATGCCGCGCCGGAGACCCGGGTTTCATCCCGACCACGGGTGCTGTCTGTGCAGAGTTTGTACGTTCCCCCCGTGACCTGCGTGGGTTTTCTCTAAGATTTTCGGGGTTTCCTCCCACACTCCAGGTTTGTAGGTTAATTGGCTTTATAAATGTAAAAACTGCCCCAAGTGGGTGTAGGATGGTATTAATATGATACATAGACACATAGACAATAGGTGCAGGAGTAGGCCATTCGTCCCTTCGAGCCATTCAATGTGATCATGGCTGATCATCCACAATCAGTACCCCGTTCCTGCCTTCTCCCCATATCCCTTGATTCCGCTAGCCCTAAGCGCGGCAGTAACTCTCTTTTGAATGCATCCAGTGAATTGTCTCCCTTGTCCCTTGTCCATTTTACTTGTTACATCCTCAAAAAATTCCAGAAGATTTGTCGAGCATGATTTCCCCTTCGTAAATCCATGCTGACTCGGACCGATCCTGTTTTGCTATCCAAACGCACCGCTATTACATCTTTAATAATCGACCCCAGCGCCTTCCCCACCACCGATGTCAGGCTAACTGGTCTATAATTCCCTGCTTTCTCTCTCCCTCCTTTCTTAAAAAGGTGGATAACATTATGATAGGGTTAGAATATGCGGGGATCGCTGGTCAGCGCGGACCCGGTGGGCCAAAGGGCCTGTTTCAGCGCTGCATCTCTAAACTAAACTAAACAACAAGCCACTGAACCCATCAATTTGATTCCCAGATATATATACTCTTTTACAAATATTTTAATAATCATTTTTGTTTATGCTCCAGAGTATGAAGGAGTATATTATATTGTTAAATTTCTTGTGATTAAGTCTATTATCCTTCAAAGATGTTATTGGAAATTGTTTTAGTGTTTGAATAATTAATTTTCACGTTTCTTTCCACTCTCGTTCATAGCCTATGCCATCTGTCTGTCTGTCTGTGTGTGTGTGTGTGTGTGTGTGTGTGTGTGTGTGTGTGTGTGTGTGTGTCTGTGTCTGTGTCTGTGTCTGTGTCTGTGTCTGTGTCTGTGTCTGTGTCTGTGTCTGTGTCTGTGTCTGTGTGTGTCTGTGTCTGTGTCTGTGTCTGTGTGTGTCTGTGTCTGTGTCTGTGTCTGTGTCTGTGTCTGTGTCTGTGTCTGTGTCTGTGTGTGTGTCTGTGTCTGTGTCTGTGTCTGTGTCTGTGTCTGTGTGTGTGTCTGTGTCTGTGTCTGTGTCTGTGTCTGTGTCTGTGTCTGTGTCTGTGTGTGTGTGTGTGTGTGTGTGTGTGTGTGTGTGTGTGTGTGTGTGTGTGTGTGTGTGTGTCTGTGTCTGTGTGTGTGTGTGTGTGTCTGTGTGTGTGTGTGTGTGTGTGTGTGTGTGTCTGTGTCTGTGTGTGTGTGTGTGTGTGTGTGTGTCTGTGTGTGTGTGTGTGTGTGTGTGTGTGTGTCTGTGTGTGTGTGTGTCTGTGTCTGTGTGTGTGTGTGTGTGTGTGTGTGTGTGTGTGTGTGTGTGTGTGTGTGTGTGTCTGTGTGTGTCTGTGTGTGTCTGTGTGTGTGTGTGTGTGTCTGTGTGTGTGTGTGTGTGTGTGTGTGTGTCTGTGTGTGTGTGTCTGTGTGTGTGTGTGTGTGTGTGTGTGTGTCTGTGTGTGTGTGTGTGTGTGTGTCTGTGTGTGTGTGTGTGTGTGTGTGTGTGTGTGTGTGTCTGTGTGTGTGTGTGTGTGTGTGTGTGTGTGTGTGTGTGTGTGTGTGTGTGTGTCTGTGTGTGTGTGTGTGTGTGTGTGTGTCTGTGTGTGTGTGTGTGTGTGTCTGTGTGTGTGTGTGTGTGTGTGTGTGTCTGTGTGTGTGTGTGTGTGTGTGTGTGTGTGTGTGTGTGTGTCTGTGTCTGTGTCTGTGTGTCTGTCTGTGTGTGTCTGTGTGTGTGTGTGTGTGTGTGTGTGTGTCTGTGTGTGTGTGTGTGTGTGTGTGTGTGTGTGTGTGTGTGTGTGTGTGTGTGTGTGTGTGTGTGTCCCTCTCATTATTCTCTCTGTCTGCTATCATAGCATCCATAAGACCATAAGTGACAGGAGCTGTATTAGGCCATTCGGCCCATCAAGTCATGGCTGATCTACCTGTCCCTCCTAGCCCCACTCCTCCCCGTAACCCCTGACACGTGTACTGACTAAACTCTGATCCCTCGTTGGGTTCTATTCCCTCTACTTTTTCTCCACCTCCTTTCTCTCTCCCTTTCTCTCTCCTTTTCTCCGTCTCCCATCAACACATCCAATGACTGGTTCAATCATCTCCCCAACCTTTTCTAACTACTTCATTAGTCAGGTTTCCTTTCATACTGCCAGCACTACACCGCTTGTCTTCCTCAAACTCTTCCCACCTCCCACCATTACTCCTCTCTCTCTGTTGTCTTCGCTTCTCCTGGTGACTCCTCCTGCGTCCATCCCTTTCACTTTGGCTCCTTCTCTTTACGAGAACGATCCCAGGGGTGAATGGGTTAACCTATGATGAGCCTAGGCCTGTACTCGCTGTAGTTCACTTGGATGAGGGGGTGACCTCATTGAAACTTACCAAATAGTGAAAGGCCTGGATAGAGTGGATGTGGAGAGGATGTTTCCACTAGTGGGAGAGTCTAGGACCAGAGGGCACAGCCTCAAATAAAAGGACGTACCTTTAGAAAGGAGACGAGGAGGAATTTCTTCAGTCAGAGGGTGGTGAATTCTTTGCCGCAGACGGCTGTGGAGGCCAATGGATCATTTTAAGGCGAAGATTGACAGATTCTTCATCAGTACAGGTGTCAGGGGTAATGGGGAGAAGGCAGGAGAATGGGGTTGAGAGGGAAAGATGGATCAGCCATGATTGAATGGCAGAGTAGACCTGATGGGCCGAACGGCCTAATTCTGCTCCTATCACGTATAAACGGATGAACTTCCCTCTGACCTCCGCTACTTACCTGCTCCTGATCTTCCCGTTCCATCGCTTCGCCCCGCCCCCACTATTCACGCTCTTTCTCGTTGTGTTCTGCAGACTCTGAGTTAGCGCTAATGTACAATGACGCCTCGGTTTTGGAGAACCATCACCTGGCTGTGGGCTTCAAACTACTGCAGGAAGAGAACTGCAACATCTTCCAGAACCTGTCCAAGATAGAGCTTCAGAACCTCCGCAAAATGGCCATCGACATGGTTGGTGCCGCGGGCTTACCTTCGCTTTAAAGACAGGCACAAAAAGTTCAGCGGACTTTGTCGTTTATGTAAAGGAAATGCGATCTCCTCGGTGCTGGCATCTCCTGCCTGTCTTTACATAGACGACAAAACGCTGGGGTTACTCAGCGGGACAGGCAGCATCTCTGGAGAGGAGGAATGGGCGACGTTTCGGGTCAAAGCCCTTCTTCAGACTGAGAGTCGGGGGGGAGAGGGAAACTGGAGATATAGAAGGGTACAAAGAGCACTTTGGTTTACTTTAGTGTAACAGCAGCGAGACCAAGCGCAGGCTCGGCGATCGTTTCGCTGCACACTTGCGCTCATTCTGCCGAGACCTACCTGATCTCCCGGTTGCTGAATCGCTTTAACTCCCCCTCCCATTCCCACACTGACCTTGCTGCCCTGGGCCTCCCCCAATGTGGTGGAGCAGCACCTATATTTCACTTGGGCAGCTTGGGGTGTAGCCCAGTGGTATGAATATTGACTTCTCCAACCAAGTAACCCTTGCTTTCCCTCTCTCTCCATCCCTCGTTGTCACCTCCCCCTCGCTGACAATCATCTATCTATTCTACATTTTCCTTGAACTTCATCCCCTTTGAGCTCCCAGTTTTCACACCTTACCCTTCCTTGTCTCCGTGTCTCCCTCTCCCCTGACTCTCGGTCTGAAGAAGGGTCTCGACAATGAAACGTCACCCATTCCTTCTCTCCTGAGATGCTGCCTGTCTCGCTGAGTTACTCCAGCTTTTTGTGTCTATCTCCTCTGTTCTATCTGTCTTGTGAACATTGCAATTTGATATTTCTTACCCACATTATTCTAAATGCGGTCTCACCAAATTCTTATACAGTACAACTGCAACATGAGCTCCCTCTTCTATACTCAATACTCTGACTGATGAAGGCCAAAGTGCCAAAGGCCTTTTTGACCATTTTTGATCTACCTGCGACTCGACCTTCAACGAACCATGCACCCGTACGCCGAGATCCCTCTGCTCTACACTACGATGAGTCCTACCGTTCACTGTGTAGGTCCTGCCCTTGTCCCAAAATGCACCACCTCACACTTCTCTGTATTAAATTCCATCAACCATTCCTCCGCCCACCTGGCCAATGGACCCAGATCCTGCTGCAATCGTTCACGACCATCTTCACCATCTGCAAAACCACTCACTTTTGTATCATCAGCAAACTTGCTAATCTTGCCCTGTATGTCCTGTGGTTCTTGAATCCCCTTCTACCCTGTGCATTGACCCTATAATATCCTGCACTATAGTCATCTACAATGGATTGTGCTGCAATCTCTGTGTGTTAAATGTTCTCAAACCTGCATTTCTCCGACCTGCCCAGGCGAAATGTGAATGTAAGATGAAGTATGAATGGGAGCGCTGACAGAGAAACACTCTTGCTGGCTCGAAGGGGCCGAATGGCCTACTCCTGCACCTGTTTTCGACGTTTAAACGCCTCTATGTCCTATCCAGGTGCTGGCAACAGACATGACCAAACACATGAACCTTCTGGCGGACTTGAAGACCATGGTAGAGACGAAGAAAGTGACGAGTTTAGGTGTCTTGTTGCTGGATAACTACTCCGACCGAATACAGGTAGAGCCTGCCACAAATCCCATCAGTGCCTCCTCAAAGCTTTCCGCCTTACTTGAATTTTGGGTGATTTTTTTAATGTCAATATTCCAGATTTAAACCAACAATCAAAAAGCACCAATACGGTGTTAAAGAAGGAACTGCAGATGCTGGAAAATCGAGGGTACACAAAATGCTGGAGAAACTCAGCGGGTGCAGCAGCATCTAAGGAGCGAAGGAGATAGGCGACGTCTCGTCCCGAACATTGCCTATCTCCTTCGCTCCATAGATGCTGCTGCACCCGCTGAGTTTCTCCAGCCTTTTGTGTACCCCAGCACAGGATGTTGCATCTCCGAGTTAAACAGTGACAGGCAGACTTGTCCCCACTCGTGCCATACCCCCATTATTGTACACAACAGACCGGTGCTGAAGAATACTCATATGCTGCACAGGGACAGATATACCCCACCAATAGGTCACCTCTGTGTGTTGCTCTGGGTAAGAGACTCTGTGCATCTACCCGATCTATGTTCCTCTCATGATGTATTCCTACTGGAAATGTACCCCAGCATTTTACAATGCAAGACCCAGCTCCACCAGTACTGCGCCCATGTTACCCAACAATAGACCTGTTCCCGAAGATAGACTCAAAAAGCTGGGCAAAATACCTAAGTGGAGATAGTCTTTCTCAGCGAACAAGGACCAGAGTCCAGGAAACTCAACTTGGCATCAAAAATAGAGACAGGCTCAAAGTGGTGGAGTAACTCAATGGGTCAGGCAGCATCTCTGGAGAAAAGGCACGGATGAAGTTTCGGGTCGAGACCCTCCTTCAGTCTGAAGAAGGGCCTCCACCCGAAACGTCACCTTTTCCTTTTCTCCGGAGATGGTGTCTGACCCGCTGAGTTTAGCTTTTTGTGTCTATGGTTTAAACCTACGCAATAGACCTGTCCCCACCAGCACCTTGCCCCATTATTACACAGTGACACACCTGTCCCCACCAGCACCTTGCCCCATTACTACACAGTGACACACCTGTCCCCACCAGCACCTTGCCCCATTACTACACAGTGACACACCTGTCCCCACCAGCACCTTGCCCCATTACTACACAGTGACACACCTGTCCCCACCAGCACCTTGCCCCATTATTACACAGTGACGGGTCCTTGTAGTTGATAAGCTTCAGTGAATGACTTGGCCCACAGCCAACAAACATGCGTGTGTGTGTACGTGTTCACTGTACGCGCTGATGATCGAAATTGCAATGAGCATAGTTTGGAAATTGCCCTTCCTAATCAACCTATCCATGTCCACTTTAAAAATACCCAATGACTTGGCATCCACAGCCGTCCGTGGCAATGAATTCCACAAATTCTCCAACTTCTGGCTAAATAAATTTCTCCTTTCATGTTCCATTAACATATCAACCAAATATCGTAGAGTGGAGTTGCTGCCTCACAGCGCCAGAGACCCGGGCACCATCCTGACCACGGGTGCTGTCTGTACGGAGTTAGTACGTTCTCCCTGTGACTATGTGGGTTTTCTCCGGGTGCTCCGGTTTCCTCCCACACACCTTCGCCTTAGGTTTGTAAATTGTAAATTGTCCCTAGTGTGTGTAGGATAGTGTTAATGTGCGGGGATCGCCGGTCAGCACAGACCTGGTGGGCCAAAGGGCCGGTTTCCATGCTGTATCTCTGAACTACACTAAACTAAACTACACACCCTTCACTCCTGTCCCCAGTTTTATACACACACTTGTCCCCATCATGACACTAGCCCATTGTTATACAGTGACTGGCCTGACCCACCATCAACTTTACTCAATCCCCGCAGCTGCTTGCTGTAATGTTTAGTTTAGAGATACAGCGTGGAAACAGGCCCTTCAGCCCATCAAGTCGGTGCCGACCAGCGATCCCCACACACTAAGGAAAATTTACAATTTTACAGAAGCCAATTAACCTACATACCTGCACATCTTTGGAATGCGGGAGGAACCCGTAGCACCCGGGGAAAACCCACAAGGTCACAGGGAGAACGTGCAAACTCTGCACAGACAGCACCTGTGGTTAGGTTAGTTTCATTTATTGCCACGTGCACTGAAGTACAATGAAAAGCTTTTTATTGCGTGCTGACCAGCTAGCGAAAAGACAATGCACTATTACAGCCATTTACAGTGTGTGTGTGTGTAGGTACGTGAGATGGGAGTCAGGATGGGACCCGGGTCTCTGGCGCTGCGCCACCGTGCCACCACGGACAGCTGATGGTTGCTACTGGGAGAGCGGCGAGGAGATGGGTGGGGGGCTGGGTTTGGAGATGCACTGAGCACTGAGCACTGGTGGTTCCTCCCTCACAGGTTCTGCAGAACATGGTGCACTGTGCTGACCTGAGCAACCCCACCAAGCCCCTGCACCTGTACCAGGCGTGGGTGGATAAAATCATGATGGAGTTCTTCAGCCAGGGCGACCGGGAGCGGGAGATGGGAATGGACATCAGCCCCATGTGTGATAAACACACCGCCTCCATTGAGAAATCACAGGTGAATGGATGGATTAATTAATTAATTAATTGAGTGATTGATTGGGTGATTGGTTGATTGATCGGTCGTCCGATCGATCGATTGGTTAATTGATTAATGAATTAATGTATGCGCAGGGAAATTCTTTGCTTGCATACACAATGTAAGCAAATAGTTACCATGTAACCATCCCCGTCCCCCCTCCCTCACGACAGTCCCCCCCATGCCAGGTCCCCCATCATTCTTCCCCTCCCCCCCCCTCACTCACGGTGCTCCCAGGCGGCTGTGGAGGCCAAGTCAGTGGTTATTTTTAAGGCAGAGATAGCTGGAATCTTGATCAGTACGGGTGTCGGCGTTACGGGGAGAAGGCAGGAGAATGGGGTTAGGTGAGAGAGATAGATTAGCCACGATTGAATGGTGGAGTAGACTTGATGGGCTGAAAGACCTAATTGCCTAATGGGATGAGTCGACACTAGTCCCACCTGCCCGCGTTTGGTCCATATCCCTCCAAACCTGTCCTATCCATGTACCTGTCTAACTGTTTCTTCAACGTTGGGATAGTCCCAGCCTCAACTACCTCCCCTGGCAGCTCGTTCCATGCACCCACCACCCTTTGTGTGAAAAAGCTACCCCTCAGATTCCTATTAAATCTTTTCCCCTTCACCTTGAACCTATGTCCTCTGGCCCTCTGGGCAAGAGACTCTACCCGATCTATTCCTCTCATGATTTTATACACCTCTATAAGACCACCCCTCTTCCTCCTGCGCTCCAAGGAATAGAGACCCAGTCTACTCAACCTCTCCCTACAGCTCACACCCTGGAATCATGGCAACATCCTTGTAAATCTTCTCTGCCCGCCCTTGACAACATCTTTCTCATAACATGGTGCCCAGAACTCTACAGCAGTCCCCAGAGCTCTGCCGTTCACCGTGTACGTTCTGCCCGTGTTAGTGCAATATCCTCACATTTCTCTGTACGTATTAAATTCCATCGCGGCAGGAAATGGTGACGTTTCTGGTCGAGACCCTTCCTCAGACTGAGGGTCTCGCTCTCCGTATGAAGAAGGGTCTCGTCACCCATTCCTTCTCTCCAGAGATGCTGCCTGCTCTGACCCGCTGAGTTCCTCCAGCATCACCCACCAACCTGACTGACCCCCTGGCATTTCCTCCTCTGCCCCAGGTCGGCTTCATCGACTACATCGTGCACCCTCTGTGGGAGACGTGGGCCGACCTGACGTACCCCGACGCCAAGGAGATCCTGGACAACCTGGAGGACAACCGGGACTGGTTCCAGACCATGATCACACGCAGCCCGCCCTCCATGAAGAGCTCGGCCTCGGACAGGGAGGACGATGCTGACGACGCGCCCGACGTGGACAAGGCGATAGTGGAAGACAAGTCTTCAGAGGAAGACACGGCGTCCGTGGAAGACAGTGCGCTAGTGGAAGACAAGGCGTCCGTGGAAGACAGTGCGCTAGTGGAAGACAAGGCGTCCGTGGAAGACAAGGCGCTACTGGAAGACAAGGCGTCCGTGGAAGACAAGGCGCTAGTGGAAGACATTGCGTTAGTGGAAGACATTGCGTTAGTGGAAGACAAGGCGTCTGTGGAAGACAAGACGCCCCTGGAGCTGCTGATGGAGATGGACAGGTTGTCGCAGCTGAGTGTGGGCGGGCTGGAGCCGGGCAGGTTCAGCGCGCCACACAGCTCCATGGAGGAGATGTACACTTGTAGCCCGCCCGAGGTGTCCATCGCCGACTTCTCCGTGTCGTCCTACAGCCAAACGTCGTCCCACAGCAGGTCGGCGTCGAGCGTGGACACGGCGGCCGTGCCGGCCGGCGGTGGGGCCGGGCAGGAGAGCAGCGGGCCGGGGCCGGACGTGCAGGCTCCGCCGCCGGCGACCACCCACACCTCCGGGGACAAGCGGGACAGCGAGGCGGCGGCGGCCGGGACATAACCTACCCCTGTACGGGCAGCACTGAACAACTCTCGCCCCTCTCCCTCTCCCCCTCTCCCCCTCTCCCTCTCCCTCACTCTGCCCCGGCACCCAGCGGCAGACAGGCACACGCCCTGTCTGTAAATATATGTCCATGTGTGTGTTGGGGAGACCAGGCAGGAGGTTGAGGGGGGTTTGGCCCCAGAGACGGGGTTTCTTTCACCGCCGGACAACAGGACAGTCTCAAACGGCGACCGTGAGCCGGACCCCCCTCATTCCCGGGGCGAGGAGATGGTGAATGGCAGCGCCGGCTGCGGGCATTGAACCGGGGACCCGAGGGCAGCAACGGGGCCGGGCCCCAGCATCAAACCAGGGAGGGGGCGGGTTGGACTGTTTGTTCTTGTCCATTTTTATTGTGAAAGTATTTGCAGCAAAAATGAGATGAGGCCAGTGGTGAAGCTGCCCCCCCCCCCCCGGCCCGGCCCGGCCCGGCCCGCGGTGCTCCCTCTGCGGGCGGGCACCGGCGCTGGAGCCGAGGCGGCCACTCCCGGGATGTGGAATCAGACGCCGTGATCGTCCAACTGGGACGCGGTCAGCATCGAAAGTGGACGCTGGGGGGAAAAAAAGTCTGAACGGTTTCGTCTCTCTGGGGTTTTTTAAAAAAAAAAAAGCAAGTGGTCTGTATTTTTCTTAAATGAATATTTTTAGATTTTTTGTACATGATTTGCCTCTGTGTGACTTCACTGAGTTCGCCGGGTGCAGTGGGAGTGGGTGTGTGTGTGTGTGTGTGTGTGTGTGTGTGTGTGTGTCTGTGTGTGTGTCTGTGTGTGTGTGTGTGTGTGTATCTGTGTGTGTGTGTGTATCTGTGTGTGTGTGTGTGTGTGTGTGTGTGTGTGTGTGTGTATCTGTGTGTGTGTGTGTGTGTGTGTGTGTGTGTGTGTGTGTGTGTGTGTGTGTGTCTGTGTGTGTGTGTGTATCTGTGTGTGTGTGTGTATCTGTGTGTGTGTGTGTATCTGTGTGTGTGTGTGTGTGTGTGTGTGTGTGTGTGTGTATCTGTGTGTGTGTGTGTGTGTGTGTGTGTGTGTGTGTATCTGTGTGTGTGTGTGTGTGTGTGTGTGTGTGTGTGTGTGTATCTGTGTGTGTGTGTGTATCTGTGTGTGTGTGTGTGTGTGTGTGTGTGTGTGTGTGTGTGTGTATCTGTGTGTGTGTGTGTGTGTGTGTGTGTGTGTGTGTGTGTGTGTGTATCTGTGTGTGTGTGTGTGTGTGTGTGTGTGTGTGTGTGTGTGTGTGTGTGTGTGTGTGTGTGTGTGTGTGTGTGTGTGTGTGTGTGTGTATCTGTGTGTGTGTGTGTATCTGTGTGTGTGTGTGTGTGTGTGTGTATCTGTGTGTGTGTGTGTGTGTGTGTGTGTATCTGTGTGTGTGTGTGTATCTGTGTGTGTGTGTGTGTGTGTGTGTGTGTGTGTGTGTGTGTGTGTGTGTGTGTATCTGTGTGTGTGTGTGTATCTGTGTGTGTGTGTGTGTGTGTGTGTGTGTGTGTGTGTGTGTGTGTATCTGTGTGTGTGTGTGTGTGTGTGTGTGTGTGTGTGTGTGTGTGTGTGTGTGTGTGTGTGTGTGTGTGTGTGTGTGTGTGTGTGTGTGTGTGTGTGTGTGTGTGTGCCATGGCAGTGTCTGTACATATGTCTGTCTGTGTGAGTGCGTGTGTCTGTCTGTGTGAGTGCGTGTGTCTGTTAGTGTGAGTATGTGTGTGTGTCTGTCTGTGTGAGTGTGTATGTGAGTGGGTGAGTCTGTGTGTGTGTGAGCTGTGTCTGTGTGTGAGTGTGTGTGTGTGTATCTGTCTTTTAATCGCCTCTTCATCTTCACCCATCTGTCAATAAAGCTCCCCCCCCCCCCCCCCCGTTTGGGAGACAGCGCATAGGTGCTGCCATACTGAAGTTTAGTTTCGAGATACAGCACGGAAACAGGCCCTTCGGCCCACTGAGTCCGTGCCGACCAGCGATCCCTGCATACTAACACTATCCGACACACACCAGGGACAATCTACATTTCTACAAAGCCAATTAACCTGGAAACATGTACGTCTTTGGGGTGTGGAAGGAAACCGGAGCCCCCAGAGAAAACCCACGCGGGTCACGGGGAGAACGTGCAAACTCCGTACAGACAGCACCCGTAGTCGACCCCTCTATTACTGTTTAGGATTTTTTTTGGGGGGGCGGGGTGCAAATCTCAAAGCTCTGCCACCTCCAGCACTTTGCGATATTACTCTCGATTCCAACATGTGCCCCCCGCTGCCCACCCCGACATCCACCTCAGCTGGTCAGTGCGGGGCAGCGAGCTCCTCGTCTCCAATGCTCCAGGCGCAGGAAGTATGTGGGCTCGGCGAGAGTGAAGGATGGTGTGACTTGGGTGGGGGTAGGAGGGGGGGGGGGGGGGTGGAGAGAGGGAATGCTGGGGTTACTGGAAGTTAGAGAAGCCAGTGTTCATACCACTGGGGTGTAAGCTGCCCAAGCGAAATATGAGGTGCTGTTCCTCCAATTTGCATTTAGCCTCACTCTGACAATGGAGGAGACCCGGGACAGAAAGGTCAGTGTGGGAATGGGAAGGAGAATTAAAGTGTTTAGCAACCGGGAGATCAGGTTGGTTCAGGCGGGCTGAGCGGAGTCCAGTCTACATTTGGTCTCACCGATGTTTAAGAGTCCACATCTTGAACAACGGATACAGTAGATGAGGTTGGAGGAGGTGCAAGTGAACCTCTGCCTCACCTGAGTTCCCACCTGCAATTAGGAGTGACCGTGTGACATTAGTGCATTTGGTGCCATTTATAAGTTTAGTTTAGTCTCGAGATACAGCATGGAAACAGGCCCTTCAGCCCATCGAGTCCGCACTGACCAGCGATCATCCGTTCACACTTAGTTCCATGTTATTCTACTTTCCCACCCACTCCCTACACACGAGGGCAATTTGCAGAGGCCAATTAACCAACAAACTCCGCACATCTTTGTGGGAGGAAACCGGAGCACCCGGAGAAACGCCGCGTGGTCACGGGGAGAGCGTACAAACTCCGTACAGACAGCACCAGGGTAGTAAGGCCGTTAGAGACCCGGGCTCGATCCTGACTCCGGGTGCTGCCTGTACGGAATGTGTACAGTCTCCCCATGACCTATGTGGGTTTTCTCCAGGCGCTCCAGTTTCCTCCCACATCCCAAAGACGTGCAGGTTTGTAGGTTAATTGTCCCTAACGTGTGTAGGATGGAGCTAGTACTGGGTGATCGCCGGTCAGTGCGGACTCGGTGGGCAAAAAGGCTTATTTCGGCGCTGTATTTCTAAAACTAAATGGGGCATCTTGGTTGGCATGGATGGGATGGGCCGAAGGGCCAGGTTTTGTGGTGTATGACTCTATGCCTCATATTAGCAGCCCTCCCTGCCACAAACTGCGTTGGGTCTGTGGTGGCTTCCCTTTGAATGTAAACATCAGGTACAGCAGGTAGACAATAGGTGCAGGAGTAGGCCATTCGGCCCTTCGAGCCAGCACCGCCATTCAATGTGATCATGGCTGATCACCCACAATCAGTACCCCGTTCCTGCCTTCTCCCCATATCCCCTGACTCCACCATCTTTAAGAGTCCTATCTAGCTCTCTCTTGAAATAATCTAGAGAACTGGCCTCCACCGCCCTCTGAAGCAGAGAATTCCACAGACTTACAAATCTCAGTGTGAAAAAGTGTTTCCTCATCTCCGTTCTAAATGGCTTAACCCTTATTCTTAAACTGTGGCCCTTGATTCTGGACTTCCCCAACATCAGGAACACGTTTCCTGCCTCTAGCGTGTCCAAATCCTTAATAATCTTATATGTTTCAATAAGATCCCCTCTCATCCTTAATTCCAGAGTGTAAAAGCCCAGACGCTCCATTCGATCAACATATGACAGTCCCACAATCCCGGGAATTAGCCTGGTGAACCTAGGCTGCACTCCCTCAATAGCAAGAATGTTCTTCATTGCCAATGGTCATCATTGCGAGAGGATTTGAGTTGAGGAGCAAGGAGGTCCTACTGCAGTTGTGCAGGGCACTGGTGAGACCACATCTGGAGCATTGTGTGCAATTTTGGTTTCCTAATTTGAGGAAGGACATTCTTGCTATTGAGGGAGTGCAGCGTAGGTTCACCAGGTTAATTCCAGGGATGGCGGGGCTGACATATGATGAAAGAATGGGTCGACTGGGCTTGTGTTCACTGGAATTTAGAAGGATGAGAGGGGATCTTATAGAAACATAAAATTCTGAAAGGATTGGACAGGCTAGATGTAGGAAAAAATTGTCCCAATGTTGGGGGAGTCCAGAACCATGGGCCACAGTTTAAGAATAAGAGTTGGCCGTTTTGGACTGAAATGTGGAAAAACCTTTTAACCCAATGTGGATCTGTGGAATTCTCTGCCACAGAAGGCAGTGGAGGCCAATTCACTGGATGTTTTCAAGAGAGTTAGATTTAGCTCTTAGGGCTAACGGAATCAGGGGATATGGGGAGAAAGCAGGAATGAGGTACTGATTCTGGATGATCAGCCATGATCATATTGAATGGCGGTGCTGGCTCAAAGGGCCGAATGGCCAAGTCCTGCACCTATTTTTCTATGTTTCTAAGATGCTTCCATTTCGTTGGTAGCGGGTTATAGTCCCACGCATTGACATCACCCCGACCACCGGCGCCTCACCAACATGGGTGAGGCAGCGAGCAGACAGCCCAGTGACTCCCCCCGCAAGGCTACGTGTGAGGCAGAGATAGGTAGAATCTTGATCAGTACGGGTGTCAGGGGTTATGTAGAGGAGCCAGGAGAATGGGGTTAGGAGGGAGAGAAAGATCAGCCATGATTGAATGGCAGTAGCAGGCCCTTCAGCCCATCGAGAGCGTACCGACCAGCGATCCCCACACACTAACGACCCTGCATACAAGAGGAGCAATTAACAATTATTACCGGAGCCAATTAACTTTGGCGGTTTTGGATTGTGGGAGGAATCCGGAGCACCCGGAGAAAACCCACGCATGTCACGGGGAGAACGTACAAACTCTGTACAGACAGCACCCGTAGTCAGGATCGAACCCGGGATTCTGGCGCTGTGAGGCAGCAACTCTACCGCTGAGCCACAGTGAGTTTTATCTTTCCAACTGCCATCAACAGGATGGGCCGAGTGGCCTTCATCAGCACTATGAATTTCTGCAATTCACCCAGTGGCGATGTAGACACAAGAACTGCAGGTGCTGGTTTACACCAAAGACCCAAAGTGCTGGAGTAACTCAGCGGGTCAGGCAGCATTTTTGGAGATAAAGGATAGGTGACGTTTCGGGTCTGGAGATCATCGGTGCTGTCCATGTGGAGTTTGCACGTTCTCCTCCTGACGGCGTGGATTGTCCCGCGGGTCATAGAGTCATGGCATCATGCAACTTGGAAACAGGCCCTTCGGCCCAACTTGCCCACACCGACCAACATGTCCCATCTACACTAGTCACACCTGCCTGCGTTCGGCCCATTTCCCTCTAAACCTGTCCTATCCCTGTACTTGTCCAAGGTGGCGCAGCGGTAGAGTTGCTGCCTCTCAGAGACCCGGGTTCGATCCCGACCACGGGTGCTGTCTGTATTGAGTTTGTACGTTCTCCCCATGACACGCGTGGGTTTTCTCCAGGTGCTCCGGTTTCCTCCCACACACCAAAAACGTGCAGGCTTGTAGGTTAATTGGTCTCGGTATAAATGTAAAATTGTCCCAAATGTGTGTAGGATAGTGTCAGTGTGCGGGGATCGCTGGTTGGCACAGACTCAATAGACAATAGAGAATAGACAATAGGTGCAGGAGTAGGCCATTCGGCCCTTCGAGCCAGCACCGCCATTCAATGTGATCATGGCTGATCATCCCCAATCAGTACCCCGTTCCTACCTTCTCCCCATATACCCTGACTCCGCTATCTTTAAGAGCCCTATCTAGCTCTCTCTTGAACGTATCCAGAAAACCGGCCTCCACCACCCTCTGAGGCAGAGAATTCCACAGACTCACCACTCTCTGTGTGAAAAAGTGTTTCCTCGTCTCCGTTCTAATTGGCTGACCCCTTATTCTTAAACTGTGGCCCCTGGTTCTGGACCCGGTGGGCCGAAGGGCCTGTTTCCGAGCTGTATCTCTAAACTAAACTAAACATGTTGTTATCGATGTTACGCGGGTCGGTCGGGTAAGTGAGTGACTCTCTAAATTGCCCCCGGTGCACAGAATTTGGGGATAGTTGATGGGAAGGTGGGAAAAATATTTTGCGAATGGATGGTCGGCAGGGATAGAATGGGCCAAAGGGCCTGATTCCCCACTGGTATTGCACTCGCCATCCATTGCCAAGTCAGAGGCCGAGAATTCCACAGACTCACCAACTCCCCTCAAGTTCCACAGAGTCTGAGCAAGGGGGAGAGTTCGTGACAAGCGGGACGGATTAAAGACATGGTGCGCTTGAGTTACTCAGCGGGTCAGGCAGCGTCTGTGGAGGACGGGGGATAGGTGACATGCCAGCTGAAGGGAAGAACTCGGAGAGGCGGGGACAGAAGACCTAGGGGGCGGGCCGGGGGGGGGGGGAGAGAGGGGCGGGGTGGGGGGCAGTAGAGGCCACAATGGGGAGAGGACAGTGTGTCGGGAGGAACTGTAGATGCTGCTTTACACCCAATGTCGATAAAATGTGCTGGAGTAACTCGACCAGCGATCCCCGCACATTAACACCATCCTGCACACACTAGGGACATTTTCTGACATTTATACCAAAGCCAATTAACCTACAAACCTGTACGTCTTTGGAGTGTGGGAGGAAACCGGAGATCCCGGAGAAAACCCACGCAGGTCACGGGAAGAACGTGCAAACTCCGTACAGACCGCACCCGTAGTCAGGATGGAACCCGGGTCTCTGGCGCTGTGAGGCAGCAGCTCTACCACTGCGCCACCGTGAAGGTAAGGAGATTACCACTTGTCCCTTATCTGTGGAGGCAGAGCCAGTGTGACGCGACCCCATGCATCACATGGGTGAGAAAACAGAGTGATACAGCGTGAAAACAGGCCCTTCGGCCCAACTTGCCCACAACGGCCAACATGTCCCAGCTACACTAGTCCCACCTGCCTGCATTCGGTCCATATACCTCCAAACCTCTCCTATCCATGTACCTGTCTAACTGTTTCTTAAATATTGGGATAGTCCCAGCATCAACTACCTCCTCTGGCAGCTTGTTCCATACACCCACCACCCTTTGTGTGAAAAAGTTACCCCTCAGATTCCTATTCAATCTTCTCCCCTTCACCTTGAACGTATGTCCTCTGGTCCTTGATTCACCTACTCTGGGCAAGAGACTCTGTGCGTCTACCCGATCTATTCATCAACGTCAGGGTCTCAAGGTCATAATGTAGGAAGGAACTGCAGATGCTGGTTTGCACCAATGACACAAAGTGCTGGAGTAACTCAGCGGGACAGCCAGCATCTCTGGGGAGAAGGAATGGGTGACGTTTCGGGTCGAGACCCTTCTTCAGACTGGTCAGGGATCAGGAAACTGTCTCCGTAGGGAGGAGGAGAACTTCTTCAAAGTAGGCATACCTTGAGGAGATATCGCAGTGGAGTAGACAATCTTCTTCAGTAACCCTAACCCTAAATGAAATGAGTGGGATGGCCAGCATCTCTGGGGAGAAGGAATATGTGACGTTTCGGGTCGAGACCCTTCTTCGGACAAATTGTGAAGCCAGAGGAAGGAATGTCGGAGGAGGGAGAGGGAGGGGGAAGGGGAGGGAATGGGTCGCGGAGTCTGCGGTTGGCATTCTCCTCAAGGCCGTGCCCCCTGAAGCTAGAGTGGGCTGAGTTCATGATGACCATCCAAGGTGGACTTGGTTGGCCATGTCCTTGGGAAGCCACTAGGGGCCGCACGACGTCACCCGCTCCAGCATTAATTATGCATGCAAGCCTGGTGCGTCATTAATTATGCATTTACGCCGGGTGCGTTATTAATTATGCATGCAAGCCTGGTGCGTCATTAGTTATGCAGAGCGGTGCAGAAAGACGTCTTGCTGCTTTTCTATGGGGTTTTGCAGCCAAATCTCTCGCCAATCCTCCTCCCACACCACACCCCGCCGAGCAGAGCAAAGAAAATCGCACGTTGGGGGGTGAGGGGGGTGTTGGAGCTAAACAAACTCTTGCATAATTAATACGGTGACATTACTGATTCATGAGGCCCACCTTCATTGCAAATAAAATGTCACCTTTTAGCCCCCTAATGTGGTCGGAATTACGTCCGCCTTGCTGCCAGCACCCTTTAACTTTATGCAATGGGTGAATTGCAAAAGCGGGGGGGATAAAATGTTTTGGCTGATGAGTTTGAGGTTAGCAGGGGTCTGATTGTCGTCAATTATTAATAATGGGATGGCTTTTTTTTGGCCCAAACCGAGAGCTGCGCAATGCAAACGCTTGCGTTTTGTTTACTACCTCGATTGCAAATGCAAAATTAAAAAATATATATTGCAGCGGGGGTGGGAGGGAAGGAAAATAAGGGGAATAAAAAGCGGGTTTGCAGGAGCTGCCAATCACCCGGCAGCCAGCCAGCCAGCCCCGCCCCCCGCCCGGGCCCGGGAGTGACGTCACCGGAGCTGTCAATCAGCCGCTCGCCTGCTGCTGAAGGTTCTTGCAGTGTTTGTGGAGAGTCGGTGCTGAGGCGAATACGCTGCAAAGGTAAGGCTTAAAGCAAGCTTGCACCCCCACCCAAAGCAACAAGCCTGCATCACATCGCATCGCACACGGGGCGACATCATTGCATTTCACCTCATCGTAAATTATTATGATTATGATTATTATTATTATATTTTAATGGTTAAACCAAGCTTGCATTTACCCAAAAAAAACAACCGGCATCACATCGCATTGGGGCCGTTATCGTTGCATTTCACCTAATCGCCAATTTAAAAAAAAAATATATATATATTGCAACAGTTATATGTGCAGGCAATACTGTAACCTTCATTTGACATCGGATGCCACTGACAGATAGATAGATGCAGGGGGAGAGATGGGCGGAAAATGCATCCAGATGATGTTGCAGCTTGCATCAGTGCAACGATTCCTCTGGTGCAAGATCCCAGCTCGTTTTATTAATGGCCTCTGGAGCTGATGCTATTTGATCTCTGGTCCATGCATCCTTGAGCCGTTGGTCTCCATCCATCCCTGCTTAGCATTGGCAGCCTAGCCGCTCTCAGTCAGGGCTTGAAAGCGACCTGGTGTCTCATGCAGCAAGCTATAGAAAGCTGCAGGCTGCAGCCGCTTGGTGCTGAGGCTGTCATTCTGCCTGGCCATCGCCTCGCCTCTTCGCTGCAGCAGGGGGGTGAAGGTGGGGGGTGGGGGGGGGGGGAAATACCGGTGCATTTCCCCTCAGCCCATCGATCGAGCTGCATCCACCCATTGCTGCAAATATTAACAATGAAATAGATATTGCACGGTTTCCAATGTGTCATATGCACTGGGCAAATCTAACGTATCTTTACTGGAATCAAACCACCAGTGTGGTTAGAAAATGGTTACGAGTTTGTGTCTTGCTCTCCGATAGAGGGCAAATCCAGCTGGAATGTGGCGCTGTCCGCTGGAGGAATTGGTTCCATGATTTTTTTATAAATGGTCCAACAGAGGGAATAAGGCTGGCAGGAGGTGTATGTATGCTTGAGGGTCTATGTACTGCGGTATCATTGAGACGATGCCTGGCCGTTGAGGAAGATCCACTTTTCAATAACTGGGCTGCAAATAAATCAGGACCAAAAAGAAAATTGACAATTTTGCACAGAAGTGATCTTGGATAATTGCTGTATTTGATGTATTTATTGCAACAGCCATATATCATCCCTACATATACAAAAGAACACTGGAGTGCTGGAGTAACTCAGCGGGTCAGGCAGCATCTCTGTCTGTGGAAATCAGGAACTGCAGATGCTGGTTTATACTCAAAGATAGACACAAAGTGCTGGAGTAACTCAGCGGGTCAGGCAGCATCGCTGGAGAAAATGTATGGGTGACGTTTTGGGTCGGGACCCTTCTTCGGACTAAAGTAGGTTCCCCAACTAAAAGGCCATCAATCCATTTTCTCCACAGCACCTCTGTGGAACATGGATAGGTGTCGTTTCAGGTCAAGATCCTTCTAAGGATCTCGACATGGAACATCATCTATCCATTCTATCCGGAGATGAATATTGATTTATCTCACTTTGAGTATCCCCGGCATTCCCTCTCCCGCCACCCTTCCCCCACCCAAGTCGCACCAGCTTCTCGTTTTCACCCAACAAACAGCTAACAATGGCCTGTTTCCTTTATCATCATTACTTTTTTGCATATCCCTATCCATTCATCGATCTTCGTCTCTCCACATCATCCTCGTCTCTAGCTCTCGTTTCCCTCTCCCCTGACTAGCCTGAAGAAGGGTCTCGACCCGAAACGTCACCCATTCCTTCTCTCCGGAGATGCTGCCTCACCCGCTGAGTTACTCTGGCATATTATGTCATTTTGTTTATTAACCAGCATCTGCAGTTCTTTATTGCCATATTCAGACTACTTACAGTTGCATTTGTGACAAACTATAGCTTCCAGTCTGTACCATGTGCTGTAACAGTGGGCCTATTGATTGATTGATAGAAAGATGCAACACATGAACAGGACCTTCAGCCCAACAGGACCACACTGACCATCGATCACCCGTCCACACTGGTTCTATGTTATCTCATATTTATATTGCAAATCTTACATTTCGCATCCACTCCCTACACACCAGCGGCAATTTACAGAAACCAATAACTTAATAAATCCATGTAATCGGGGCAGAATTAAGCCGTTCGACCCGTCACGTCTACTCCGCCATCCGATCATGGCCGATCCATCTTTCCCTCTCAACTGCATTCCCCTGCCTTCTCCACATAACCGTTATCACCCTTACTGATCAATGAAGAACCATTGACTCAAGAAGTTGTCCATCTCTGCTTTAAAAATACCCAAAGACTTGGCCTCCACAGAATTCCACAGATTCACCACCCTATGACTAAAGAAATGCCTCCTCCTTTCTAAAGGTACGTCCTTTAATTCTGAGGCTGTGACCTCTGGTCCTAGACTCTCCCAGCAGTGGAAACATCTTCTCCACATCCAACTCTATCCAGGCCTTTCCACTGTATTAACCTACTGTTCCCACTAGTACTGCATTCTATCATTAAACAGCGAAAAACCTGTCCGTACATTACTGTATTCTGGTGTGATTCATCTGTGCCCACCAGACGTGTACCCCGGCATGACACAGTCACGGGTCACCGACACCCATTTCTATGCAGTATTGATATGTGGTGACAATTAATTGAAGTAGTCCAATAGTCAACACATGGGGCAGCATTTCCATCTCTCTGTGGTCTTTAGAGTGAACTTTGGCTGCCAATTCCTGCGTGTGGAATCAGTGATGAAGCTTGAAAGAGAGTTGGATTCATCTGGATATAGTGTTGTAAAGAACAGGTTACAAGGAACTGCAGATGTTGGTTCACAAGAAAAAAAACACAAAGTGCTGGAGTAACTCAGCCGGTCAGGCGGCATCTCGGCATCTCTCACAGATAGATCGATTCTTGATCAGTACGGGTGTCAGGGGTTATGGGGAGAAGGCAGGAGAATGGGGTTGGGAGGGAGAGATAGATCAGCCATGATTGAATTGGGAGGGAGAGATAGATCAACCATGATGAGTAGACTTGATGGGCCGAATTCTGCTCCTATCCCTTATGACCATATGGTCTTTTGTGTCAGGACCCTTCTTCAGACTGATTGTGGTGGTGTGAGGGTGGGTGGGGGGTGGTGGTGGGGGGCGAGATGGGGGAGATGATTGGTAGATGGATGGTTGGACAAAGACCAGAGTTGAAAAGACAAAAATAGTGAGATAGGGAAAGGAGAAGCAAGAATTGTGAAGCCTAAGGAAGGAATATAAGGGGAGGGGGAGGAATGGGGAGTCCATTTTTGGCACAGGGAAGAGAGGAGGAAGAGGGGTGTTGCCTAAAATTGGAGGTCAATGTTCATACCATGAGTTTGTACACTGCGCATGGAATGTAAGCTCCCAAGTGGACCTCCTGCACCTCCCCTGTACCACCTTTAATCCCCCTCGCAGCAGGAGTCAGACGATGGGTCTCAACCCGAAACATCACCTATCCATGGTCTCCAGAGATACTGCTGAGTTACCCCAGCACTTGGGGCTGGGAGAATGGGGTTAGGAGGGAGAGACAGATCAGTCACGATTGAATGGCGGAGCTGACTTGATGGGCCGAATGGACTAATTCTGCTCCTATCGCTTATGACCTTTGTGTTTTGTTTTTGGTTGCAAAGAATGTTCTCCTTCGGAATGTCCCTCCTTCGTTCCTTAGATGCTGCTGCACCCGCTGAGTTTCTCCAGCCTTTTGTGTACCCTCAATTCTCCAGCATCTGCAGTTCCTTCTTTAACACTGCATCTACGCTGGTTCTGTGGGTAGACGATGAGGATATTATAGATGCATAAAGTCCTACAGCATGGAAACACGCCCAAATTGCCCATACCAACCAATATCTCCCATCTAAACTAGTCTCACCTACCTGTGATAGACACAAAAAGCTGGAGTAACTCAGCGGGCCAGGCAGCATCTCTGGAGAGAAGAAATGGGTGACGCTTTGGGTCGAGACCCTTCTTCAGATCCACGCCCCCAACAAACATTTCCTTGGAGACTTGAACTTTACTTGCTCCCCCTCCACCTACCAGCGTTGGCCCATATCCCTCTAGACCTGTCCTATCCATGCACCTGTTGACCTACCATCCATCCATGTTCGCCTCTGCCACTGGTGGGACAGGAGATTATGGATGGAGCGAATGGTTGGTGAACACCAAGCTACTGCGTACTCACAAGGAGACTCAAGGTCCTTGGAGACGTCCCGATCTTCCTCCATTCTGAGTGGCCATAGGCCAAGGAATCGCACGGATCAATGAGGCTTTCCCAATTTTACAAATAACATTCTTGAATCATCTCCCAGCTGATAATCTTGTGCCCAACTTGGACTTGCCCCTATTTCTCTCCCTCCATCTCTCGCCCCCCCCCCCCCCGCCCATCTCCCCCCACTTCCCTTTGTATTCCTTCCTCTGGCTTCACAATTCACACCTCTTCTATCCTTATCTCACACATTTGTCGATTCATCTCTGGCTTCCCCACATGGGCGGCACGGTGGCGCAGAGGTAGAGTTGCTGCCTCACGGCGCTGGAGACCCGGGTTCGATCCTGACTGCGGGTGCTGTCTGTACGGGGTTTGTACGTTCTCCCCGTGACCGCGTGGGTTTTCCACGAGATCTTCGGTTTCCCCTCACATCCCAAAGACGTACAGATCTGTGGGTTAATTGGCTTGGTAAATGTAAAAAAAAATCCTAGCGTGTGTAGGATAGTGTTAGTGTGGGGGATCGCCGGTCGGTGCAGACTCGGTGGGCCGAAGGTCCTGTTTCCGCGCTGTATCTCTAAACTAAACTAATCCCCCACCATCCCCACATCCACAATCATCCCCAGTAATGGGACTTGGTTGAAAGTTTGGGAATCTGTTGTTGAACTCTGAGGTTGGCTGATGTCATGAAAACACAGACCCTTGCTTTCCCCCTCTCTCCATCCCTCCCCCTTCCCAGTTCTCTGTCTCCGACTACATTTTATCTCTGTTCGCTTTGTTGCTTACTTCTCCCAGCTAACATTGATCTATTCTTCACGTTCCTTGACCTCCATTCCCTTTGTCCTGTTTTCACACCTTACACTTCCTTATCTCTGTATCTTCCTCTCCCCTGACATGTCTGAAGAAGGTCTTGACCTGAAACGTCACCCCTCCCTTCTCTCTAGAGATGCTTAAGAAGGAACTGCAGATGCTGGAAAATCGAAGGTAGACAAAAGTGGTGGAGAAAAGCATTTATATCTCTCTAGAGATGCTGTCTGTCCCGCTGAGTTACTCCAGCATTTTATTTCTATCTTTGGTTTAAACCAGCATCTGCAGTTCCTTCCGTCAGAGGACGTTAACGTTGGTTGACTTATGTTGCCAGATTTATGGGATTTTGGTGAGGCAACATCAGTGGTATCTGATGAGTGCATTGAAGGATCTGCTTCAGATAGTTGTGTAGGGAGGAACTGCAGATGCTGCTTTAAACCAAAGACAGACACAAACAGCTGGAGTAACTCAGCGGGACAGGAAGCATCTCTGGAGAAAAGGGTTAGGTGACGTTTTGGGTTGAGACCCTTCTTCACACTGTTCAGATAGTTCACGTCTCCAAGGTTTTTAGCATTTTTAGAGATTTAGAGATACAATGTGGAAACAGACCCCTCGGCCCATTGTGTCCGTGCTGGCCAGCGATCACCCATACTCTAGTTCTATGTCCTACACACTAGGGGCAATTTTCAGAAGCCAATCACCCTACAAAGCTGCACGTCTTTAGAGTGGGAGGACACCGGAGCACCCAGAGGAAACCCACGTAGTCACAGGGAGAACGTGCAAACTCCACACAGGTGCATGGGATGGCGGGACCTCCACTGACTGGTACAGTGTTGGATTTGAATTCTTGGTCTGTGAGCACTCTTACAGCGTACAGCCAAGGGCAGCGTTGCTTCAGTGGAGGAGATTGTGAATCCATCCCATCATCGACATCTGCCTTTGCTGAGGGCGGGCTCCTGAAGTATGGAAGTGGTCCATGTTCTCCTACATCTCATCGTGGACCAGCGGGTAGCAAGGTGCAGTGGGGGCCGGTCTGGTGGGCGTCCATGTGGATGTTCAAGTTGTAATCATGTACAGTCTTTCTGCTGACTGGTCAGCACGCAATAAAAAGCGTTTCGCCGTACCTCGGTACACGTGACAATGAACTAAAGTGAACTGAAAGTTGTTCGATTGACCCTGTGATCACTGAGCATAATTCTGCATTGTAGATGGCTTCAGCTACAGACCCACGTTTTGGACAGAAGGAATCCTCGGATCAGAACTTTGATTACATGTTCAAGATTCTGATCATCGGGAACAGCAGCGTCGGGAAGACCTCGTTCCTGTTCCGGTACGCGGACGACTCTTTCACCCCGGCCTTTGTCAGCACGGTCGGGATCGACTTCAAAGTGAAGACCATCTACAGGAATGAGAAACGGATCAAGCTTCAGATCTGGGTAAGTCACGAAAATGCTGGAGTAACTCAGCGGGTCAGGCAGCATCTGTGGAGAACGTGGATAGGTGACGTTTCACAGAGTGCTGGAGTAACTCAGCGGGTCAGGCAGCATCTGTGGAGAACGTGGATAGGTGACGTTTCACAGAGTGCTGGAGTAACTCAGCGGGTCAGGCAGCATCTGTGGAGAACATGGATAGGTGACGTTTCGGGTTGAGACCCTTCTTCAGACTGAGAGTCATGGGAAATGGAAACACTGTTAGGGTGCATTGATGGGAGGGGTCAGCGATGGTCTTTACATCGAGTCGTACCCCACGTAAATTTGACCAGTGCATTCCTGCAATAGCAAGATCAGACATTGGTGTGGTACTTCATTCTCCAAACTCCCTGCACGATGGTCCCCTTATAAAAGAATGGTGACTAACATTTGAGTAGCTGTTTGGGACTTGAGACTTTACATTAGACTTAAGAGATACTTAAGAGCGCGGAAACAGGCCCTTCAGCCCACCGAGTCCACACTGACCAGCGCTGGGACTATCCCACACACTAGGGACAATTTACAATTTACCAAAGCCAATTAACCTACAAACCTGCACGTCTTTGGAGTGTGGGAGGTAACCGGAGCACCCGGAGAGAACCCACGCAGGTCACCGGGACAACGTACAAACTCCATACAGACAGTACCCGTAGTCAGGATGGAACCGGGTCTCTGGCGCTGTGAGGCAGCAACTCTACCGCTGCAACACTAGCTTCGAGATACTGCATGCAATCAGGCCCTTCAGGCACTGGCTTTATGCCGACCTGCGATCATCCATGCACACTAGTTCTATGTTATCCCATCTTCTCATCCACCTCCCAGAGTTCAATTACCTTCTAAACCCGCACATCTTTGGGACGTGGGAGGATACTGGGAGAAAGCCCACGCAATCACAGCTAGAACTTTACAAAGGAGATGAGGAGGAATTTCTTTAGTCAGAGGGTGGTGAATCTGTGGAATTCTTTGCCACAGAAGGCTGTGGAGGCCAAGTCAGTGGATATATTTAAGGCAGAGATAGACAGATTCTTGATTAGTGCGGGTGTCAGGGGTTATGGGGAGAAGACAGGAGAATGGGGTTCGGAGGGAGAGATAGATCAGACATGATTGAATGGCAGAGTAGATGATGGGCCGAATGGCCTAATTCTACTTCTATCACTTATGATCTTATGAACGTGCACACTCTGCATGGACAGCACCCGAGGTCAGGATCAAACCCAGGGCTCTGGCACTGTGAGGTAACTGCTCCACCGTTTTTAAGATGCTCTTTGAAACATGCCTCTGTGGCCAGAATGTCTATCACCTGAGCTGCTATCTCGTAATAAGAGTTCGACTCGGATCTTCTCCGAATATTGGTCAAATGAGTCTAGAAGTTGGGAGGTCATGTTGCAGTTGTATAAGACGTTGGTGAGACCGCAATATTGTGTTCAGTTCTGGGCACCACGTTATAGGAAAGATATTGTCAAGCTTGAAAGGGTTCAGAGAAGATTTACGAGGATGTTGCCAGGACTAAAGGGTGTGAGCTGTAGGGAGAGGATGAGTAGGCTGGGTCTCTATTCCATGGAGCGTAGGAGGACGATGGGCGATCTTATAGAGGTGTACAAAATCATGAGAGGATTAGATCGGGTAGATGCACAGAGTCTCTTGCCCAGAGTAGGTGAATCGAGGACATAGGTTCAAGGTGAAGGGGAAAAGATTTAATAGGAATCCAAGGGGTAACTATTTCACACAGAGGGTGGTGGGTGTATGGAACAAGCTGCCCTGTTGAGGCTGGGACTATCCCATCGTTTAAGAAATAGTTAGACAGGAACATGAATAGGACAGGTTTGGAGGGATATGGACCAAGTGCAGGCAAGTGGGACTAGTGTAGCTGGAGCATGTTGGCCGATGTGGGCAAGATGGGCTGAAGGGCCTGTTTCCACACTGTCACTCTCTAAAAGAAGGGCAACCTTTTTTTGTTACAAGCCCACTGCCCTGGTGGTCAGGCACCTCCATTATTCCGGACAAAATGACACCAACGTACCTGAAACCAAACCCCCCCCCCCCCAGAAGTCCCCAGGAACATGTCGCCCAGGCCGGGTGAGGCGGCCAATCTCGACCTCATCGGGACTTCCTGCGGCTGACCTGCGGGTCGAATTTGCCTCCCTGCGGCCGGGGCTCTGGAACTCCGGCCCAGCCGGACCGGCAGATCCGTTCCCACAGCCGAGTCCCGAGGCCGACTATGCAGGCCGGTATCTCGACCCCCCCACCGGCAGCCGAGGCGGAAAGTTCCGGTAACATTGGACTCTTCTCAGAGGCCGTGACCTCTGTTGGTCCGGCAACACGGATTATCCAGAAAGGCTCTGGAACCGCAGGTGTTTCGGAAAAAACGTGTGGTGGGCCTGTGTAAGTATGAGGGGACTTGATAAACAAAGAAACATAGGTACAGGAGGAGGCCATTCAGCCCTTCAAGCCAGCACCGACATTCAATACGATCATGGCTGATCATCCAGAATCAGTATCCCGTTCCCGATTTCTCCCCGTATCCCTCAGAAAAGTAAGTGCTCAGAAGCTATTTTCTTTCACGGGAGAAATCAAGAACTGGAATTGGAATAAGAGGCAGGTGGAGCGGCAACGGTATATCAGGCAGTCGTGAACCTTTGGAATCACAGCGCCTCCATAATGTTTGGGACAAAGACCCATCATTTATTTATTTGCCGCTGTACTCCACAATTTGAGTTTGTAATAGAAAAAAAAATCACCTGTGGTTAAAGTGCACATTGTCAGATTTTAATAAAGGCCATTTTTATACCTTTTGGTTTCACCATGTAGAAATTACAGCAGTGTTTATACATAGTCCCCCCATTTCAGGGCACCATAATGTTTGGGACACAGCAATGTCATGTAAATGAAAGTAGTCATGTTTAGTATTTTGTTGCATATCCTTTGCATGCAATGACTGCTTGAAGTCTGCGATTCATGGACATCACCAGTTGCTGGGTGTCTTCTCTGGTGATGCTCTGCCAGGCCTGTATTGCAGCCATCTTTAGCTTATGCTTGTTTTGGGGGCTAGTCCCCTACAGTTTTCGCTTCAGCATATAAAAGGCATGTTCAATTGGGTTCAGATCGGGCGATTGACATGACCACTCAAGAATTGACCTTTTTTAGCTTTGGAAAATCTCCTTTGTTGTTTTAGCAATATGTTTGGGGTCATTGTCTTGCTGTAGAATGAACCACCGAACAATGAGTTTTGAGGCATCTGTTTGAACATGAGCAGATAGGATGTGTCTATATACTTCAGAATCCATTATGCTACTACTGTCAGCAGTTGTATCATCAATGAAGATAAGTGAGCCAGTACCTTCAGCAGCCATACATGCCCAGGCCATAACACCCCCACCACTGTGTTTCACAGATGAGGTGGTATGCTTTGGTTCTTGGGCAGTTCCTTCTCTCCTCCATACTTTGCTCTTGCCATCACTCTGATACAAGTTAATCTTCGTCCCATCTGTCCACAAGACCTTTTTCCAGAACTGTAGTTGCTCTTTTAAGTACTTCTTGGCAAACTGTAACCTGACCATCTTATTTTGCAGCTAACCAGTGGTTTGCATCTTGCAGTGTAGCCTCTGTATTTCTGTTCATGAAATCTTCTGCGGACAGTGGTCATTGACAAATCTACACCTGACATCTGAAGAGTGTTTCTGATCTGTCGGACAGGTGTTTGGGGATTTTTCTTTATTATAGAGAGAATTCTTCTGTCATCAGCTGTGGAGGTCTTCCTTGGCCTGCCAGTCCCTTTGCGATTAGAAAGCTCACCAGTGCTCTCTTTCTTCTTAATGATGTTCCAAACAGTTGATTTTGGTAAGCCTAAGGTTTGGCTGATGTCTCTAACAGTTTTATTCTTGTTTCTCAGTCTCATAATGGCTTCTTTGACTTTCATTGGCACAACCTTTGGTCCTCATGTAGATAAACAGCAATAAAAGTTTCCAAAGTTGATGGAACGACTGGAGGAAAGACTGGGTGCTGAGAGATCTCTTATACCTGCATTAAGGAGGCAATTAAACACACCTGAGGAATTACAAAAACCTGTGAAGCCATGTGTCCCAAATATTATTGTGCCCTGAAATGGGGGGGGACTATGTATAAACACAGCTGTAATTTCAACATGGTGAAACCAAAGTGTATAAAAATGGCCTTTAATAAAATCTGACAAAGTGCACTTTAACCACGTGATTTTTTCTATTACAAATCTCAAATTATGGAGTACCGAGGCAAATAAATAAATGATGGGTCTTTGTCCCAAACATTATGGAGGGCGCTGTATGTACTGTAGAGGCTGAATTATTGAAGACCTTCAAGATGAGATCAGAGATGTTATTTCCTGGCAGCAGGTGATTGTTCAGCTGATGGGGAAAGTATGGAGTGTGATTCAGTTTTGTTCATCCAGCTTCCAGTGGCGTATTTGGCAAATGTTCTAGACAATAGGTGCAGGAGTGGGCCATTCGGCCCTTCGAGCCAGCACCGCCATTCAATGCGATCATGGTTGATCATCCCCAATCAGTACCCCGTTCCTGCCTTCTCCCCATATCCCCTGACTCCGCTATCTAGCTCTCTCTTGAAAGTATCCGGAGAACCGGCCTCCACCGCCCTCTGAGGCAGAGAATTCCACAGACTCACAACTCTCTGTGTGAAAAAGTGTTTCCTCATCTCCGTTCTGAAAGGCTTACTCCTTATTCTTAAACTGTGGCCCCTGGTTCTGGACTCCCCCAACATCGGGAACATGTTTCCTGCCTCTAGCGTGTCCAAACCCTTAATAATCTTATATGTTTCAATGAGATCCCCTCTCATCCTTCTGCCATTTGTTGTATGTCTAGGACACGGCTGGGCAGGAACGATATCGGACCATCACCACAGCGTACTACCGTGGTGCCATGGGCTTCATCCTGATGTATGACATCACCAACGAGGAATCCTTCAACGCTGTCCAGGACTGGTAAGTGGGCTGCGCATGTCCAGCGAGAAATAGTTTACAACCCCAGAGTGAAGTTGGGCAGAAGGAGCCACTCGGCCCATCGGGTCCATGCTTGCTGCCTCAAAGAGATCCCCCACTTCAGTCTGAAGAAGGGACTCAACCGGAAACGTCACCCATTCCTTCTTTCCGGAGATGCTGCCTGGAACTCCCGGAACTTCTGAACATGTGACGCTGAAGGTTGATCGGGTTGCGGTCGTTGGGGAGAGGCGTGTGGGGGCGGTCCCGGCAAACGGTGACACTGTGATGGACCTTTACATTAAAAAACACAACTCATTTGGTATCTCCCCTGGCTCTCAGTCTGAAGAAGGGTCTCGATCGGAAGCCTCACCCATTCCTTCCCTCCAGAGATGCTGCCTGTCCCGCTGAGTTACTGCAGCTTTTTGTGTCCACCTTCGGTTTAAACCAGCGTCTGCAGTTGCCCGATAACAGCCGGGAAGAAACAGTCCCTGGGCCTGGAGTTGTGTGTTCCTCAATGATGTTAGAGGCATGGTTTTGTGTTTATCGCAGGTCGACACAGATTAAGACCTACTCGTGGGATAACGCCCAGGTGTTGCTGGTTGGGAACAAATGCGACATGGAAGATGAGCGTGTGGTGCTTGCAGAGGGAGGCAAGCAGCTGGCCGATCATCTAGGTATGACGCCAGACTTTACTTTGGATTTTTGAGATACAGCACAGAAACAGGTCCTTCCACCAGCGATCACCCCGTACACTAGCACTATCCTACACACACGAGGGTCATTTTACAATTGTTACCAAAGCCAATTAACCTAATTAGTGGAATATGGGAGTAAACAGGAGCATAGGGTCTCGACTCAAAACGTCACCCATTCCTTCTCTCCAGAGATGATGCCTGTCCCGCTGAGTTACTCCAGAATTTTGGTCTATATATATTGAGTGATACGGTGTGGAAACAGGTCCTTCGGCCCAACATACCCACACCAACCAAGGGAGACAAAATTGCTGGAGCTCAGCGGGTGCGACAGCATCTATGGAGCGAAGGAAATAGGCAACGTTTCGGCCCGAAACGTTGCCTATTTCCTTCGCTCCATAGATGCTGCCGCACCCGCTGAGTTTCTCCAGCAATTTTGTCTACCTTCGATTCTCCAGCATCTGCAATTCCTTTTTGAACACCACGCATCAACCAACATGTCCCATCTACACTGGTCTCACTTGCCTGCATTTGGCCCATATTCCTCTGAACCTGTCCTATCCATGAACCTGTCTAAATGTTTCTGAAATGTTCTGATAGTTCCTGTCTCAAATACTTCCTCCAGCAGCTCGTTCCATACACCCGTCACCCTTGATGTTACACCTCAGGTTCTTTCCCCCTTCACCGTAAACCAGAAAACTGTAACATCCAGGTTCAGGAACACCTTCTTCCCCACAACCATCGTGCTGTTACATAGTACGGACTCCAACTAAATTGAGGTGGTCCCTGCCTCAACGACCCACTCCGGCAGCTCCATCCATGCGCCCACCATCATCTTTTGTGTGAATGAGGATCCCCTTCTGACGCTCTACCGCTGCGCCATAATGCCGCTCTCTACGCAAGAAGAGTATTCCACTGTGCCTTGGTACATGCGATAAGTTCACAAGTTATAGGAGTAGAATTAGGCCATTCGGCCCATCGAGTCCACTCCGCCATTCAATCATGGCTGCTCCTGGCCGCCTCATCCCAGGCCCCTGCCTCCTCCCCGTAACGCCTGACACCCGTTCTAACCAAGAACCTGTCCCTCTCTGCCTGAAATAAAGAAACCATTGACTGACCGACCGTCTCTTCGACTGTTTTGCCCGCAGGGTTTGAGTATTTCGAGGCCAGCGCTAAAGACAACATCAACGTCAAGCAGACCTTCGAGCGGCTGGTGGACATCATCTGTGAGAAGATGTCGGAGAGCCTGGACGCAGCGGACCCTGCGGTGACCGGGGTGAAGCAAGGTACGCAGCTGAACGAGCAGCCGGCTCCTCCACATCAGGACTGTGGCTGCTAAACGCTGACCGCCACGCAGCCCAGATACTCCTTTATTTATTCCCCTCCTCCCTCCCTCCCTCCCTTCCTCCCTCCCTCCCTCCCTCTCTCTCTTTCTCCCTCCCTTCCCTCCATCCTGTCCTGCCTTCAAATGTTCTACAAGGCAGTCCAGCGGACTCTCACCTCTACCCCTCCCTCCCCAACCTGTAGGCCTGAGAATGATTGCCCCCCTCCCAAAGTCGGGTAGACACAGAGTGCTGGAGTAACTCAGCAGGACAGGCAGCATCTCTGGAGAGAAGGGAGCGGGTGACATTTCGACTCTAGACCTTTCTTCCGAGTCGAAACGTCACCCATTCCTTCTCTCCAGAGATGCTGCCTGTCCCGCTGAGTTACTCCAGCACTTCGGTTTAAACCGACCGGCACCTGCAGTTCCTTCCTACACATTTTGCCCGGAGCAGGGTGTTGTGTGGTTGAGATGGGCAGGCTATGGAGGCTGTGAAACTCGGCCAGACTATTGATGTGTTACACTTCCCCCCCCGCCCACCCTACGCCCCCCCCCCCACACCCCACTCCCATCTCCAGGTGACGTTCGGTGTGGCATTTGTGACAATCATCACTTGGTTTACACGCAGTTGGTGTCAGCACCTCCTGCTGTCCCCTCCTTCCATCCCCGGGTTCATTCCTGCGTATGTTTGTGTCTGAGCGGGGAGGGGCGGTTTTGTTGCAGTGAGCATTTGGCATTTAGGTTTAACTGTGTGAATTATTCCCATTTGAAAATATTATTTCTTGTGCCATCTCTGATACTGCTTGCAGTGTGTGTGTGTGCGTGAGTGTGTGTGTACGTAAGTGTGTGTGTGATTGTGTGTGTACGTAAGTGTGTGAGTGCGTGCGTGTGTGCGTAAGTTTGAGCGTGTGTGCGTGTGTGTGTGTGGGTATGCATGCGTGTAAATGGGTGTGCGTGTGTGTGTGAGATGTGCACATGGAAATACTCCAGTTTTCCAGGCTGGCTGCCGGGGTCTATGAACTGAGGGGGTGCGATGGGTGACAGACGGTGGGCCTTAGTGTGGCTGTGACGGAGCCATCACTCACTTTACGTGCCCCGCTCACTTCTTCATTGCTAATGTAGCCGCCCACTTGTCACCATCAGGACATGTTCCCACGTGGTTGCCGAGGCAACACACGACTGTTCACACTCAACAAGGCCAGGCGGCGTGCACAGGCTAACTCTGCGGCTCATTTCCACGTGAATAGGAATGGAAGAGATATGTGGGCCAAACGCAGGCAGATGGGACTAGTGTAGACTGGTGAGACCACACCTGGGGTATTGTGTGCAGTTTTGGTCTCCAAATTTGACGAAGGACATTCATGCTATTGAGGGAGCCCAGCGTAGGTTCACAAGGTTAATTACGGGATGGCGGGACTGTCGTATGTTGAAAGAATGGAGCAGCTGGGTTTGTACACTCTGGAATTTAGGATAAGAGGGGATCTTATTGAAACATGGGATTAGACACACTAGAGGCAGGAAACATGTTCCTGATGTTGGGAGAGTCCAGAACCAGGGACCATAGTTTAAGAATAAGGGTTAGGCCATTCAGTACGGAGATAAGGAAAAACTTTTTCACCCAGAGAGTTGTGAATCTGTGGAATTCTCTGCCTCAGAAGGCAATTGAGGCCGATTCTCTAGATGCTTTCAAGAGAGAGTTAGATAGAGCTCTTAAAGATAGCGGAGTCCATGGATATGGGGAGAAGGCAGGAACGGGGTACTGATTGTGGATGATCAGCCATGACCACAGATCGAAGGGCTGAATGGCCTCCTCCTGCACCTATTGCCTATCGTCTATTGTGTATAGTTCAGCACTGCTCTCTGGTTGTGATAGGACGATTCAGTTCGCTGAGAACAGCTGGGAAGAAACTGTCCCTGAATCTGGAGGTGTGCGTTTTCACACTTCTGTACCTCTTGCCCGATGGGGGAGGGGAGGGGAGGGGAGGGGAGGGAGTGGTCACGGTTGTGTCTGAAGTGACTAAGTACGTCCTTGTTATATCAAACTGCCTCGTCGCAAGGTGGCAGTAAAGACTGTAGCTGGACGACAGCGCGCGTTGCCAGGTGAGGCGCGGTGGCGCGGCGCTGGAGCTGCTGCCTCACAGCACCAGAGACCCGGGTTCGATCCTGGCCACGGGTGCTGCCTGCACGGAGGTTTTCACGTTCTCCCCGTGACCATGTGGGTGTTCTCCGGGCGCTCCAGTTTCCTCCCACATCCCAAAAGACGTACAGGTTTGAATCGGTCTGAGGAAGGGTCTCGACCCGAAACGCCACCTATTCCTTTTCACCAAAGATTCCCCCTGACCCGCAGAGTTACTCCAGCATATTTTTGTCTATCTTCGGTGTAAACCGGCATCTGCAGTTCCTTCCTACACAGGTTTGTAGGTTAATTGGCTTCTGTAAAATTGTCTCTAGTGTGTAGGATAGAGCTAGTGTATAGTGTGATCGAGGTCGGCACGGACTTGGTGGGCCGAAGGGCCTGTTACCTCACGGTATTATCTAAAGCTTCTCAGGTGGGTGAGGGTGGGTTAAAATGCCGAGCTCGCTGGTTGAGTAATTCTGTGTTTTACAGCTGAGAGCAGGTACACAAGCACTGCCGACTGGCTGGGAGAAGTTCCAGAAAATGTCCCATCCCATGAGCAGAGCCCTCTATTGATTCACCTGTAATTAAAGTAGTGTCACAACTGAAAAGGCCCAGTATAATGGTGCTACAAGCACACGCCCGCAATTAGCGTTACAGTTACTTGCCAAGACTACTTGGGCAGCGCACCGACACTGATGCTTCGCCATCTAGCCAACCTCGCACCATCCTGGCCAACTCCCTCCCGACTGCCTGGCCTGGCTCTGAATACTCCCACCCCCATTCTCTGCTACACTGTGGGAGGAAACGCATCACGAGATGAGCAGCCGTTCAAGAGGGCAGCTCACCGCCACCTCCCCAAAGGCCCCACAACGGCCACCTCCAACATATAGATGGCACATAGACACAAAAAGCTGGAGTAACTCAGCGGGACAGGCAGCAGCTCTGGAGAGAAAGAATGGGTGACATTTCTTCAGTTTCAAGAAGGATCTCGACCTGAAACGTCACCCATTCCTTCTCTCTAGAGAGGTTGCCTGACCAGCTGAGTTACTCCATTTTGTGTCTATCTTCGGTTTTAACCAGCATCTGCAGTTCCTTCTTACACATATAGATGGGACATGTTTGCCAGTATGGGCAAGTTGGGCCGAAGGGCCTGTTTCCACGCTGTAAGGCTCTATGACTCAAGTTGAAGCGGTAAACTCGCCTTGTTTATCCTTGGCCTTTGGGGAAATCCTTGAGACATTAGGGTGTCTTAGCCATTTGGATGTTTTAGCCATGGTTAAATCCTTAGCCATTTTGTACCAATATGACGCTCAAGGGCCTGTCCCACTCACGTGATTCATTCGGCAACTTGCTAACACCCGCCATAGTTGCAGCAGGTGGCTGAAAATGTTCAACATGTTGAAAATCCAGCGGCGACCAGAACAAGGTACGACTCTTTGGGCGACCACTCATGACCATACAGGCGTCACGTGTCGACATGTCACGGGGTGTCGCCTGTATGGCCGTGAGCAGTCGCCCAAAGAGTCGTACCTTGTTCTGGTTGCCGCTGGATTTTCAACATGTTAAAAAAATGTTGGCAACCTGCTGCGACTATGACAGGTGCCGGCAAGTGTCGAACAAATCACGTGAGTGGGACAGGCCCTTAAGCATTAAAACGAAGGACAAAGAGGAGCCTCGCGTGCCACACCTTACAAAAACAAACGAGGAAAAATAGACCAATGGCTCAGTATATAGTATATATATAAATATGTCACCCTGTTTGTATATAAGTGTAAATCGTCAGGGCATTGGTTAGTGTTGTGCAGTTATTATGCTCATGTCCCAGAGAAACATTACGCTTGATGTCACTTCCTGTTTTAAGGCGCTTGTATCTTGTTTTCTTATCAAACCCCACAACTTTATTGAAAAGCAATATAGACATTTTGAAATGAACTGTGTGTGTGTCTCTGTGTGTGTGTGCGTGCGTGTGTGTGTGCGCGCGTGTGTGTGTGCGTGCGTGTGTGCGTGTGTAAGTGTGTGTGTGTGTGCGTGCGTGCGTGTGTGTAAGTGTGTGTCCGTGCGTGTGTGTGCGTGTGCGCGTGTGTGTGCGTGTTTAAAACAATCTTCCAACAACCCCAAAGTGTATATTTTCTCTATTCTTCGTAGGGTTAGGATTTGTGTTGTTGCTTCTGTGTCCATCACGCTCTCACTGTTAGACGGCTTCCACCCTTTTCTTTCATCCAAACCATCGTTCTGGAAATGATTTCACAAACTAATGCAGAAGTTTAGAATGTAGACAAAAATGCTGGAGGAACTCAGCGGGCAAGGTAGCATCTATGAAGCGAAGGAATAGGCGATGTTTCGGGTCGAGACCCTTCGTCAGACTGATCTGGGGGGGGGGGGTGAGAAGAAGAAAGGAAGAGGCGGAGACAGTGGGCTGTGGGAGAGCTGGGAAGGGGAGGGGAAGGAAGGAGAAAGCAAGGACTACCTGAAATTGGAGAAGTCACTGTTCATACCGCTGGGGTGTGAACTACCCAAGCGAAATATGAGGTGCTGCTCCTCCAATTTGAGGTGGCACTCACTCTGGCCATGGAGGAGGCCCAGGACAGAAAGGTCGGATTCGGAATGGGAGGCGGAGTTGAAGTGCTGGGCCACAGAAGTTTGGAATGACTCGTTTAGTAAAGCGAGACGTGGGGGGGGGGGGGGGGGGGTTGGCCCAGCGTGGGAGCAGACGTGGGTTTGTGGCGACGTTGCGTTGGTCTCACTGGAGTGAGGAGCTTGGATGCCGCAACGAGACATGAAGTCCTTTGCCATGCACTGGAGTGTGGGGGGAGGTGTGAGCACAGGATGGGCGAGAGAGGACCTGGTTGCTTCCTTTCAGGTCTCTGTTTTGGATTTGTGCTCAGGTCAAGAAGTTGGAACGGAGGAGGTTGACTCCAAACATTGTTCAATGATTACTCTGTACATAACCCTTTCTGTCCCTGCCCAAGGAGTGTCTGTTGGGACAGCGTGGAGAGGGGGTAGGACCATACCTAGACGGGCTATCTGTTCACAAAACCAACACTGCTTACCGACTGAAAATAGAAGCCCTCGATATTTATTCGCGGTGTATTTAAGGTACTGGGTGTGTGTGTCACTGATTGTCCGATCTACACGTGGACCTAAATGACTCTCTTTCAGCGTTGATCTGTGTCAGGATCCACGAGTTCTATCCTCACCAACGTGGTTCAAATTCTCTTATAACATGAGAAATCTTCTTGCAGCTGTGGGTGAATCATTTAGACAGGTACATGGATAAGACGGGCTTGGAGGGATATGGACCAAAGGCCGGCCTGTGGGACTAGTGTAGATGGGGCATGTTGGCCGGTGTGGGCACGTTGGGCCAAAAGGCCTGTTTCTACGCTGTATCACTGTATCACTCTATCACTCTGTCTGAATTGTTAATGGCAAAGTAGCCCTGGAGCCAGTCGATCCGAACGGCATTCCAACAATTCTCTGCTGCTGTGCAGCCAAGAAAAATCTAATAAGGTTGAAGGGTGATAGTGCTGATTAATGTTATATTGGATGAAGAGGAAAATTGGGGCAGGTTGTGCCAATGCATGTCCATATTTTCATCAAGGTCTTATTCACCGTCTCCTTCAAAGTCATCCATTGTGGCTTCTATCAGAACGCACGTGAGGAGATGATAGGGCAGATGGAGAGAGGCCGATAGACTTCATGGGACATGGAGGTTCCATTGAGGACTTGCAAGTAAGCGGTCCCACATTCAGCACTGGAGATTGGTTCATTCATGTTTGAGATCGTGAATCGTGGGCATCAGTATTTCCATTGTTAGATTAAAGGAAGGGATTGTGGAGAGGAAGGGCATCCATTAGCTGAGGATGGCACGTCAGTGGAAGGGCAGGGTCCACAGTGGGCTCTTGAGTGGAGATTGTGGGTGTGCAGCATCTGTATTGGGGAGAGTATCCTGATCATACGTAGTAGGAGCGGAATTAGGCCATTCGGCCCATCAAGTCTACTCCACCATTCAATCATGGCTGATCGATCTCTCCCTCTCAATCCTATTCTCCTGTCTTCCCCCCATAACCCCTGACACCCGTACTAATTGAGAATCTATCAATCTTCACTTTAAACATCTCCACTGACTTGGCCTCCACAGCCGTCTGTGGCAAAGAATTCCACAGATTCACCACCCACTGACTAAATAAATTCCTCCCCATCTCCTTTATAAAGATACATTCTTTAATTCTGAGGCTGTGACCTCTGGTCCTAGACTCTCCCACCAGTGGAAACATCCTCTCCACATCCACTCTATCCAGGCCTTTCACTATTCTGCAAGTTTCAATGAGGTCTCCTCCTCATCCTTCTAAACTCCAGCGAGTACAGGCCCAGCGCCGTGGCCATGGGCATCCATGGGCTATGCTGAGGCTGGGGCGCTTCGGATCAGGTCAAGGCAGGGCAGTAAATGTGGAAGGTCCGTCCCCTTTCTGCATAGTCCCACCGCACCCCACCCCCACCAAACCTCAACCCACCCCCAACCCAACCAACCCCAACCAACCCCAACCCCAACCCCAACCCACCCCAAATCCTCTATCGCCTACTGGAACTATCAGGATGTTTGGAGAGCAGAAGGAAACCATCTGGGTGATGGGCTGTGGGCATGGAAAGCTTTAGGTACAATGTTGTGGTAAAATGGTCAATATTCTGTTCGCATTTGGTCAAGCATTCTGTTCGCACTTGGCCAGTTCATTGGCTATATTTAAGAGGGAGTTAGATGTGGCCCTTGTGGCTAAAGGGATCAGGGGGTATGGAGAGAAGGCAGGTACAGGATACTGAGTTGGATGATCAGCCACGATCATATTGAATGGCGGTGCAGGCTCGAAGGGCCGAATGGCCTGCTCCTGCACCTAATTTCTATGTTAAGCGTTGAGTTTTGACGTTAAGTTTCAGTTTGGTTTATTGTCACGTGTACCGGGGTACAGTGAGAAGCTTTTGTTGCGTGCTACCCAGTCAGCGGAAAGACAATACATGATTACAATCGATCCGTTTACAGTGTACTGATACAGGATAAAGGGAATGACGTTTAGTGCAAGGTCAAGCCCGCAAAGTCCGGTCAAGGATAGTCCGAGGGTCTCCAGTGAGGTGGATAGTAGTTCAGGACTGTGCCCAACTTGTTGGCCGGATGCATCAGTCGCCTGATAACAGGATTTAGAGAGCCGTTGGTACTTGGAGACCTTGCTGTCAAGTGGTGGAGTTCGGAGCAAGAATCCAGTGACATTAGAACAGTTGCTAATAAATCCGGGAAGGAATTTCCACGGACAACGAGGAGATGGTGGAACTCACTGTGACAGGGACACGTTGAGGAGGGGGATATGTGAGGAAGGGAACTTTGCGGTACGGAGAAGTCCCTGCTCTCTGCGGGAGGCGGATGTACAGAATTCTCCAGGGGGGCCTCGTGGAGGCCAGATCAGTGGAAATATTTAAAGTGAAGGCAGATAGTAGTTCAGGACTGCTCGCTAGTTGTGGTGGGATGATTGCGTTGCCCGCTAACTTGATGTGGACAGGGTAACGACAACGCCCATTTTTCTGGTCAACTCTCGAACCTGGTCCAGAGAACAATCCTGATCAGAAAACCCTCCTCAATAGACAGCGGTCTCAGCGCAGATGTGGCCAGATGTGTCCTTCTCAATGCCCAGATTTTATCATAAATTATTATTCCCCCCCCCCCCCCCGCTTTGTGAAGCACATCGCTGCAGAAATCCTCACTGTCTCTCTTCCTGTTCTCGTCGTGTGAAACGTGCTAGTTCTCCAAAACATGGACTTTCTGTGGGTGTTGGTCAATATATGAAAGATTTATTTCAAAACAAGAAATTATATTTAAAGTGTCAAAAAAAACCTAGCCTATGAATGATTCTCAGTTTATGTATTAAGAAGTTCTGTTGTGTAAAATATTAAAAAAATTCCACTAAAATTATCTTAAAATAATGTGTCGTGTCATTTGTTCCTAAAAGGAGTTTGGATGTTTTAAACAAATGATACCAAATGCTGGAGGAACTCAGCGGGTCAGGTGGCATCTCTGAGAAAGGGAATAGGTGACGTTTCAGGTCGAGACCCTCCTTCAGACGGAGAGTCTTGGGACTTAGATATTCAGGACAAAATGAATGGAAGAAATGCAGAAAGCAACGTGATCAAGGAGATGTGGAGCCCACAATGGTCCATTGTTGGCTGTGGGATGGGCGACAACGAGTTATACAGACTAGAGGAACTCAACAGGACGACAATGAAACTAATACGTTGACTAGTTGGGGGGGAGGGATGGAGACACAGCCTCAGTCAATCTTGCACAGGAGATTGTGGATGACCAGTTGCCGCTGGATAAGGGCGGCTGAGTTTGATGATCTAGGTACTTCACTGGGGGGAGTTTCTACACATAAACCTAATCTCTCATAGAGGTGGTACGGAGACGCAGCGGTAGAGTCGCTGCCTCACGGCGCCAGAGACCACGAATTCGATCCCAACTACGGGTGCTGTCTGTACGGAGTTTGCACGTGACCACGTGGGTTTTCCCTGAGATCTTCGGTTTCCTCCCACACTCCAAAGACGTGCAGGTTTGTAGGCTAACTGGCTTGGTGTAAATGTAAATTGTCCCTAGTGTGTGTGTGTGGGATAGTGTTAGTAATCGGGGATCGTTGGCCGGCGCAGACGCGATGGGCGAAGGGCCTGTTTCCTCGCTGGATCGTAACGATCGATCAGGTCAACCTTCTTCACTCTTCTTCCAAGGCAAGTACTTGTTAAAAATGCCAACTCGACCCACAATTGAAATTAAAGTCATTGTTTATTGATGATTTTTACTTGTCGGATTTGTAATTAGAATCAAGCAAGCTCTCCCAAGGTGGAGAGAGGAAGAATCTTCCCGCATAACACAGTGTTGATTATGGTTTAACTTTGCATCACAGGGGATTCAGATAATGAACAACTGCCAACTTATAAAAATAAAACTGATTCTCAGTAACAGATCATAAGACATAGGAGCAGAATTAGGCCATGCCAGCATTACTGATCTATCGTTCCCTCTCAACCACATTCTCCTGCCTTCCCCCACAACCTTTGACACCCGTACTAATGCAGTACCTGTCAATACCGCCTTAAAAATACCCCAACTTATCCTCCTCTGGCAATTAAATCTACAGATTCCACCCTCTGGTTAAAGAAATTCCTCCTCATCTCCAATCTGAAGGTAAGTCCATTTTTATCTGAGGCCGTGCCCTCTGGTCCTAGACTGTCCCACTAGTGGAAACATCCTCTCCACATCCACTCTATCCAGGCCTTTCACTATCCGGTAAGTTTCAATAAGGTCCCCCCCTCATCCTTCTAAACGGCAGCGTGCACGTCAAACGCTCATCGTACATTAACCCAATCATCTCTGGGATCATTCTCGAAAACCTCCTCTGGATCCTCTTCAGCACCAGCACATCCTCAGATATGGAGCCCAAAACTGCTCAAAATACTTCAAATGTGGTCTGCCCAGCGCCATTTAGAGCTTCAGCATTACTTTCCTTGCTTATTATATTCTTCTGTATTAAATTACTAAATTTATTACTTAAGGCCCAGTTTGTCTGCTTGTCCTTTTTGTTATGTCCCACATGCAAGATGTCCCACAGTTCTTTCCAGCCTCCCATGGAAAAGTGTTCGCTGGAGAGGTGAAAAAGTAGCAGCCTGCTTGTATTCTGCAAGTCTCCATTCTCAACAAGGTGGTAAACAGGTTATTGCTGAGATATCCATCCAATTCCCAAGGAGAATGACCTACATTTTGGCTCCACGGTTGTGGAATATATGGACTGGGAACATTGATCTCATCGCAATTTGTGGCCATTTGCCACTAATATTCACAGATACCTGTTTACTATTTCCAAAGAGTGTCATTTTTCCTTGAAAATGTATAAACAACACCCATCCTTTTGGCAATGGTTCTGGGGACAGGGGAGGGGTGGGTTACTGGAGAAGAAGGCCATGACTTATTGCAAATCCTAGCTTGAATCATCAACATTTAATGACAGTCACAAGAACAGGTGGACTGTCATAAAAACCTCATTTAAAACAAAACGTAAACCACCTGTTCAAAGAGAAAATGCTTTGTTTCAAACTTTAACCCATTAGTTTAGAGATGGAGACAGGCCCTTCATCCCAGCGAGTCCACACCGACCATTTCACACTAGTTCCTTGTCCACCCCTCGCACGCCAGGGGACAAAAGACAATAGGTGCAGGAGTAGGCCATTCAGCCATTCAATGACAATTTACAGGGGGGCCAATTAACCCGCGAACCCGCGCGCCCTTGGAATGTGGAAGGGAACCGGAGCACCCAGAGGTAAACACGGGGAGGACGTGCAAACTCCACACACGCAGACAGCACCCGAGGTCAGGATTGAACCCTGGACCTCTGGTGATTCTACCATCTGTGCCACAGTGCCGCCCATCTCAGGAGCCAAATTCCTTTTGCAACATTAAACGGGAGGGGAGACAAGGTAGTAGTGTGGTGCTGGCCTGGCGGGCAAGATTACAAACTATTTGTTACGTCTTCCATGGGAGAATGCGCAGAACTAGAGCAAGCAGTGAGCTTCAGCAGAGCTGCAGGTTAGACAGGGCTAGCTGGTGACTGAGCCGTGAAGGTACCAATCGGGGAGAGAACGGGAGAGAGAGCAAGACCACAAGGAGGTAGGAAGAGCCATTCAAGCATTGCATCATTTCCGGAACATTCTCAGGCAGCCCAGGCGGGTTTCAGGACTATTTGGGTGGATACCGAGCGAAAGGAACCTCTTCATTCATACTGTTCTGAAAGAGCAAAACAGAAAAGGGTGTCAGTATTCCACGTTAGCCAGCCTTTCCCTTCACCTACTGCGATGAACAGGCGCGAGACAAGATATTTCCTCCTGCACGTCTTTGGAGTGTGGGAGGAAACCAGAGCACCCGGAGAAAACCCACGCAGTCACAGCCAGAAGGTGCAAACTCTGTACAGACAGCACCCGAGGCCAGGATCGAAACCGGGTGGCAGCAAATCTATGCTGGCTTGCAGTGAATTGTGGACGCAGCCCAGACCATCACACAAACCAACCTCCCTTCTATTGACTCCATTTATACCTCACGCTGGTTCTGGACTCCCCCAAACACAGAAACATGTTTCCTTCCCTCCAGAGATGCTGCCTGTCCCGCTGAGTTACTCCAGCATTTTGTGTCTATCTTTGGCGTAAACCAGCACCTGCAGTTCCTTCGAACACAGACTCATTCAAGGGGTAGAGATACCAGTAATAGCTACAGACTCCTAAATACAGACTGCACACTTGGATGTGACTGGCTGGCACGCTGGCTACCTCATACACGTGACAATAAACTAAACTGAACTGATATGCAAACTGCCTACGCCAACAAACATGCCCCATCTACACTAGTCCCACTAATATTCGCATAGATTCATTTAACACACACACAATACATAGAGACCGCTCCCTCCGTAACTCCCTAGTCAACTTGTCCCTTCCCTCCCAAACCACCCGCTCCCTGGTACCTTCCCTTGCAACCGCAGGAAATGCTACACTTGTCGCTTTACCTCCCCCCTTGACTCCATTCAAGGACTCAAGCAGTCTTTCCAGGTGCGGCAGAGGTTCACCTGCACCTCCTCCTATCTCATCTATTGCATCCGCTGCTCTAGGTGTCAGCTGCTCTACATCAGTGAGACCAAGCGCAGGCTTGGCGATCGCTTCGCCCAACACCTCCGCTCGGTTCGCAATAACCAACACGATCTCCTGGTGGCTCAGCACTTCAACTCCCCCTCCCATTCACAATCCAACCTTTCTGTCCTAGGTCTCCTCCATGGACAGAGTGAGTCCCACTGCAAATTGGAGGAGCAGCACCTCATATTTCGCTTGGGTAGTTTACACCCCAGCGGTATGAACATTGACTTCTCCAATTTCAGGTGGTCCTTCTCCCCATAGATGCTGCCTGTCCCGCTGAGTTTCTCTAGCATTTTCGCCTACCCACAATACAGATGGATCAGCTTGTGAATACACACAGACAAACCGCCGGGTCCCGGTGGGAGGTGCGTACCATGGGCATTTCCTGTAGGCGTTTAAATTCCGGTTTCCCCTGCTGCGAATATTTCACCGCAGTGATGAGCACTCCCACAATTAAAATCAGCACCAGGATGACGATGAGAATCACCAGCCCAGTGTCCAGACGGTGCCCTTTTGGAGTAAGAGCTGAAAAGAGAAAGAAATACTGGATCAAGCTGCAACATGACGATAGACAATAGACAACAGGTGCAGGAGTAGGCCATTCGGCCCTTCCAGCCAGCACCGCCATTCAATGTGATCACGGCTGATCATCCACAATCAGTACCCCGTTCCTGCCTTCTCCCCATATCCCCTGACTCCGCTTTTTTTAAGAGCCCTATCTAGCTCTCCCTTGAAAGCATCCAGAGAACCTGCCTCCACTGCCCTCTGAGGCAGAGAGGAGTAGATCGGGCAGACGCACACACAGGGTCTCTTGTCCAGAGTCGGGGAATCGAGGACCAGAGGACATTGGTTTAAGGTGAAGGGGGAAAAAACCTGAGGGGTAACTTTTTCACACAAAGGGTGGTGGGTGCACGGAACGAGCTGCCAGAGGAGGTAGTTGAAGCTGGGACTATCCCAATGTTTAAGAAACATTTAGACAGGTCATGGATAGGACAGGTTTAGAGGGATATGTTCTGCGAAATGATCGCCCAGCCTGCGTTTGGTCTCACCGATGTATAAGAGTCCACATCTTGAACAACGGATACAGTAGATGAGGTTGGAGGAGGTGCAAGTGAACCTCTGCCTCACCTGAAAGGACTGTCGGGTCACTGCCTGACAGGGTGAAAGTTACTGCAGCGTTTTGTGTCTGTCCCTCGAAACCTTTCCTATCCATGGACCCGTCCCACTCACCAGGGAAGCCCTCTCATGTGCTGGATGCAGATTCACTGAAGCCCTTCATACAAGAGCGAGAGCCTTGACAACATGAGGAAACATGGGTTGAACAAGCAAAGAATAAGATTAGTAAAGCAAACAGTTCAACTCCCTCCACGTACCTACAGCTGTTGTATCCACAAAGGGCGGAACCGAAGCTGAAAGTAAAAACAATTAATGTTAATGTATTTGGAGATAATTTTGTTTGATATTGTTATATGTACTGAGGTAGAGTAAAAAGCTTTTTGTCACGTTATCCAGCCAGTTTAGATATACAGCGCGGAAACAGGCCCTTCGGCCCACCGAGTCTACGCCGACCAGCGATCCCCGCACACTAACACTATCCTACACACACTAGGGACAATTGTTACATTTATACCAAGCCAATTAACCTACAAACTTGTACGTCTTTGGAGTGTGGGAGGAAACGGAAGATCTCGGATAAAACCCACGCAGGTCACGGGGAGAACGTGCAAACTCCCATCCGATAGAGCCGGTGGTCGGGATCGAACCTGGGTCTCTGGTGCTGTGAGGCAGCAACTCTACCGCTGCGCAAATGTGCCGCCAATGCAGATTATAATCAAGTTGGCCACAGTGTACAGATGCAAGGTAAAAGGACTAACGTTGACCGCAAGTTAAAGTCCAGTAAAGACTGATTAATGGTAGTCTGACGGTCTCCAATGAGGTAGATGAGAAGTCTGGACCACACTCAAGCTGGTGATAGGATGGTTCAGTTGCCTGATAACAGCTGGGTGGAAACTGTCCCGGAATCTGGAGGTGTGCGTTTGTTTTCACACTTCTGTACCTCTTGCCCGATGGGAGAGGGAAGAAGAGGAGTGGCCGGGGTGAGACTGGTCCTTGATGATGCTGCTGGCCTTGCCGAGGCAGCGTGAGGTGTGGATGGAGTCAATGGAAGGGAGGTTGGCTTGTGTGAAGGTCGGGGTTAAATATGATTTAGAAATTATAATCATTTATTTCAGTAACAACCCAAGAGCACAACATCTTTATTTAAACTGCATCTGCATCTGCATCTGGATCTGGATCTGCATCTGCATCTGGATCTGGATCTGCAGGTTAGACAATAGACAATAGGTGCAGGAGGAGGCCATTCGGCCCTTCGAGCCAGCACCTCCATTCAATGTGATCATGGCTGATTGTCCCCAATCAGTACCCCGTTCCTGCCTTCTCCTCATATCCCCTGACTCCGCTACCTTTAAGAGCCTTATCCAGCTCTCTCTTGAAAGTATCCAGAGAACCGGCCTCCACCGCCCTCTGAGGCAGAGACTCACCACTCTCTGTGTGAATAAGTATTTCATCGTCTCCGTTCTAAATGGCTTACTCCTTATTCTTAAACTGTGGCCCCTGGTTCTGGACTCCCCCAACATCAGGAACATGTTTCCTCTCCTCTAGCGTGTCCAAACCCTTAACAATCTTATATGTTTCAATGAGATCCCCTCTCATCCTTCTAAACTCCAGAATGTACAAGCCCAGCTGCTCCATTCTCTCAGCATGTGACAGTCCCGCCATCCCGGGAATTAACCTGGTAAACCTACGTGAACATTCAGGTGAGATATTTAAAATATAATTGAAAATAAACATTGGTCCATTCCCTCCCCTTAGCGAGCAGCTGTTCCACGATTACAGCTGATGTTTCTGCTTGAAGGCATCACACCGGACTTACCTCAAGCAGGATCTCATCACATTGTCACACTTCAAATAACTGAATCATTTGCCCGAAGAGTACTACGCCCATCTGGGATTATTTGTGTTTATTGCCATGTGTACCGAGGCAGTTTTGTTTAGTTAGTTTGGAGATACAGCACGGAAACAGGCCATCCGGCCCACCAAGTCCTGGCCGACCAGCGATCCCTGCACACTAACACTATACTACACACAACAGGGACAATTTATAATTTTACTGAGCCAATTAACCTACAAACCTGTACGTCTTTGGAGTGTGGGAGGAAACCAGAGATGCCGGAGAAAACCCACGCAGGTCACGGGGAGAACGTACAAACTCCGTACAGACAGCGCCTGTAGTCAGGATCGAACCCGGGTCTCTGGCGCTGAGAGGCAGCAACTCTACTGCTGCGACACCATGCAGTAGTGAAAAGCTTTTGTTGCGTGCTAACCAGTCAGCGAAAAGACAATACATGATTACAATCGAGCCGTCCGCAGTGTACAGATACGTGATCGGGGAATAAGGTGAATAATGTCTCCAGAGACGCTGCCTGTCCCGCTGAGTTACTCCAGCATTTTGTGTCTATCTTCAGTGTAAACCAGTATCTGCATTTCCTTCCTACATATCTCCTAATGGCCGATGCATCTCCACGAAATGGAAGACATTAGCTGAACACTTAGAGTTCCATCGGGGAATTCAACGGCAACATCTTTGCCCAGAGTACGGGGAGAGCATGTGATTTATCGCCATGCGGAGCAGTCGAGACAAGCATGAGCGGGCGGATCGAGGAGAAGACCGATAAACACGCACTAAGTGTTACGGGGATGAAAGGAGATGAGGAGGAATTTCTTTAGCCAGAGGGTGGTGAATCGGAGGAATTCATTGCCACAGACTGATGTGGAGGCCAAGTCATTGGGTATTTTTAAAGCAGAGATTTACAGATTCTTGATCAGTACGGGTGTCAGGGGTTACGGGGAGAAGGCAGGAGAATGGGGTTGAGAGGGAGAGATAGACCAGCCATGATTGAATGGCGGAGTAGGCCGAAGGCCCTAATTCTACTCCTATGACATATCAGTTTATGAACATTGGGAAGTAGAATATGGGAGGAGATTGGTGATAGGTGGATCTGGGGTGGGGGAGAGCGGGCTTTTGTTGGGATGAACTCCAGTATCAACCGTGTAGCATGAAAGGCCTGGATCTGGGTACAAAAGATATTCACAGATAGATTTTCTTTCCCCCCATTCCTCCTGTTTTGTTGATCTTTGGACGGGGGTGAAGAGATTCCACAGATTCACAACCCTCTGATTAAAGTTGACCCCCCGCCCCCCCCCACCAAACTAAAATAAAAACTTTGCCACACTTGTGTACCACTTCAGAGCCATGACCTACAAGGTCACAGGTCGAAGAGCACAAGGTCAAAGGCGAGAGAATGAAGGTGACCCATGATCCTGGAGACGGAAGGAAATAGGCAAGGTTTCAGGCCGAAACCCTTCAGAATGATGTAGTCTGAAGGACGGTTTCGGGCCTTAAAACAAAAAAAAAACCAGAAAAAAAAAAACGTGCCAACGTTGCCCCTTTTCCTTCACTCCATAGATGCTGCTGCACCCGCTGAGTTTCTCCAGCACTTTTGTCTACCTTCGATTTTCCAGCATCTGCAGTTCTTTCTTAAACATCCTGGAGACAGGGTTAGGCAGAACAGGAAATCGCTGGATGTTTGCTAAGATGGAAGTGACAGGTTGGGGCGGGAGATTGCAGCCTTCACGTGGCCCGCCCTGTGTCGACTAATGCAATCAACTCGACACAGCGCACAAACGGAAGATCAAATAGAACAAGTTGTCCGACAACTTTAGGCTGTGCACGCCACACGAAGGAAGAAGCAGCTTAGGTAAAATTACAAATTGTCCCCAGTGTGTAGGATAGTGCTAGTGTGCGCAGGGGTCGCTGGTTGGCGTGGATTCGGTGGGCCGAAGGGCCTGTTTCCATGCTGTATCTCTAAACTAAGCTTAACTTTACAAGATTAGCCAATTTGCCTTTGAACTGTATTAAAACTACGAACAGTTTGCCAAGCAGTATTAAGCAGACCTAATGTGTATGAAGGAACTGCAGATGCTGGTTTAATGTAAGCCAAAGACACGAAATGCCGGAGTAACTCAGCGGGACAGACAGCATCGCTGGAGAGAAGGAATGGGTGACGTTTCAGGTCCAGACCCTCCTTCAGACTGCTTCAGTCCAGCATTTTGTGTCTATCTTTTTTTCAGGCAGACCTGATATAGAATATAATAATTGTCCCATAAATCCATGAAGCTGTAACTATGGGATTGGCTTCCACCAACAAGATTAATTGGATTGGTATAAATGTAAAATTGTCCCCAGTGTGTGTAGAGGCAGTGTCAGTGTGCGGGTGTCGCTGGGCAGCACGGACTCGGTGGGCCGAAGGGCCTGTTTCCATGCTGTATCTCTAAACTAAACTTGTCTATTCACAGATGCAGTGCTGCACTTCCTGCATGACAAGAGTCACTACACCTCAGAATTGCACCGTACAGCTCTTCCTGCCTTACACTCCTCTCCCCATAGCTGCCCTTCCGTTGACTTATCAAAGTGGACTATGTCCAGTGGGTGTTTGGAACGAGCTGCCAGAGGAGGTAGTTGAGGCAGGGGTTATGTGCACGCTTCTTCTATTCTAAGAGACAAGTAGGCAGGGACATGAGTTGGACAGGTTTAGAGGGATATGGACCAAGCGCAGGCAGGTGGGACTAGTGTAGCTGGGATATGTGGCCGGTATGTGTGGGCGTTAGGTCGGGCTGAAGGGCCTGTTTCCACATGGTTGGTGGTATCACTCTGATGACTGAGTCATTTTTTGCTATCCCCACCCCCCTTTCTCCCTTCTATTTATCCAGTTCCACAGTTCACCACATTGTTAGGTAACCCCCCCCCCTTCCCCCCCCCCCCCCCCGCTCCCCCCCCCCCCCCCCCCCCCCCCCCCCCCCCCCCCCCCCCGCCCCCCCCCCCCCCCCACCCCCCCCCCCCCCCCCCCTCCCCCCCCCCCCCCCCCCCCCCCCCCCCCCCCCCCCCCCCCCCCCCCCCCCTCCCTCCCCCCCCCCACCCCCCCCCCCCCCCCCCCCCCCCCCCCCCCCCCCCCCCACCCCCCCCCCCCCCCCCCCCCCCCCACCCTCCCCCCCCCCCCCCCCCTCCCCCCCCCCCCCCCCCCCCCCCCCCCCCCCCCCCCCCCCCCCACCCCCCCCCCCCCCCCCACCCCCCCCCCCCCCCCCCCCCCCCCCCCCCCCCCCCCCCCCCCCCCCCCCACCCCCCCCCCCCCCCCCCCCCCCCCCCCCCCCCCCCCCCCCCCCCCCCCCCCCCCCCCCCCCCCACCCCCCCCCCCCCCCCCCCCCCCCCCCCCCCCCCCCCCCCCCCCCCCCCCCCCCCCCCCCCCCCCCCCCCCCCCCCCCCCCCCCCCCCCCCCCCCCCCCCCCCCCCCCCCCCCCCCCCCCCCCCCCCCCCCCCCCCCCCCCCCCCCCCCCCCCCCCCCCCCCCCCCCAGACAACACCTTGCCAACCAACAATTGGCCTGGCAGGGCACCGCGCTGCCTCTGATTGGTCCTGGTCTTTTCTCACACCAACCCCCCCCCCCCCACCCACTACTTTCAGTCTGATGAAGGGTCTCGACGCGCAACGTCACCTATTCCTATTTCTCCAGAGATGCTGCCTGACCCGCTGAGTTACTCCAGCGCTTTGTGTCTATCTAGAATATTCTGATGTGTAGGAGGGGGCTGCTGTTGCTGGTTTACACAAAAGGTGGACACAGAATGCTGGAGTAACTCAGCGGGACAGGCCGCATCTCTGGAGACCAGGAACGGGAGACTCTTCTTCACACCCAGGCTGAAGGGTGTCAACAAGAAAGATCACCCATCCTTTCTCTCCAGAGATATCTACTCTGCCATTCAATTGTGGATGATCCATCTCTCCCTCCTTTCCCCATTCTCCTGCCCTCTCCCCATAACCCCTGACACCTGATCAAGAGCATTGTGTAGGAAGTGTACTAACCTGTGTCATTCACGGCGGGTGTGGTCGTTGGGTTCTCCGTCCGGTTGGCTGGGGTAGGCTGCGTTGGCACTGTGGTGTTGGGTTGGGAGACCGGGGTGGCCTGGGTGCTTCTGGTGCCCAGGTGGGTCACAACCGTGGTTGCATTGGACTGTTCTGCTGCAGTGGTGGTTGACACCGCCGATGTATTTCCTGTTGCGTTGGATGCTGTTGTTGCATTGGTTGGCGCCACTGCAGTTGTTGTTGCTGTTGTTGCATTGGTTGGCGCCACTGCAGTTGTTGTTGCTGTTGTTGCATTGGTTGGCGCCACTGCAGTTGTTGTTGCTGTTGTTGCATCGGTTGGCAGCACTGCAGTTGTTGCTGCTGCTGTTGATGATGGCGCCACTGCAGTTGTTGTTGTATCAGCTGCAGGCGAAGCTGTGGTTATTTCTGTTGCACTGGACGTCGAGGTTGTGTGGGATGTTTGCGTGCTGCTCTTTGCATTTGCACTCGTGGTCTCAGAGGCAATAGTCACCGTGGGGGTGGCGGTGGGCTCAGTGCCATTTGCTGTGGTGGAATAGATAATATTGCCGACTTTAAACATAACTTGCAAATACAGCAGCAATAAGCAGTTAATTCATAAAAAGGACTACTGGCGACATGGCCGGGCTCCTTTTTCAACACGCGTACCGCAAACAAGGCTACAACGTGCATTTATATAGCGCCTTTCGTACACAGTGTGAAGTGTCCAATGGGATTTGACTGTGGCAAACAAACTGGTCCACACTCCGCAGACGTGCAGGTTTGTGGATTACTTGGCTTTGGTTAAAAATGTAAATTGTCCCTAGTGTGTGTAGGATAGTGGTAATATACAGGTTGTTCATCTACAGGTGCATGGATAGGACAAGTGTGGAGGGATATGGACCAAGCGCAGGCAAGTGGGACTAGTGGAGCTGGGACATTGTTGGCCGGTGTGGGCAAGTTGGGCCAGAGAGCATGTTTCCACACTGTATCACTCCATGACTCTGTCACTGGTCGGCGCAGACTCGGTGGGCCGAAGGGCCTGTTTCTGCGCTGTATTTGTAAACTAAACTAGACTCGGGGATGTATTTTCTATACATACACTCCTGAGTACCAGAGGTGCCATTTTTGACTTTTCCTTTCCACCTGAGAGAGTCAGAACTGCCCAAAACAACATCACCTGTTCTGCACTGGGTGTGTCAGCATAGATTTTATGATTATGTCTCTGGCATGTGATTTGTAACCACTCAATCGGACCCAATCCTGTAACATTTTCCCACGTCTCTGTTATTATTCCATAAAATCAAACTAACAGACATTATACTCCAAGCTAGAACTCATTGTCAGGCATCTTTCATCCAATCCAGTGAAAAAAAATATTTTATTGTCGCATGTCCCGAGCGGAACAATGCAGTTCTTACTGTGGAGGAAAGAGCTGCAGATGCTGGTTTAAACCGAGGAGAGACACTAAATGCTGGAATAACTCCAGTTGACTGTCATATGCTGAGAGAATGGAGCGGCTGGGCTGTACACTCTGGAGTTTAGAAGGATGAGAGGGGATCTTATTGAAACATATAAGATTATTAAGGGTTTGGTCACTCTAGAGGCAGGAAACATGTTCCCGATGTTGGGGGAGTCCAGAACCAGGGGCCACAGTTTAAGAATAAGGAGTAAGCCATTTAGAACGGAGACGATGAAATACTTATTCACACAGAGAGTGGTGAGTCTCTGCTTCAGAGGGCGGTGGAGGCCGGTTCTCTGGATACTTTCAAGAGAGAGCTAGATAGGGCTCTTAAAGATAGCGGAGTCAGGGGATATGGGGAGAAGGCAGGAACGGGGTACTGATTGGGGATGATCAGCCGTGATCATATTGAATGGCGGTGCTGGCTCGAAGGGCCGAATGGCCTGCTCCTGCACCTATTGTCTATTGTCTAACCCAGCGGGTCAGGCGGCGTCTCTGGAGGGAAGGGATGGGTGAGGTTTCAGGTCGTTCTCCCTGTGACCTACAACGCCACCCATTCCTTCTCTCCAGAGACGCCGCCTGTCCCAATGACATTCTCCCCTGCAGCAGCACAACAGATACGTGAACATAATACTCTGTTAAACCCTCAACAAACAACAACAAACAATGCCTCCTTGTTACCTTCTCCTCCGCACCCAACAATCATCTAGTCTACATTTCCCTTGAATTTTATCCGCTTTGATGGAGATTACTCCTGGATATCTGTTATTCTATTGAAACCCCCCTGAAATCTCCATTGGATTCCAGACTGTACGACTTTCTAGATTCTATACTAGATTCCACCCGTAAAGTCGCTGCCTCACAGCGCCAGAGATCGGGTTCGATCCTGACCGCGGGTGCTGTCAGTCTGTACGGAGTTTGTACGTTCTCCCCGGTGACCTGCGTGGGTTTTCTCCGGTTTCCTCCCACACTCTACAGGTTTGTAGGGTAATTGGCTTGGTTTTAAGTGTGACATTGTCCTTAGTGTGTTTTAGGATAAACAGCAAAAACCTTGCATTAACTCAAAGACTATGGAAATATTCCAAAAAATTGAAATGTTTTTCAAATGACTTCATAATTTGACAGCTTAAACTATTATTAATGTAAGAGGAATTGTTAGAGGAATGAGGAAAAGATTGGGACATGGAAGAGAGTGGAGGAATATGGGATCGTATTAGTGTGCGTGGGCCGAAGGGCCTGTTTTGGCGCTGAATCTCTAAACTAAACTGAGCTAAAAAGGTGTGTAGATATACACGCCATGCACCCCCTTATATTAGATTCTGGTCTGCAACCCACTCTCAACTCTGAAGAAGGGTCTCGACCCGAAACATCACCTATTCCTTCGCTCCATAGATGCTGCCTGGCCCGCTGAGTTTCTCCAGCATATTTGTCTAGCCTCAACTCTCAATCAGCCGATTCGAGGGCAAGGATTTAAAGTTGCATTGATATATACGTGCATATATGTGGCTTATGCATGGATATATGCATGTATGTATATGTGTGTGCGTATATATATATATACACACACACACACACACACATTTGTAGATTAGATAAAGTTATTGAATTAATTGATTAGTAGCGGAGATTAAATAAGTGTCCACTTCCTCCCACTCCTTTTGGAACATGTAAGATTTGAGAAGTTATGCACTGAATCGTGTGCAGGTTTATTGTTCATTTCCTTGTTATTTTGTTTTATTTTTCACATGTTCGAAATAAAATATATACAATTTAAAAAAGATATTAACATGCAGAGGAATGCATTTCCAGGTTTAAAGTGGAAAATATTCTCTTGCAGGTAAATCAGGTTTCAAAGAATGTGCCTCCACGCTTGCGGAACGCCACACGCGTATAGACAGTGTTGTGTGCGACAGCAAGAGGAACGATTCTGAAAATACAAGTTTTATTTGTTCGCCTATTAAAATCTCGGTCTCTTAACTCAATTCAAATCTATCTTCGCACTTAAACTACGCCGAGATTCGCAAAACGGAATCGTTCTTCCTCGCCCTTCTGACACGTCAACAATGCCCACGACAACTTCCTCAAACTTTTTTTTTCTCTACCCGTTTCTTACAGAGTTTGAGAGCAAGTTCAGGAACTCGCTAAAATAGACAGAAAGGCAGCAACTACTCACATTGTGCAGAGCCCAGGGCGATGCAGAGGCAAAGATAAAGGATTCCTGTCACTCTGCGCGCCATGGTTCCCCGGCCGAGATGTTGCTGGCTATTTGGGGGGTATGTTCACAGCACAATCGCCACCTTGCACCTCCCCGGTGACAATGTCTCCGGCACTAACTCTCACTCACTCTCACCCACTTTACCAGCCAGCACCTCGCCTCCTACTGACCACACTCAGCACTGCAGTACAGGTAGGTGCGCACCGCTCCACACCTGTCGTCAGCTGCAGGTGCAGGGAGCGCTGCATTTCCTGGAGTTCATTTAATGGAAGTTTCTCAATAAGGTCTTTGATCTCAGATCCACTTTCCTGCACTATCCCGTATCTACTAATACCCGCAGCCCATATGGAAGCATTCAAAATTTTTTTTTTTTTTTTTTTTTTAATAGTAGTTTAGTAATTTAATTTAATTTAATTTAGTTTAGACAATAGACAACAGACAATAGGTGCAGGAGTAGGCCATTCGGCCCTTCGCGCCAGCACCGCCATTGTGATCATGGTTTAGTGTAGTTTAGTTTAGTTTAGTGATGGGATGGATTACAGAGGAAACCAAGATTACAATCTAGTGTTAAAGAAGGAACTGCAGATGCTGGAGAATTGAGGGTTACACAAAATGCTGGAGAAACTCAGCGGGTGCAGCAGCATCTAAGGAGCGAGGGGGATAGGCGACGTTTCGGGCCGAAACCCTTCTTCAGACATCTAGTGTTGATTCCGACCACTGATGCACTTGTAGACGGCGACCAACCCTGGTGGCGACTATTCACGTGCTGGCCACAGAAGCACATCTACAAACTCTTATTTACAATCGCTCCACGCTCTTAATTAAATCTCTCTTCCTGCAGCAACATTTCTTACTTTAACTCTGATCTGTAAATGCCTCGATTGTAATCAAGTATTGTCTTTCTGCTGACGCAACAAAAACTGAACTGAAACTGAAACTGAAACAGTAAAGGAGGAAGTTCACTCCAGACTCCAGAAGGTAGACAAAAATGTTGGAGAAACTCAGCGGGTGAGGCAGCATCTATGGAGCGAAGGAATAGGCGAGACCCGGAAGGGTCTCGACCCGAAACGTCACCTATTCCTTCGCTCCATAGATGCTGCCTCATCTTTAAGAGTTTCTCGCCCAGCACTTCAACCCCCCCTCCCATTCCGAATCCGACCTTTCTGTCCTGGGCCTCCTCCATGGCCAGAGTGAGTCCCACCGCAAATTGGAGGAGCAGCACCTCATATTTCGCTTGGGTAGTTTACACCCCAGCGGTATGAACATTGACCTCCAATTTCAGGTAGTCCATGCTTTCTCCCGCCTTCCCCTCCCCTTCCCAGCTCCCCCACAGCCCACTGTCTCCGCCTCTTCCTTTCTTCTTCCCGCCCCCTCCCCCCCCCCCCCACATCAGTCTAAAGAAGAGGCTCGACCCGAAACGTCACCTATTTCCTTCGCTCCATAGATGCTGCCTCACCCGCTGAGTTTCTCCAGCATTTTTGTCTACTTTCGATTTTTCCAGCATCTGCAGTTCCTTCTTAAACACTACAGATTCCAGATGAAGCTTGTCCTCGGAGGAGGGTTTAGGCAAACGGGGCCTATATTCGTAAGATTTAGAAGAATGAAACTTATGAATGAATGAATGAATCTTATTAACACGTACAAAATTATTATGAAGATTGACAAGGGTCTCGGCCCGAAATGTCACCTATTCCTTCTCTCCAGAGATGCTGCCTGACCCGCTGAGTTACTCCAGCTTTTTGTGTCTGTCTATGGAGATTGTCAAGGTAAAAAGGCTACATGGAAGAGTCCAGACATAAAACATCACCTATCCATGTTCTCCGGAGATGCTGCCTGACTCGCTGAGATACTCCAGCATTTTGTGTCCTTTTTTTGGCAAACCTGCATCTGCAGTTCCTTATTATAACATAGAGGAGTCACCAACTGGAGAGCGGTCCTGACCTCCCATCTACCTCGTTGGAGACCCTCAGGCGATCCTTAATCGGACTTTACCCTTTATCCTACACTAACCGTTATTCCCTTAATCCTGTGTCTGTGCACTGTGGACGGATTGATTGTAATCATTTATAGTCTTTCCGCCGGCTGGTTAGCACGTGACACACGGCTTTTCACTGTACCTGGGCGCACGTGACCATAAACAAAACTAATGTGAACCATGGTTAGGCTGGCTGGGCCCAGGAGTCTGAGAATGGGCCCGGCACGGTGGCGTTGCTGCCTCACTGCGCCAGAGACCCGGGTTCGATCCCGACTACGGGTGCTGGCTGTGTGGAGTTTGTACGGTCTCCACAGTGACCTGCGTGGGTCTACTCCGGGTGCTCCAGTTTCCAGCATGGCGCAGTATTGAGCAGCTCACCTGTGTAAATGATCATGGCTGAGTTGGATGATCAGCCATGATCATATTGAATGGCGGTGCAGGCTCGAAGGGCCGAATGGCCTACTCCTGCACCTACTTTCTATGTTTCTATGTTTCTATGTAAAGGTGTGCAGCGCTCCCTGTCCCCTCCCATGTGCCCACTGTGTGAACCTGTGTTACTTTGAGCCTTGCTCCCATTCCAATCACCCTGCAGCATTTAGTCTGCTCCCACCATGGAACTGCGGGAATGAATAGACAATAGGTGCAGGAGTAGGCCATTCGGCCCTTCGAGCCAGCACTGCCATTCAATGTGATCATGGCTGATCAACCCCAATCAGTACCCCGTTCCTGCCTTCTCCCCATATCCCCTGACTCCGCTATCTTTAAGAGCCCTATCTAGCTCTCTCTTGAAAGTATCCAGAGAACCGGCCTCCACCGCCCTCTGAGGCAGAGAATTCCACAGACTCACCACTCTCTGTGAGAAAAAGTGTTTCCTCGTCTCCATTCTAAATGGCTTACCCCTTATTCTTAAACTGTGGCCCCTGGTTCTGGAATGATACTAAGGTCATAAGGTCATGTAATAGGAGCAGAGTTGGGCCATTCAACCCATCAAGTCTATTCAATATAGATCCACCATTCAATCATGGATGATCTATCGTTCCCTTCTAACCCCATTCTCCTCCCTTCTCCACATAACCCCTGACGCCCGCACTATTAATACTCTATTGTCATGTATATCGAGGTGCAGTGAAGTGCTTTGTTTCGAGTACAAGCCAGTAAAATCTTATAGCAGACCTCACGTAGGCAGTACACACAGCGCCCTCTGTAATGTTCGGGACAAAGACCCGTCATTTATTTATTTGCATCTTTACTCCACAATTTGAGTTTTGTAATAGAAAAAAATCACATGTGGTTAAAGTGCACACTGTCAGATTTTATTAAAGGCCATTTATATACATTTTGGTTTCGCCATGTAGAAATTACAGCAGTGTTTATACATAGTCCCCCCATTTCAGGGCATATAGAGATGAAGAACAATTAATGAAAGATATGAAAGATATCCTTCTTCAGACCCGTTACTTGTTTGCATATTTTTCATTCGTTTGTTCTATATATATCCCTACATCACCGTCTATATCTCTCGTTTCCCTCTCCCCTGACTCTCGGTCTGAAGAAGGATGTCGACCGGAAACGTCTCCTATTCCTTTTCTCCAGACATGCTGCCTGACCCACTGAGTTACTCCAGCATTTTGTGTCTATCTTCAGTTTAAACCAGCGTCTGCAGTTCCTTCCTGCGCAGGTGATCTGCTTCTTGTGAGACTCGGTGGAGTCTCATGAACGTTGAAATATTAATGGGTGTAACTCACCCTAAAGCTGAGTTACCATTCAGTGAAGTATTTTAATTATGGAGAGGTTTAATTCAACCAAGGCAACGCATGATGACGCAGACCTAATCATTTATTTAGAGTCTTGCTTGACATTGCAAAATCAGATCAACCCAAGTCTACCTTTCAGTTTAACTAATGTTGGTCCAATAACTCCCCAGTTGAACAGAATCTCAATGAAGCCATCAACCTATTCCCCAGTATCACATTCCCAATAAGCCAAATCCCTTCCCACAGGCTCAGAATAAAAGGACTTTCCTTTAGGAAGGAGATGAGGAGGAATTTCTTTAGTCAGAGGGTGGTGAATCTGTGGAATTCATTGCCACAGACGGCTGTGGAGGCCAAGTCAGTGGATATATTTGGGGCACTGATTGACAGATTCTTCATTAGTAAGTGAGTTTAGTTTAGTTTAGAGATACAGTGCGGAAACAGGTCTTTCAACCCACCAGATGTGCGCCGACCAGCGATTCCCACACACTGACACTATCCTACATAATCTGAGGACAGTTTTACCAAGCCAATTTCCCTACCAACCTGTATGACTTTGGAGTGTGGGAGGAAACCAGAGCTCCCAGAGAAAACCCACGCAGGTCACGGGGAAAACGTACAAACTCCGTACAGACAGCGCCCGCAGTCAGGATCAAACCCGGGTCTCTGACGCTGTGAGGCAGCAACTCTACCACTGTGCCACCGTGCTACCCTCGGTCAAGGGTTATGGGGAGAAGGAGAGATTGAATGGCAGAGTAGACTTGATGGGCCGAATGGCCCAATTCTGCTCCTGTCACTGATGAACATGAACTCATTGTACAGAATCCCAGCATTGAGCCACTTCTCATTCTCTCTTAGTGCTGTACAGCATGGAAACAGGCCCTTCGGCCCAACTAGCTCATGCCAACCAAGATGCCCCATCTACGCTAGTACCACCTGCCTGCTTTTGGCCATATCATTGGCGTGTTGAATAGAGCGAGTGCACGGGTGATCATTGGTCAGTGCCAACTCAGTCTTAAGTGGCGAAGGAGCAGCTATTGAGAACGTCTGAAGAAGAGTCTCGACCCGAAACTTCACCCATTGCGAACCTTGAGTTAATATATTTGGAATACGCAGAGGATGCCCTGTGCAAGTGGCAGAATGAGGGCACCACCTTACAACCGACCCCCCGAGCTATCTGCCACCTCCAACACGACCTAGACCCCCAGGAGCCAGGTTCTTCCTCGCCTTCTTCTTGCGTGTGGCATGCACAGCCTAAAGTTGCAGGTCAACTTGTTCCATTTGATCTATTTGTTTGTGTACGTTGGGTTAATTGCATTCATCGAAACAGGGTGGACCATGTGAAGGATGCAATCTCCCACCCCAGTAGCCAGCTGAGACCCACAAAGGTTGAACAGAAGTACAGCAAGCTGAACCCTGAGAGAGTGCCAGAGAAAAAGAATGATATTTGGCACCAGTGGTCAGGTCACAATATAGCACAAATATATACATAGTGTCTCCATGATAATAGCACATAATCTAATTACACTTGCAATTGATTATGTCAGTAAACAGATTTAGCCATTATCCAAACATAACGTTATTGAGATCCAGAGATGCTGCCTGACCCGCTGAGTTACTCCAGCATTTTGTGTCCATCTTTGGTGTAAACCAGCATCTGCAGTTCCTTCCTGCACGTTATTCAGTGTGTAGAAAGGAACTATAATTGCTGGTTTATACCGAAGATAAAGTGTTGGGGTAACTCAGCGGGTCAGGCAGCATCTGTGGAGAACATGGATAGGTGACATTTCACAGAGTGCTGGAGTAACTCAGCGGGATAGGCAGCATCTGTGTGACCGCTCTGAAGTTCACAAGTTGTGCAACATCCTGCGTTTAGTTTAGTTTAGTATTAGAGATACAGCGCGGAAACAGGCCATTCGGCCCACCGAGCCCATGCTGACCAGCGATCACCCCGAATATTAACACTACCCTACACATACACACGCTGGGGACACTTTACAACTTTTACCAAAGCCGATTAACCTACAAAACCAGCACGTCTTTGGAGTGCGGGAGGAAACCGGAGCACCCGGAGAAAACCCACGCAGCCATAGAGAGAGCGTGCAAACTCTGTACAGACAGCACCCGTAGTTGGGAAGGAACCCGGGTCTCTTGCGTAGTGAGGCAGCAACTCTACCGCTGTGGCGTGGCAATGAATGGGTGTTTAGGGCGGTGGAACTGGGGGCTCAGACATAAAGGGTACCAAGCTTGTTGAGTCTTGGTGGAGTCACACTCACCCAGCAAGGCTGAGAGTATTCCATCACGCTCCTAAAGGGGCTGTCCCACTGTACGAGCTAATTCAAGAGCTCTCCCGAGTTTAAAAAAAAATCAAACTGGTGGTAAGCACGTAGAATGTACGTAGTGGGTACATCAGAGCTCAGGACGTCTCTTAGCGGCTCGTAACGCTAAAGGCAGGTACTCGGGAAACACGGTAAGCTCGGGAAGACACGTGAAGATTTTTCAACATGTACCCCCGAGTACCTACGAGCGGCTATTACCGTAATTCTCAGAGTTCGAATTAGGGGAAACTCGGGAGATCTCTTGAATTAGCTTGTACAGTGGGACAGCCCCATAACATGCAGGCAGGTGGGACTAGCGTGGACGGGACACGTGAGTCGGTGTGGGGAAGTAGGGCCGATCGACCTGTTTCCACGCTGTATGACTCTATACAATACGCACAAGAGCATCTTCGAGCTCCCAGACTTGCTGCTCCCACAGTGCTGGACGGTTCCTTCAGTTGCAAGACCAATTATTTTGGATCGACCTCAGGGCCCCTTGACAAAGTTGGAGACCCTCTCGCTGTGTACAGCTTCACTTTCAGCCATGATCGTATTGAATGGCGGTGCCGGCTCACGATGGGCCGAAGGCCGTAATGCAGCTCCATAGGCCCCTAATTTCTATGTTTCTTTGTTTCGTGGTGGCTGGTCTCTGGCATTTTATTTTTGCACTGTGTTAATGGTGGACTGAGGCAAGCCTCGGGGGTGGCCAGCAAAGTAACACCTAAAACTTCCTCCCCAACGCAACATTCTTAATTTTGCTTGACTTTACCGTCGGGATACAACGAAGAAAACCAGGCCCTTCGGTCCCAACTATGTCACGCGCTCCGACCAGTGATCCTCCGCACTACTAAACACTATCCTACACACACTAGGGACAATTTCAATTTTACCACCCCGAGCCAATTTAACCTACAAACCTTTTGGGGTGCAGTCGAATATCACTCTTTGAGGGCGAGATTGTGGGAGGGTAACTTGGGGTTTATAGGGGCGGAGCAGCCAAGCAGAGTAAAGACCAGCCGCGGGGCTCACGGGGATGAGATACGGCATAGCTACGAGGACTCAGTAAAATTACTTGAGCGAGGACAGCACCCAGCAAGTAAGTGTTAGATTCGAGAGCCTGAGTATCGGATATCTGAGGCTGAGTGGGAAAGGCAGGCACCGTGCAACCCCTCTGGCTGTTCTATTTACGGGTTTCTAGTTATGCAGTGAATGAATCAGCGATAATTGTGGAGTGTGTGTCTGTTAACAAGTCTCCTACATTAAAGAAGACACATAGAGACTCATTATATTAATGATAGTACAAATTATCATCAATGCATATTCGTGGACACGTATTCCGCCTTTATTACCTACTGGGCCTCGCAGTTTCGAAATGGACGTTTACGGAGGTAAGCTTTCGTTGATCACAGATTGCAGCAAGCCGAATTGGAGTACACATGATTGCAACCTGCATGTTCACCGGCGCTTGGCGGTTCGAGGGTGTTGTTCGACGCAACATCGAGCTATGGAGACGAGACGTGGAACGAACATAGTGTATGTGCGGAGGTTAAGGCCGCATATGAATGGTCTGTAACAAATTCGAGATCGCATATGTATCCCAGGTGTTGGGAGACACCTCTCTTTAGTTGGTAAGAGTGGATGGATTTAGGTTGCCTAATAAAAGCTGCGCAGGAGAAACTAGTCCCTGAATGTGTCAGTAGTTCTCGAGCCCGGAAAATACGTAACCTTTCCTTAGCTCGAATGGCTGTCGTCCGGACGGGGCCCGCGACAGAATGTTCGACCGGCGCTGAGGCTGGTGGTTCTCCAGGAATGGGTTCAGGACAACCAGAATGACGGGAGGAGTTGGTAGCACTGCCGGAGTGCTCTGCTGCACTTGCCTGAGCACTGATAGGAGTGGGTGCATGGGAGTGTGACGGTGGGGAGTTGCAGGCGCTGGAATCGAATTAGAATGTGAGCTGCTGGCGGCCGGTGGGCGAGTCGAGTCGGTATCTGGAGGTTCTAATGGAAAGGGATGGCGTGTATGATTGTGATGTGAGTAGCTAGGGGATAGACGCAGGAGGCCAACATGACCCAAGATGGCCTCTTAACTCTGTGCTTATGGCGGGACCAGGTCTGTATGGCTCATAAGGAAATAGGCATATATAACACAAGAGTGGCAGTGTACATGAATTTGACCTGCCGTACAGTAAAGTGCTAGAATTTAGCATTAAACTGTCGTGAATTCCCGTGAGTATTAGCCATTCTTGGGGGGTGAGTCAGACAGCTTTGCACAATGCTAATAACTTGAAGGAGTGAATTGGGTTAAAATGACAATACTGAGTAACAGCCTGGTTCTATCGGTTTATGACAGCAGTCTGCAACAGAGCATGCATCCCAGACCCTTATTCTATCTGTAAAAATCAGGGCTTGTATGCAACCTGCTGCAACCACCATTCAGTATGTGGACTATATTACTCCTCCCTCTGTTAAATACGATGCATTAATACAGCAGTCACAGTCTGTTCCGCAAAATCTGGGTGCTCGCTCTCTGAGTAAATGTTACGCAAGTCAAGTGTAGTTGAGAACGTACTGACTGGTTGCATCACAGCCTGGCTCGGCAACTTGAACGCCCAGGAGCGAAGAAGACTCCAAAATGTAGTGAACACTGGCCGATCCATCGCCGGCTCTGACCTCCCACCATTGAAGGGATCTACAGGAGTCTCTCTGTCATAAAGGCAGCCAGCATCAAAGATCACAGAGCGGATTATGAAAGGATTTGAAAGTGTATATTTTACGTGAAGTTTGCGTGGCCTTTCAACATGATCCAGCAATTAATGGCAGCGCGTATGCTGAAGGGCAATGGCCTACTACTGCACCTAAGTGTCTATTGTCTATTGTCTAATATGCTCTTGATCTTTTGCTGATTTCACCCCGAGAGGCTTTAGGAAGTAGGGTTCGGCGTTTGCTCTTAATAATGGCCGTAGTCCCGCGCCATTACGTACTAACGCGTCGTCCATTGGATTTTAAGGAGTGGAAATCTTGGCTCCAATCTATGATCTTTGGCCGGCCCATCTCATCAGAAGGCCCACACCACCTGAGACATCGCTCTCATTTCTACAATGCCAGCGGGAAACAAAGTTACGGGAGCATGAAAAATGTAATGTCCAGGTTCTGGAACAGCGTATTCCCTACAGTCATCAGGCTATTAAACACGAAGAACCTCAATATACTTATCAAACTACAACACAAAACTATTATTATTTTTATTGCCATATGATTGTATGTATTGTGTGTTACCATGTGCGTGAGTGTATGTGTTATATATATATGTGTATGAATTTATATATTTATGAATTGTTACGGTTTTCTACGACATAGAATGTCGTTAGTTTAATGATGGGTCATTGAGGGGATTTCCAATCCTCTTACATTCATTTGTAATTTATTTTCATACCGGTACTTTTCATTTCAAATGAAATAGCAATTTGTCATTCCCAAATATACAAAACTGGGAACAGAATCATTTCACATAATCTACAGACTGTTTCTTTACTCCTCATTCTCTATAAATACTAGAAAAAAAAGGTTCAACAATTAGACTTTACTTAGTTTGGTGTTAGAAAAAATATTGCATTAGAAAATAATCACTGAAAGTCAATATGGATTCAGATCAAACAGATCAACATCACTTCAATAAATTAGAATCAATTGAAGATTATCACAAACGCTATTGACAATAAATATTTATGGAGCTGGGATATTTATTGATAATAAAGAAAGCATTTGATACGATCAAATCATGATATCTTATTTTAAAACATTAGAAGGTATGCATCAGAGGTCTAGTACTGGATTGGATAGAAAGTTATTTAAGTAACATGGCAACAGTTTGAAGCTGGGCAGCTACAGTTCTGCATGTTTGGACATTGCTTGTGGTGTCCCCAGGGGTCAGTGTTGGGTCCAAACTATCCATCTAGTATATAAACGACATTTGTAGTTGTCCAATGCCTTGAGGCTGGTCTTGTTCGCAGACAACACAAATATTTTTTGTGCTGGGGAGAGAATTTAAAACAACTACTGGACAAAATAACAAAAGACATGGGCAAACGGAAATCATGGTTTGACAGGAACAAAATATCATTAAACTTGAGCAAATCCAAAATAATGTTATTGGTAATTGCTAGAACAAATTCACAAGCAAATATAAAGATAAATGGGGTCGAAATTGAACGAGTTCATGAAAATGAAATTTTTGGGGTTGTAATGGATGATAGAATCAGCTGGAAATCACAACATTAGACATGTACCAATCCAAACTGTCAAAAAGCATTTCTGTATTACACAAAGTTAAGGCAGGTTCTGGATCACAAATCACTCGCATTTCTACTGTTCACTAAATCTTACCCGACTTAAATTACTGTGCAGAAGTCTGGGGCAATAACTATAAAGGTTCGCTACATTCAATAAAATATTCTGCAAAAAAGAGCAATAAGCATTATTCACAATGTCAGGTATTGGATCACACTAATTCATTATTTCTTAGTCAAAATTATTAAAATGAGCAGATTTGGTTGCATTTAAAACAGCAACAGATAATGCTCAGGGCCAAAAAAAAAAAAAACTTACTGGAAATATTACAAAAAAACATTCAATGAGCGAGTGGGGGTTATTAATTTAAGAAGAATATTTAATTTTAATGGTACAAAGAGTCCGCATACGACCAGAAACAACGTTTTGTATTTCGGTCTGTGGAGTGGGATTGTGGAACAGTTTGAATGTGGAGTTAAAGCAATGTCCAAACATGAACCAGTTCAAAATGACATACAAAAAACTTGTTTTCACAAGGTACAGGGACGAAGGGGATGGTTGACAAACAGGGGTTAATGTTTATTAATGTTTATTTATTTATTATTTATTTATGTTTTTTGGTTACTTCATACATATTACTTGTATGTGTTTATCAGTTGTGTGCATATATATGTCTGTATGCAGCTCTAATAATTGTCTGGGGTACGCACACGGTTAAATTGTATCTCAAATGAATAACTAGCTATTGTAGATGATATATCGTATATTGTGTTACATGTTACATTACTATCGATACATTATCATTATTGTTATTATTATTAGAAGCAATGTTATTAATAATGGTGATTATTATTATTATTAATTAATTAATTATTAAATATGGAAGAAGGGTTTAGGGAGAAGGGATGAGATTAAATAAGTTATTCTTCTTCTCCTTTTCGAGCTTGTAAAGAAAAAGTATTGGGCATTTAAATTTTGCTTTATACTTTTCATTGCTTTGTAAATATTGCCTGGAATGTCCAATTGTTTGACTATTTCTATTTTGTTGTTGTTATTTATTCCTATTTATGTCTTTACTTGTTTGGAACAAATAAACAAACAAATAAATAAATAAATAAATAAATGTGATCAATATACATATCTATTTGTGAGCATGTGTACATACACACACTGAACTTTTCTTTCTCTCCTTTATTATATTGTTTACAGTGTACAGTGTTTACATATTCACTTGTGCTGCTGCAAGAAAGAATTTCATTGTTCTGTCTGGGACATGAGACAATCAAACTCGACAATAAAACTCTCTTCGGTAGACAGAAATGCTGGAGAAACTCAGCTGGTGAGGCAGCATCTATGGAGCGAAGAAAATAGGCAACGTTTCGGGCCGAAACCCATCTTCAGGAATTGTCCTCCCGACCCAAAACCATGTTCTCCAGAGATGCTGCCTGGCCCTTTCATATTTCTAGCTTCCCTCTGCCCTGACTCTCAGTGTACAGAACGGTCTCGATCCAAAACGTCACCCTTCAATAGAGAATAGGTGCAGGAGTAGGCCATTCGGCCCTTCCAGCCAGCACTGCCATTCAATGTGATCATGGCTGATCATCCCCAATCAGTACCCCGTTCCTGCCTTCTCCCCACATCCCCTGACTCCACTATCTTTAAGAGTCCTATCAAGCTCCCTCTTGAAAGTATCCAGAGAACCAGCCTCCACCGCCCTCTGAGGCAGAGAATTCCACAGACTCACCACTCTCTGTGTGAAAAAGTGTTTCCTCATCTCCGTTCTAAATGGCTTACCTCTTATTCTTAAACTGTGGCCCCTGGTTCTGGACTCCCCCAACAGCGGGAATATGACTCCTGCCTCTTGCGTGTCCAATCCCTTAATAATCTTGTATGTTTCAGTAAGATCCCATCTCATCCTTCTAAACTCCAGAGTATACAAGCATTCCTTCTCTCCAGAGATGCTGCCTGTCCCTCGCAGTTACTCCAGCATGTTGTGTCTATCTTTGGGATAAACCAGCATCTGCAGTTCCTTTGTATTACAAATTCTCTTCCCTCTGGTTACACTTTCTCTCTAACACCATATGATTTTACCAACCAGCCACTAATTACCAAGGCTATCATACACAAGTTCCGTTCAAAAATACATTTCATGTTTCATTTATTACTGGTTCTACTTTCTCTTTTACAAACTGAGGCATTTATCATTCTTGCTTTCTTTCTCACAGACCGGGGATCTCCTTTTACTAAAGAGAGACACAGAGTGCTGGAGTAACTCAGCGGGTCAGGCAGCATCTGTGGAGAAGATGGTTTGGTGATGTTTCGGATCTGGACCCTTCTTCAATCCCAACCCACAATGTCACCTGTCTATTTTCTTCAGCGATGGTCCACTGATGCATATATTGTCACTGGTGCAAAGTGCTAACACACAGTTAAATTATTTATCTTACAAACAATCCAGGAGAAGATTTTTTTTAGAGATACAGCATGGAAACAGGCCCTTCGGCCCACCGAGACCATGCCAACCAGTGGTCCCCGCACACTAACACTACCATACACCCACTAGGGACAATTTACACTTACACCAAGCCAATTAACCTACAAACCTGCACGTCTTTGGAGTGTGGGAGGTAATCGAAGATCTCAGAGAAAACCGACACAGGTCACGGAGAGAACGTGCAAACTCCGTATAGACAGCACCCGCAGTCAGGATTGAACCTGGGTCTCTGGCGCCATGAGGCAGCAACTCTACCGCTGCGCCAGCGTGCCACCACTGATCCTCGATTAGCAAGTCTACAGAAATAGTCAGCTGAGCCCACATTTTCAAAGCCTTGCGCTGCGGTTCGTATGAGCGGTGCCTTGTCCAGGCGAGTCCCAGGCTTCTGCAGGGCCTCCAGTCATCTCCTTCCTTGCTGCCTGACCCGCTGAGTTACTCCAGCATTTTATCTTGTCTGTATTTGGTAACAAACCAGCATCTGCAGTTCCTTTTTATTACGCTACTTCTTCTGTCGTGTGGCGTGCACGGCCTAGAGTTGTTGGACAACTTGTTCTATTTGATCTTCCGTTTGTGCACGTTGAGTTGATTGCATTAGTCGACACAGGGCGGGCCACGTGAAGGTTGCAATCTCCCACCCCTTTATTACGCCTTTTACAAGTTGTCAACAAATTCAGTGACAAATGTTTTTTATGACCTGCATTTTTTTAATCTCTTCATCAGAGTCCTGGCCCTTCACGTTACAAGAACTTTGTCAGAATGTTCCTGGCAGATTTAATGTGTAGGAAGGAACTGCAGATTTATACCGAAGATAGACACAAAATGCTGGAGTAACTCAGCGGGACAGGCAGCATCTCTGGAGAGAAGGAATGGGTGACGTTTTGGGTCAAGACCCTTCTTGAGACTGAGATTTAATAAAGTAATTCTGCCTCAGGCTCTCATCGACCACCACAGTAAATTAGTATTGTGTCTTTCACATTATGTCAATGTTAAACATTTGGATTCCTGTTTCAACATGTCCAATGTACTTAGTATTTTATATAACGCACAAACTGATCAGCGTATTTTGCACCTTTTTCATAGTCAAGAGTGTTTTACTGACATATGTCCCAGATAGAACAATGAAATCCCTACCTCTCAACCCCATTCTCCTGCCTTCTCCCCATAACCCCTGACACCCGTACTAATCAAGAAGCTATCTATCTCTGCCTTGAAAATATCCACTGACTTGAATTCCACAGATTCACCACCCTCTGACTAAAGAAATTCCTCCTCATGTTCGTAAAAAAACGTTCTTTAATTCCGAGCTCTGCCCTCTAGTCCTAGACTCTCCCACTAGTGGAAACATCCTCTCCTACATCCACTCTATCCAAGCCTTTCACTATTCTGTATGTTTCAATGAGGTCCCCCCAACATTCTTCTAAACTCCAGTGAGTACAGGCCCAGCGCCGACAAGGCTCATCGTATGTATGACATGCAATGACAGACCTGCAGCTACTGGTGTTAAACTCTGGTGATGTACAATGAAAGGTCTACACCTAGCAGTAATTTCACAAGTCATACAGTTCTGACCTTTAGTTTTTTTAGTTTAGTTTAGAGACACAGCGCGGATACAGGCCCTTCGGCCCACCGAGTCCGTGCCGACCAGCGATCCCCGCACACTAACACCACCCTACACACACGTGTGAGGGACAATTTACATTTACACCGAGCCTATTAGCCGACAAACCCGCACGTCTTTGGAGTGTGGGAGGAAACCGAAGATCTCATAGAAAACCCACGCAGGCCACGGGGAGAACGTGCAAACTCCGTACAGACAGCGCCCGTAGTCAGGATGGAACCCGGGTCTCTGGCGCTGTGAGGCAGCAGCACTACCCGCTGCCCCACCGTGCCGCCCCCTGCACCTGTAATCACAAGTGCTAAACACCAGAGTATTTTAGCTGCGGAGATGTGAAGGGGTGGGAAAAATCAAAGAGAATGTTCTTAAGTTCCAGGAGCAGAATTAGGCCATTCGGCCCATTGTCTGTGAGAGGGTAGAGAGCAAGAAACGCTGATTGACATTGATGTGGCACACTGGCGCAGCAGTGGAGCTGCTGCCTCACAGCGCCAGAGACCCGGGTTCGATCCTGACTGCGGGTGCTTGTCTGTATGGAGTTTGTATGTTCTCCCTGTTTTCTCCGGGTGCTCCAGTTGGGTGAGTGGTGGGGTTAACAATGGAGATAATGGCTACAGATTTCTGGGCAATGTTTTTTACACAAAGAGTGGTGGGTGTATGAAACAAGCTGCCAGAGGTGTTGGTTGAGGCCAATATTATCAGTGTTTAAGAAACATTTCGACAGGCACATGGATAGGACAGGTTTAAATGGAAATGGCCCAAATGCAGGCAGGTGGGACTAGTGTAGATGGGGCATGTTGGTCGGTGTGAGCAAGTTGGGCCGAAGGGCCTGTTTGAACGCCGTATGCCTCTGTACATACATTAGTGTCATCTTCATTAGTGTTCTCAACAATCTTTGAACCAGTCACCTTTGTATATTCCCCGAGCTAATAATATATTCTACATTTTCTTTGATTCCCCTTCCCCTCTGATGTCTCTTTTTCAGACCTTACATGTCTTTAAGTGTAGGAAGGAACTGCAGATGCTCTTTTAAACTGAAGACAGACACAAAGTGCTGCAGTAACTCAGAGGGACAGGCAGCGTCTCTGGAGAAAATGAATGGGTGACGTTTCTGGTCGGGACCTTATCGAACGATACAGTGTGGAAGCAGGCCCTTCGGCCCAAGTTGCCCACACCGGCCAACAATGTCCCAGCTACACTAGTCCCACCTGCCTGCACCTGGTCCATATCCCTCCAAACCTGTCCTATCTGTCTAACTGCTTCATAAACGTTGGGACAGTTCCAGCCTCAACTACCTCCTCTGGCAGCTTGTTCCATACACCCACCACCCTTTTTCATTCTGAGAGTCAGGAGAGAGGGAAACGAGAGATATGGAAGGGTAAGGTGCGAAAATATTGCCGTCTATATCGCTCTTCAACTTTGCTGGCCTTTACCTTGCACTAAACCTTATTCCCTTATCATATATCCATACACTGTGAATGGACCGATTTAATTCACATATTGTCTTTCTGATGACTGGTTAGCAGCTTCTCACTGTACCTCAGTACACGTGACAATAAACTGAACTCAACTGAACAACAACAAAAATCAGTATATTTAAAAAACGCAGACAAATAAATGGACAATAATTGTGCAGAGGTGTTACAATTAAACATAAATATGACATTTAAGACTGAGATGAGGAAAATTTTTTCACCCAGAGAGTTGTGAATCTGTGGAATTCTCTGCCACAGACGGCAGTGGAGGCCGGTTCACTGGATGTTTTCAAGAAAGAGTTAGATTTAGCCCTTGGGGCTAACGGAATCAGGGGATATGGGGAGAAGGCAGGAACGGGGTACTGATTGGGGATGATCAGCCATGATCACATTGAATGGCGGTGCTGGCTCAAAGGGCCGAATGGCCTCCTCCTGCACCTATTGTCTAGTGTTTAACCATAAATATGACATGTATGAAGTTTATGAATAAGTTTATTGGCCAAGTATTCACATACAAGGAATTTGCCTTGGCGCTCCGCCCGCAAGTGACAACGGCGTACAGTGACAGTTAGGAATGACACATAAAACATTAATAATAAAACATTATTGATTAAAGATGTGAATTATATAAAATACCAGAGCAAAAGGAGGCTACAGATTTGTGGTGGTTGAGTAGATGCTGAAGTGACTCCAGTATTTTGTGTCGATGTGCAGCCCGGGGTCGGGTGATATCCTTCCCCCTGTTTGAGGGGTGACCCCACTGGCCTCTGCTACCCCACAGTGCTGCCTCCCTCCCAGCCCGGCCCGGCCATCACACACACACAGAGTGGACCGACCCAGCCCAGCCCAGCCCGCCCATCACACACACACATGTGAGATATGCAATGTGCTCACTATCACTACTCAAAGACTAAATCGTGGAAGCAAGAGATTCTTTATTTTCGAGTCTGCAGAGTCGGGTGCCTCTCCAAGTTGAGACACACCAAAGTCAGAAGGGTAAAGCCCCTTTATACACACAATTCTACATCCAACCTCCCCTCCTTGGACCCGCTCCAATCAGACACTGAGGTGTACAACCTGTAGGTACTTCCCCCAGTACCTCCCACATCATACATCGCATGTCCATGGTAATGAGCAGTTTCTTGACCGGTGTGTTGTAATATTCATTTATTTTATTAAGCATGCTCAGTTGTTCATGACCTACCATAGTTTTACTCACCTCCAAGTGAACTCTCTCATTTCTCCTATATCAGCACTAAAGCTAAGCTATAGTGACAAGGGTCCCATCTATCACCCCATTCTACTGATAGGGATCTATCTACATCACTCCCTTCTACCGCTATACAATGCTATCACTTCTTACTCAAGGATGGGTCTGGTAACTTTTATACACAGCTGTGTCAGAACCCTCTCCCTGGCCCCGATCGGTTTGGATCCTCTTTAAAGCCCTTTACAATAGTGGGGTTTAATCACTTTATCCCTCACACACACACACACAGCGGACCGATCCAGCCCGGCCCAGCCCGGCCCGGCCCGCCCACCACACACACACACAGAGCGGACCGACCCGGCCCAGAGATGTGACTTCAAACAATAATAAGTCTGGGTGTTGCAAGCTGCCATTGGCGCAGTTATTCCGCCCCGCCCGCACGTCGGGGAACGTGGCTGATGTCACCCACTTTGGTGTGGTTCATCCAGAGACTAGCCCGGCCAAGGCAAGGCGCGGGGAGAGAGGGAGAGAGGGAGAGAGGGAGAGAGGGAGAGAGGGAGGAGGGAGAGAGGGAGGAAGGAGGGAGAGGGAGGAGGAGGGAGGGAGGAGAGAGGGAGGAGGTAGAGAGGGGGGAGGAAGGGGGGAGAGAGAGAGGAGAGGGGAAGAGGGAGAGGAAGGGGGAGAGAGATAGAGAGAGGGGGGAACAGAGAAGGGAAGGGTGAGAGAGGAACAGAGAGAGGGGGAGAGACTAGGGAGCAAAGATATTACAGCGGAGCTATCTTTTCTAGGGAGGGAGACGGTCAGAAAGAGTGAGGGAGGGAGAGAGAGAGAGAAACCGAAAGCAAGCGACAGGAGCCACTGGGAGAGGAGAGGAGAGGAGAGGGAGAGAGATTGCGACTACACTGGGGTTGTGTCCGTGTCCTCGCCTCCAGCGGCGCTGCTGCTTCTCCGGGTCGGAGCGGGGCAGAGTTGACCACTGACCACTGACCACTGACCGGGGACGGGCCCGGCCGGACTGGGCTCATCCATCTCCCCCTGGCCTGTGTGTGGGTGGGTGGGAGGGAGGGAGGATGAAAGTGGGCAAGATCAGGAGGTTCGTGGTGGAGGCGGACCGGCCGGAGGACGCGGTGTACAGCAGGGGGCAGCCGCTGTCGGGCCGAGTGGTGCTGGAGCTCCGGGCCAGTGTGCGGGTCCAGGCGCTGCTCGTCTGCGCCGAGGGTCTGGCCGCCGTGCACTGGCTGGAGAGTCGCAGCATCGGCATGAACACCGTCTACTCCGACTACAGCTCGTATGAAACGTACTTCAAAAAGAAACTGCACGCCATCCGAGGTAAGCTAGTCACACTTTGTGTGGGTGTGAGTGAGTGTGTGTGAGAGAGTGTGTGTGAGTGTGTGCGAGTGAGAGAGTGTGTGTGGGTGTGAGTGTGTGTGAGTGAGAGAGTGTGTGTGTGGGTGAGAGTGTGTGTGTGTGAGTGAGAGAGTGTGTGTGAGTGAGGGAGTGAGTGTGTGAGAGAGAGTGTGAATGTGTGTGTGGGTGTGAGTGTTGTGACAGAGATAGAGAGAGAGTGTGTGTGTGAGGGTGAGTGAGTGTGAGTGTGAGAGAGTGTGTTGGTAGCTAGTAGTGTGGAGCTGTGTGTCAGTAAGAGAGAATGTCACAATTCAAACAACTATTGCGAGCGTATTTATGTTTTCAAAAACAAACTTTATTCACAATAATAAGAAACTGGTGGTGAATCTGTGGAATTCATGGCCACAGATGACTGCGGAGGCCAGGTCATTGGGTATTTTGAGTGTGGAGAAAGATAGATTCTTGTTCAGTATGGGTGTTGTGGGAGAAGGCAGGAGAATGGGGTTGGGAGGGAGAGATAGACCAGCCATAATTGAATGGCAGAGTAGACCTGATAGGCCGAATGGCCTAATTCTGCTCCTGTCACTTTATACATATATATATAAATAAATAATCTTCTGGCATTCTTAATGGATGTACATCGGCCATGTAGACAGACACAGAGTGCTGGAGTCTCAGCGGCTCAGGCAGCATCTCTGGAGAAAAGGAATAAGTGACACGAGGATAGTCTTGTCAACACGACCAAGTACAACACTGATCAAAGTCCAGTTTCTCTCTTCCCCGACTCTGTCTGAAGAAGGGTCCCTACCCGAAATATTAGGCTCGCTTGCCACTCATGTGCCCGCCCCCCGGTAGATGTCATGGGATGGGAGCAGAATTAGGCCATTCGGCCCATCAAGTCTACTGTGCCATTCAATCATGGCTGATCTATCTCTCCCTTCTCACCCCATTCTCATAAGGTTGCTTCCCTTGTTTGAGGGGTGACTCTACCAGACCTCCCCCTCCTTCCCCCACGTATGTGAACGTGCGGTACATCAGCCCCGGAACCATTAAGTGTGAACGCAGTGGGGAGTGACGGGATTTATGCCTGTACTCTGGACTGGATGAAGGAAAGACAATCGGATGGCAAACTGAGGTTGGCCTTGGGTGATTTTAATGTTCCATAAACCGCTCATATCAAATACGTGACAGACACACAGACAGACACACAGACAGACACACAGACAGACACACAGACAGACACACAGACAGACACACAGACAGACACACAGACAGACACACAGACAGACACACAGACAGACACGGCACAGGCACAGACACACAGGCACAGACAGACACAGGCACAGACAGACAGACAGACAGACACATAGGCACAGACACACAGGCAGAGACAGATAGACAGACACACAGGCACAGACAGACAGACACACACACGTTTCTGATAGGTGCATGGTCCTCATTGTATGGAGCAGCTCGTTGGGTCCCAGGGCGTGTACCTCTCTCGCGTTTGTTTTCCTGGTGAATCTTGTTCCTGCCGTTCCACATATTGACATCTGCTAACAAGGGGGCCGGACTATCCTCTGCACAAACACGCAGGACCCAGAACCACCCATCCTGACACTTCCTCAAAGCCGTGGGTGTTAGGAAGGAATTGTAGATGCTGGTTTATGCCAAAGATAGACACAAAATGCTGGAGTGGGACAGGCAGCGTCTCCGGTGAAAAAGGAATAGGTGACGTTTCGGGTCGAGACCCTTCTTCAGACTGAATGTGGGGAGTGGGGTGGTGGGGTGGGGGGGGGGGGGGGGGTGGTGGAAACTCCAGCACTTTGTGTCCCTTTCCCACAACGTCTTTCATTTCTCCCCAGTCTCCTGAAGCCCAATGTCTACCCCACAGCCAATAGTAGCCAGGCAGATTGTTGCGATAATACTGTTCCTTCAAAGTTCCCTCTTTGACAGAACTCCTTGAGTTCCATCAAAAAAGAAACACACAGAGTGCTGGAGTAACTCAGTGGGTCAGGCAGCATCTGTGGAGAACATGGATAGGTGACGTTTCACAGAGTGCTGGAGTAACTCAGCGGGTCAGGAGAACATGGATAGGATCCCAACCCGAAACGCCACCTATCCTTTCTTCTCTAGAGATGCTGCCTGACCCACAGAGTTACTCCAGCACTTTCTGTCTTTGTTTTTGCAGTTCTTTGTTCCAGTTTTTTTGTTGACTGCATCAGCATCACCGGAGACCCAGCTTCGCTCCTAACCTCGGGTGCTGTCTGTGTGGAGTTTCAGCGTTATATTGTGACTGCGTGTACTTTCTCTGGGTGCTCCAACCTCCGACCCAAGTTCCAAGGTGTAGAGATCCCGTTTATAAATCTGTTTATTTTTGCTTGGTTTGGTCTGGAGATACAGCGTGGAAACAGGCCCTTCGGCCCACCGAGTCCATGCCAACCATTGGCCGCCTGGTCACACTAGTTGGATATGTGATCCCACTTTCTCACCCGCTCCCAAGGCAATAGGGGTAATGTTACAGTGACCTACAAACCTGCAGTTGTCTAGAATGTGGGGGGGGGGGGGAAACTGGAGCACAGAGAGATTGTGCAAACTCCACACAGACAGCACCCAAGGTCTGGATCGAACCTGGGCCTTTGGTGCTTTGATACAACAGCTCTACTGTCCGATTATTTCATCATCTCTCATCCTTTTAGTTTCATTTATTCCTCCGATGTGTGTGAACTTCCTGCAACTCTTTACCATAGTAGCTCAGTTTGCTATTGTCCCGTGTACCGAGGTACAGTGAAAAGCTTCTTTGCTGTGTGCTATCCTCTCACCAAAACGACTGTACACGATTACAATCGAGCTCTCCGCAGTGTACAGACGCAGGATAAAGGGATAACGTTTAGTGCAAGGTCAAGTCCGATTAAAGATAGTCCGAGGGTCTCCAATGAGGTAGACGGGAGATCAGGACCACTCCCTAGTTGGTGATAGGACGGTTCAGTTGCCTGATAACAGCCGGGAAGAAACTGTCCCTGAATCTGGAGGTGTGCGTTTTCACACTTCTGCACCTCTTGCCCAATGGGAGAGGGGAGAAGAGGGAGTGACCGGGGTGAGACTGGTCCGTGGTGATGCTGCTGGCCTTGCCGAGGCAGCGTGAGGTGTAGATGGAGTCAATGGAAGGGAGGTTGGTCTGTGTGATGGGCTGGGCTGCATCCACTTCTGTACCTCTTCCCCGATGGGAGAGGGGAGAAGAGGAATTCAAGGAACTGGACTGGTGAAAGTTGCTTTTGTTGAGGATTTTATTTAACCGAGCAGGGTGGATATTGGCACAGCGAGCGCTGTGGATTAAGTGTTGGGAACCTGGGAAATACAACGTTCCCTCCATCCTCGCAACCTGGAATCCGATCCCAGTGGCGGTAAGTCTGGCGTGGCCAGATCTGGGACAGGCTTGGAGGGATATGGGCCAAATGCGGGCAGGTGGGACTAGTGTAGCTGGGGCATGTTGGCTGGTGTGGGCAAGTTGGGCTAAAGAAGGGCCTGTTTCCACAGGACCTGCGTCATCATTTCTGCTTGGGCAAACCTCGGCAGCTTTATCTGATCAGCCAGCCCTAACACTCCCACATGGTAGACTGTCTCAGAGTGACGTGGATCCTACAGACCATCCTCCTCTCACATGACTCAGAGAGATCTCCTCCACTCTGCCTCGCTTTCATAAACCTCACCTCGCCAACATCTTAAACTGGGGTGGCGCAGCTGCTGCCTTACACCACCAGAGACCCGGGTTCCATCCCGACTACCGGTGCTGTCTGTGCAGAGTTTGTACATTCACCCCGTGACCCGCATGGGTTTTCTCCGGGTGCTCCGGTTTCTTCCCGCACCCGAAGGAAGCGCAGGTTTGCACGTTGGATTGGCGTCTGTAAGTTGTCCCTAGTGTGCAGGATTCTGTTAGTCTGCAGGTGACCGCTGGCCAGTGCGGACTTGGTGGGTCTACGGGCATGCTCCTGCACTGTTTCACTAAACTGATTAAACTGAAGGAGACGGTTGCCCACCTGTTCGCAGAGTGTGGATTTGCAAAGAGAGTCTGGGGAAAGATGCAAGGGTCCCTGTCACAGTTCATCCCACAACAGCTCCGTCACAGAGGACTCTGTGATTTACGGACTGTTCCCAGGGGCACGTTCGGAGACGAACGTCGGACGCTGCTGGAAGGTCATCAACTCGGTGAAAGACTCTCGTTGGTCGGCCCAAACTTAGTTGGTCTCCCAGCAGAGCGAGATGTCCGTCGGCGAATGTTGCCGACTGGCCCGCTGCAGACTGCAGGAGGACGCACTGAAGCTCGGTGCAGCCAGCGCCAAGGCTCGGCGGGGGAGGGCCACAGTCAAGGGTCCTTCTGCTGCTGGACATTGGGGGGGGCAGAGTGTGGTGGGACCACCCCCCTCAAACAAGGGACGGGATATTACCCCAAGGGGCCACATGAGTGGCAAGGGTGCAGGATATTGAGTCAGAGGGTGGTGAATCTGTGGAATTCTTTGCCACACAAGGCTGTGGAGGCCAAGTCTATTGATAGTTTTACGGCAGAGACAGATAGATTCTTGATTTGTACGTGTGTCGGGGTTATGGGAGAAGGCAGGAGAATGGGGTGCGGAGGGGGAGATGGATCAGCCATGATTGAATGGTGGAGTAGACTTAATTCTACTCCTATCACTGATGATCTTATGACCTTACGATATAAGGATAGTTTGTGAACACTGGAAAATAACACTAATGAATGTACCTATAGACGCTGAGAATGTCGGAGGAGACTTTGCGCTGTTCCTGGCTCATATATATTTTATTATTCTGAATAAAGTTTATCTTTGGAACGGTGATAATGTCCATCATGAATAGTAGTATTAGCTGAGTAATAAATATTCCCTCAAGAGAATCCCTCTGCTCTTCGAAAACTGTGCGATTATTTACAGTGACGTAGCAGGCAATATTTCTGTCAGCAAAACCTTTCCTTCCTAAGACCCTTGTTTTTTTTAAATTACGTTTTTTCTGTTGTACCTCAGGAAGATAAGATTTTGAAATCTTGTGGACTGGCCTATGGATAGGCTGTGAATGGAGGGATATGGATCACATGCAGCCAGATAAGATGATCCTGGCATCATGTTCGGCACAGGCACTGTGGGCTGAAGGGCCTGTTCTTATGCTGTACTGTTTATGTTTCATTAGAACCATACACTTGGGCGCAAAGTGCTGGAGTAACTCAGCGGGTCAGGCAGCATCTGTGGAGAACATGGATAGGTGACGTTTCACAGAGTGCTGGAGTAACTCAGCGGGTCAGGCAGCATCTGTGGAGAACATGGATAGGTGACGTTTCACAGAGCAGTCCAGCATCTCTGGAGAAAAGGAATGGGTGACATTTTGGGTCGAGACCCTTCTTCAGACTGAGAGTCAGAGTTTGAAGAAGGGTCTTGACCCGAAACGCCACCTATTCCTTTTTCTCCGGAGATGCTGCCTGTCCCGCTGAGTTACTCCAGCATCTTGTGTCTAAAGTAGTGAAGAATTTGTTCAGGAGAATATGGGCGATTGGGGGAGGGGAAACAGATGAGATTGGAGATACAACTAACTGCCAGAGGGTGAAGACGTTATTTTAACCATCCAAAGATGCATTTAAAAATGAAGGAACCCAGGCTAATGCCCTGCAGCGACACACACACGTGACGAGGGGCGGTGACCGGATGGTGTGAAGAACATCATGGTGGAGGAATCAACAGTAAGTATGTTCAGAGACGGATAGTAACTGGGCTACGATGCCAGGAACCTCTGACACAGTTTCTGCACAGATTAACACTCTTTTAAAGACACGTTACCACATGCTGGAGTCACAGATGTGATCTGTCGACTTATTTTAAAAAAACAATCCCGTCCCACTGATAATTAGCGAGCTGTAATTCCTGCAGAATTGACAAGACTGTTTAGTTGTCGTATGTCCCAGCAGCATAACAGAATGTGTACACGATATAATAAAAGGTGAAAAACGTTCAGTGTGTGTATAGACACATGCTCGCATACATACAGTTATTTTTGTGTGTGTGTGTGTGTGTACACTATTGTTAAACAGAGCAGTACAGCACAGGAATGAGACACACTCACACCTCTCTCTCTCTCTCACATATATTGCGTGCTAACCAGCCAGCGGAAAGACAACACATGATTACAAAAGAGCCATTTACAGTGCACAAATACATGATAAGCATAACATTTCGTGCAAAGTAAAGCCAGCAAAGTCCAATCAGTCTGAAGAAGGTTCTCGACCCGAAACGTCACCCGTTCCTTTGTTCCAGAGATGTTGCCTGTCTCGCTGAGTTCCTCCAGCATTTTCTTATACCAAAGTCCAATCAAGGATAGTTTGAGGGTCTGCAATGAGGTAGATAGTAGTTCAGCACTGCTCTCTGGTTGTGGTAGGATGGTTCAGTTGTCTGATTCAAAAGCAACTCAGGCAGCATCTGTGGAGAACATGGATAGGTGACGTTTCACAGAGTGCTGGAGTAACTCAGTGGGTCAGGCAGCATCTCTGGAGAACATGGATAGGTGACGTTTCAGGTGGGGATCCTTTTTCAAGTCATGTTTAGTGCGTATAAACCAGCATCTGCAGTTCCTTTTTATTACTCAAGATTGCTCTGTCATATGTCCCAGATGAACAATGAAATTCTGACTTGTATTAACTGCCTTACATTACATGAAGGCTGTAGCTTACGTTGGAAACTTGACTGTAAAGTTTGCCAAACACTCACTTCACCTCCCTAACCAAGTAACCTTTCTTCCTAACCCTCCCCCATCCCCGTTCTCTGACCAGTTCAACTGTCCTCTTGATTAAATGTGTTTGCCTCGTTTGTTGTCAGCTTCCCCTCTATGATCCATTCTACAATTTCCTGGAGCTTCGCCCCTTTGATCTCTCCTTTTCACTCCTTGCCCTTCCCTCTCCCCTGACCCTCAGTCTGAAGTAGTGTCGCAACCCGAAAATAGACACAAAAAGGTGGAGTAAAGGGCCTGTCCCACTTAAGCCATTTTTTAGTCGCAGCAGGTGGATGAAAATTTCCAACATGTTGAAAATCCAGCGGCGACCAGAAAAAGATACGACTCTTTGGTTGACTACTCTCGACCATACAGGCGTCACGTGTCGACATGTCGCGGGGTGACGCCTCCTGTATGGTCGCCGCTGGATTTTCAACATGTTGAAAATTTTCGGCAACCTGCTGGGACTATGACGCGTGCCGGCAGTCGCTGAAAAAAATCACGTAAGTGGGACGGGCCCTTAACTCTGCGGGTCGGACAGCATCTCTGGACAGAAGGAATTGGGTGACATTTAGGGTCGAGACCTTTAGTCAGACGTCACGCATTCCTTCATTCAAACCTGCAAGACCTGTTCTTGCGGCTTGGTCCTCGTGCCTATTTAAAACAGAGACAGGAAGCGAAATAACCAATCAAATGAAACTCTCCAAAAAAAGCCGCGGTGACTCAGTTGCTAGGGCCCACTCTGCGATTGTGGTTGTAACTGCCTTACAACTGAAGGTGGAAAGAATTAAAATCGCCTGTTGCAAATCAGCAGAACTGCTACAGTAACGGAAAATGATTTTTATTTGTGGCTTTTTCCAGTCGCAGCGCTGAAAGTCGGCTAGGTTTCTCCTGGAAACTTCACTGGATTTGCCCTTCAGGTTTACCGCAAACAAACATTCAGCCAGTCGCATCTTGCTCAGCACTTTTACCATTTTGAGGTAATTGGCTGTGAAAAACTGTGTGAGAGGCAGTACTGTTTCAATGGAGGACCTGTAGGTGTACAATAAAAGTTAAAAAATAAAAGCTGACAACGATCTATTTTTAATCACAGAACATAGAGCAGTGCAGAACAGGAACAGGCCCTTCGGCCCACAATGTACAGTTTAGTTAGCTCAGTTCAGTTTACTGTCACGTGTACAGAGGTGCAGTGAAAAGCTCTTTGTTGCGTGCTATCCAGTCAGCGGAAAGACAACACACGATTACAGTCGAGCCATTTGCAGTGGACAGATACGCGATAAGCAAATAGCGTTTAGTGCAAGGTAAAGGCCAATCAAGGATAGTCTGAGGGTCACCAAAGAGGTGGATGGGAGGTTAGGCCTGCTCTGAACTTTGGGCTGATCATGAACTCATCCCCATCTCTCTCTCTTCCCTGCATTGCCACGTACCCATCTGAAAGCCTCATAACCACCACTATTGTACCTGCCTCCACCACCCCCACCCCCGGCAATGCGTCCCAGACCCCCGCCACCCTGTGTAGTAACAGACAAATGCCCCACGCATCCCCATCAAACTTTCTTCCCTCTCGTCTCGTAGTTCTACCCTCCAGTGTTGGACATCTCCATCCTGGGGACTAAAGGTTCTGACTGTCTACCCTATCTAGGCCTCTCATCATTTTATATTCATTAAAAGAGAATGTGGAGGGGGGGGGGGGACGATGGCGCAGCAGAGTTGCTGCCTCACAGCGCCAGAGACCCGGGTTCGACCCTGACCACGGGTGCTGTCTGTACGGAGTTTGCACGTTCTCCCCGTGACTGCGCGGGTTTTCCCCGGGTGCTTCGCTTTCCTCCCGCACTCCAAAGACGTGCAGGTTTGTAGGTTAATTGGCTTTGGTAAAAATTGCAAATTGTCCCCCGTGTGTGTGTGTGGTGTGTGTGTGTGTGTGTGTGTGTGTGTGTGTGTAGGATGGTGTTGGTGTACGGGGATCGCTGGTCGGCGTGGACTCGATGGGCCGAAGGGCCTGTTCCTGCGTTGTATTTCTAAACTAAACTAATTCTGCATCAGACCATGTTCAAGTGACTAAAGTCTCTGCAAAGTATCTGGAGACCCCCCGTTAGTGAAGATGTATGTATTAAAACTCTAGAAACCTGCATGCCTTTGGAGAGTGGGGGGGGGACCGGAGTACCCGGAGAAAACCCACGCGGGTGGTAGGTGAAGACAGGTAAGCGGGTTTTCCCGATAGGCAGGTAGTTGGAACATAGGCCAGGGATGGAGAGCCGTGGGTGTAGGAGACAGTCTGGGTCAAAACCTGGTCGTAGATCGGGAGGGCAGCAGGAATCACAGAGGGGGCGCAGCGAGGGAGGGTCTCACTCAACTCTGTCGGAGAGGGCACGGTAAATTCTCCAAAGGAGGCGTTCCCTGACGTGTTACTGTAGTGAAACAGTCAAAGTGTAGAACAAGGAACTACAAATGGTGGTTGACAAAAAGTAGGACAAAGTATCTCTAAAGGGTAGAGTCTGAAATGCTGGAGCAGGTTCTCGCCCATTGCTTCTCTCACCGAGTTACTCCAGCATTTTAGTGTCTGTCTATAATTTGTCTTGATTTTGGAGCACTTTTTGCGTGGAGCGTTTTACTGGAAGTTTGTTCGTTTCCTGGAATCTTTGGGGAACTGACTGGGCTGGGAACTCCATCTCGGTTAACGATAAGAGAAACAACCCGTGGCTTCCAATTGAAATCCAGGGCAAGGCATGGACGGCATTAAAATGATAACTAGGCCATTAAATACAATTAACCCATTAGGAATGAGAAAGATAATATCCCAAGCTTCACTTTGCATGGTGGGAATTAAGAACAGTCTCTGCACAGGGATGAAGGAAACTGATGTTTATGTACAGAATATGTACAGAAATGAAAACATATATCATTAATGTTTTATTATTATTAATGTTTAGCGTTTTCTGAGTCATTCGTAACTGTTACTGTATGCCATGTTGTTACTTGTGGGCGGAGCACCAAGGCAAATTCCTTGTATGTGAATACTTGGCCAATAAACTTACTTACTTAGAACGGTTCGAGAACAATAGGAGGAAAAGAGTCTGAAGAAGGGTCACGACCCGAAGCGTCGCCTACCCATGTTCTCCAGAGATGTTTGAGAAGGAAGTGCAGATGCTGGTTTACACCCAAGCCAGGCACAAAATTGCTGGAGAAACTCAGCGGGTGAGGCAGCATCTATGGAGCGAAGGAATGGGTGAAGTTTCGGATCGAGACCCGACCTATTCCTTTGCTCCATAGATGCTGGCTCCCCACCCGCTGAGTTTCTTGACCTGAAACGTCGCCTATTTCCTTCGCTCGCTGTGTTTCTCCAGCACTTTTGTCCACCCAGGAGGAAATGTAACCCATTGAGTGAACGTTGACTTGATGCAAGAGCAACTAAACCCGTCTCTTTTCCAGTTCAGTTTGGTTTATTGTCACGTGTGAAGTGTTTTGCGTGCTGTCCAGTCAGCGGAAAGACAATACACGATTACAATCGAGCCATTTACGACGTGTAGATACAGGACAATTGAATAACATTTAGTTTAGCTTAGAGATAGCAGAGTCAGGGGATATGGGGAGAAGGTAGGGACGGGGTACTGATTTGGGGATGATCAGCCATGATCACATTGAGTGGTGGTGCTGGCTCGAAGGGCCGAATGGCCTACTCCTGCACCTATTGGCTATTGTCTAGCAACAGACCCTTTGGCCCACCGGGTCCACTCCGACCAGCCATCCCCACACACTAACACTATCCTATACACACTACGGACAATTTACAATTATATCAAGCCCATTAACCTACAAACCTGCACGTCTTTGGAGTGTGTGAGGAGGCCGAAAATCTCGGTGAAAACCCATGAGGTCATGGGGAGAACGTGCAAACTCCGTACAGACAGCACCCGTGGTCGGGATCGAACCCGGGTCTCAGGCGCTGCGAGGTTGTAGTCACACATGGGCCAGATTGGGCGATGGCTGTTCTTTTTTTCCAATGATGCTGCCTGACCCACTGAGTTACTGGACTTGGTCTCCTTTGGCCAACGAGTCCACTCTGGCCTCCGGTCACCCCATCCCACTAGCACCATCCCACCCACTAGGGACAAGCTATACTTTCAAGAAGCCAATTAACCTGCACGTCTTTGGAGTGTGGGATGAAACCTGAGCAACCGGAGAGAACCCACGTGGTCACGGGGAGAAGGTACAAACTGCACACAGACAGTACACAAAGTCAGGATTGAACCCGGGTCTCTGACGCTGTGAGGAAGCAGCACTACCTGCTGCCAAACTACCTGTTGCGGCCACAGAGTGGAGACAAAGCTGTGGCCTCACGCCCGTCCACCCCAGCTGACCGACACGGCACGGCACAATGTTGAGTGGGAGACATGGCGAACGGATCCGGCAGCTCCGAGCGTTAGTGTCTATGGAAGTCAGTGTCGGCTATCCGCACCAGAAACCGTGTGTAGAGGAAGGAACTGCAAATGCTGCTTTACGCTGAAACTGACAGAATGCTGGAGTAACTCGGGGGGGGGGGGGGGGGGGGGGGGTCAGGCAGCATCTCTGGAGAGAAGGAATGGGTGACGCTGCAGGTCGAGACAATTCTTCATAGCTAGTCATAGCTAGATATAGCTCTTGGGGAATCAAGGGATATGGGGAGAAGGCAGGAACGGGGTACTGATTGGGGATGATCAGCCATGATCACAGTGAATGACGGTGCTGGCTCGAAGGGCCGAATGGCCTACTCCTCCACCTATTGTCTATTGCCTAAATACAGTTCACAACGAGAGCTCACTGGTAGAAGGCAAATTTGAGATGGGCTATCGATGCTGTTTTGATCAACAATGCCGGATGCAAAAGTGAACATGTTTTAAAATAAAGCGCGTGAATTCCCAAACCAGTGAAGTAAACTAAATTTGCCTTGATTTAACCTCTTGGCCTAGAGAGAATTTTCCCTAATTCCATGAGCACATCATGAGTGAAAACCTTTAACTGCAAAAGGATTTGCAACTGGTTTCTAAATAAATTGAAACTGAAAGAAAATATGTTATTAAAAAAATACGATCTTGCTGGGACTTGGGATATAAAAGAGCACATTCTGTGCAAGAGTTCCATCTTTGGGGGGTACACAAAAGGCTGGAGAAACTCAGCGGGTGCAGCAGCATCTAAGGAGCGAAGGAGATAGGCGACGTTTCGGGTCGAGACCCTTCCTCAGACTGGTCAGGCGATGCTGCTGCACCCGCTGAGTTTCTCCAGCCTTTTGTGTACCCTCGATTGTCCAGCATCTGCAGTTCCTTCTTTAACATTCCATCTTTGGGGGGGGGGGGGGGGCTGTGTGTGTGTGTGTGTGGGGGGTGTGTGTGTGTGTGTGGGGGGGGGTGTGTGTGTGTGGGGGGGGGGTGTGTGTGTGGGGGGGGTGTGTGTGGGGGGTGTATGTGTGTGTGAGTGGTGTGTGTGTGGGGGTGTTGTGTGGGGGGGGGTGTGTGTGGGGGGGGTGTGTGTGTGTGAGGGGTGTGTATGTGTGTGTGTGTGTGGGGGGTGTGTATGTGTGTGGGGGGGGGATGTGTGTGGGGGGGGGTGTGTGTGTGGGGGTGTGTGTGTGTGTGTGTGTGGGGTGGGGGTGTGTGTGTGTGTGTGGTGTGTGTTGGGGGGCTGTGTGTGTGTGTGTTGGGGGGCTGTGTGTGTGTGGGGGGTGTGTGTGTGTGGGGGGGGTGTGTGTGTGGTGTGTGTTTGGGGGGGGGCTGTGTGGGGGGGGGTGTGTGTGAGGTGTGGTGTGTGTGGGGGGTGTGTGGTGGGGGGGGGTGTGTGGGGTGTGTGGGGGTGTGTGTGTGTGTGTGTGTTGTGTGTGGGGGGGGGGTGTGGGTGTGTGGTGGGTGTGGTGTGTGTGTGTGGTGTGTGGGGGGGTGTGTGGTTGTTTGGGGGGGGTGTGGGGGTGTGTGTGTGGGTGGGGGGGGTGTGTGTGGTGGTGGGGGGGGGTGTGTGTGTGTGGGGGGGCTGTGTGTGGGGGGTGTGTGTGTGTGGGGGGGTGTGTGGGTGTGTGTGTGTGTAAGAATATCAAACACCATTGAAGGCAGATAAAAATGCTGGGGAAGCTCAGCGGGTGAGGCGGCATCTATGGAGCGAAGGAATAGGTGACGTTTTGGGTCTCTAGTTTTCCAGCATCCGCAGTTCCTTCTTAAATAAACACCATTGAAAACTGCCGACCGAAGGGGGGTGGGGGGAATATATGAAAATGTTGTGTTACTTAAACTCGTTGAAAATATGTTTACAATCGATAAGGATTGCTTGCAAACTCTTAGTGTAGTAAAATACTTTTTGTTTCCCCGAATGACACTGGGTGTAAAATGGATGCTAAACTGTCCTTTGTGTTGAAAAATATTGTTTGTGTCTCTGCAAATATTGTATTTGAATTAAACAGGGAGATAAAATGGATGCTAAACTGTCCTTTGTGCAGGAAGAAACAACTTTGTGTGTGAATAATTGCATTTGAAATACACAGGGGATAAATACAATGGACATTAAACCGTCCATGCTATGGAACTTTTTCTTAAAAAAAAGAAAAAGTCAGGTTTGAAATCAGTATCTGGGATGGCTGCAGAGAACATTAATGGTGCAATAAAAAGTTCAGTTGAATTCGGCCGCTGCAAATGTGTTGAAAAGAAAGTTGTTGAGTTTGGCAACCCCCCCCCCCCCCCCCAAAGTTCTGGAATTTCCCTCAAAGTTGTTTGTTTCCAGGGCTTGATGTTTTCTGCGGGTGGGGGTGAGTGTGTGTGTGTGTGTGGGGTGCGTGTGGCTGTGTGAGTGGGGGGGTGTGGTGTGGTGGTGGGTGTGTGGTGTGTGTTGGGGTGGGTGTTTGTGTGTGTGGGCTGGGGGATGTGTGAGTGTGTTGTGTGTGTGTTGGGGTGAGTGTGTGTGTGGTGTGTGTGTGTGTTGGGGTGTGTGTGTTGTGGGGGGGGGGGTGAGTGTGTGTTGGGCGGTGTGGGGTGAGTGTGTGTGTTGGGGGTGTGTGTGGGGGGGGTGGGGGTGAGTGTGTGTGTGTGTGTGTGTGTGGGGGGGTGAGTGTGTGTGTGTTGGGTGTGTGTGTGTGTGGGGTGAGTGTGTGTGTGTGTTGGGGTGTGTGTGTGTGTGTGGGGGGGGTGGTGAGTGTGTGTGTTGGGGTGTGTGTGTGTGAATGTGAGTGTGTGTGTGTGTCTGTGTGTGTGTGTGTGGGGGGGGGGGGTGTGTGTGTGTGTGTGTGTGTTGGGGGTGTGTGTGTGTGTGAATGTGAGTGTGTGTGTGTGAATGTGAGTGTGTGTGTGTTGGGGGTGTGTGTGTGGGGGGGGTGGTGAGTGTGTGTGTTGGGGTGTGTGTGTGTGTGAATGTGAGTGTGTGTGTGTGTGTTGTGGTGTGTGTGAGTGTGTGTGTGTGTGTGTGTGTGTGTGGGGGGGGGTGTGTGTGTGTGGGGGGTGAGTGTGTGTGGGGGGGGTGAGTGTGTGTGTTGGGGTGTGTGTGTGTGTGTGAATGTGAGTGTGTGTTGAGGTGTGTGTGTGTGTGTGTGTGTGTGTGTGGGGTGGGGGGGGGGGGATTCTCTGCTGCGCTGTGTTGTTCCCACTGGGCTGGAGCTTGCACCTCCGTTGCAAGGCCACCAGGCGGCGACAGCGCTTTGAGCAGATGAATAAGCTGGCCAAGAATATAAAGGAGGGCAGTAAAAGCTTCTTTGGGTATGTTAAGAGAAATAGATTAGTAAAGACAAATGTGGGTCCCTTGAAGGCAGAAACAGGTGACATTATTATAGGGAACAAGGAAATGGCAGAAGAGATGAACCGGTACTTTGGTTCTAATCTCCCTGATGTCCTGATGTACTGGTGGCCAGAGGATCTAGGGAGACAGAGGAACTGAAAGAAAGTCACATTGGGGGAGAAATAGTTGGGTAGACTGATGGGATTGAAGGCTGATAAATCCCCAGGGCCTGTTGGACTACATCCCAGGGTACTCAAGGAGGTGGCTCTAGAAATTGTGGATGCATTGGTGATCATTTTCCAATGTTCTATAGATTCAGGATCAGTACCTGTGGATTGGAGGGTAGCTAAGGTTAATTCCCAAGAGAGAAAACAGGGACTTACAGACCAGTTAGCCTGACATCGGTGGTGGGGAAGATGCTGCAGTGAATTATTAAAGGAGTAATAACGGCTCATTTGGATAGCAGTAAAAGGATCGGTCTGAGACAGCATGGATTTATGAAGGGAAAATCATGCTCGACTAACATAAAAACATAGAAACATAGACAATAGGTGCAGGAGTAGGCCATTCGGCCCTTCGAGCCAGCACCGCCATTCAATATGATCATGGCTGATCATCCAACTCAGTATCCTGTACCTGCCTTCTCTCCATACCCCCTGATCCCTTTAGCCACAAGGGCCACATCTAACTCCCTCTTAAATATAGCCAATGAACTGGCCTCAACTACCCTCTGTGGCAGAGAATTCCAGAGACTCACCACTCTGTGAAAAAAGTCTTACTCATCTCAGTCTTAAAGGATTTCCCCCTTATCCTTAAGCTGTGATCCCTTGTCTTGGAAAATCTTCTGGAATTTTTTTGAAAGTGTGACAAGTAAAATGAATGGAGGCGAACCAGTGGATGTAGTGTACCTGGACTTTCAGAAAGCCTTTGATAAGGCCCCGCACGGGAGATTAGTGGGCAAAATTAGAGCACATGGTATTGGGGGTGGAGTATTGACATTTGCAGATGACACAAAGCTGGGTGGCAGTGTGAACTGCGAAGAGGATGCTCGGAGGATGCAGGATGACTTGAACAGGTTGAGTGAGTGGGCAGATGCGTGGCAGATGCAGTGAAATGTGTCTGCGGTTATATGAGGTTATCCACTTTGGCGGCAAGAACAAGGAGACAGATTATTATCTCAATTGTGTCAGATTAGGAAAAAGGGAAATGCAACAAGACCTGGGTGTCCTTGTACACCAGTCACTGAAAGTAAACATGCAGGTACAGCAGGCAGTGAAGAGAACAGTGGAGTAAAGAGGTCCTTCTGCAGTTGTACAGGGCCCTGGTGAGACCACATCTGGAGTATTGTGTGCAGTTTTGGTCCCCTAATTTGGGGAAGGACATCCTTGCTATTGAGGCAGTGCAGCGTAGGTTCACCAGGTTATACCCCGGGATGGCGGGACTGTCATATGAGGAAAGATTGGAAAGACCGGGCTTGTATTCACTGGAATTTAAAAGGATGAGCGGCAATCTTATAGAAACATATAAAAAATTATAAAAGGACTGGACAGACTACATGCAGGAAAAATGTTCTCAATGTTGGGGGAGTCCAGAACCAGGGGGTCACAGTCTAAGAATAAAGGGGAGGCCATTTAAAACTGAGATGAGAAGAAAACTTTTTCACCCAGAGAGTTGTGAATCTGTGGAATTCCCTGCCACAGAGGGCAGTGGCGGCCAAATCACTGGATTGATTTGAAAGAGAGTTAGATAGAGCTCTAGGGGCGAGTGGGGTCAGGGGATATGGGGAGAAGGCAGGCACGGGGAACTGATTGTGGACGGTCGGCCGTGATCGCAGTGAATGGCGGTGCTGGCTGGACGGGCCGAGTGGCCGCCTCCCGCTGTATCCATTGTCCGGGACTCGCTACAAAGTATCTTTCAGCAACAACAGGCTGGGTGGGGACGGCCGCGCATGCGCACCGCCGCTTGTTTTTCTCGCCCGGGACCGGCCCGTCAATCACAGGCCCCGCCCCCGGGCGGTATTTAAAGGGACACGCACCCGCCGGGCGAGCAGAGTCGCTGCTTCTCTCGGCCGGCGAGCGTTCGAGACCCCGGCTCCCCAAAGGCTCAGGGCGCAGAGAGAGAGAGAGAGAGAGAGAGACAGACAGACAGACAGACAGACAGACAGACAGACAGAGCGAGAGAGTGTGAATAGAGAGAGAGAGAGAAAGAAAGAAAGAGAGAGTGGAAAAGGGACAGTGGATAAAAGAGAGAGTTAGAGGAAAAGAGAGTGTGGAAGAGAGAAAGAGAGAGTTGAAAAGGAGTGAATAAAGAGAGCGAGTGGAAGAGAGAGAGAGAGAGAGAGAGAGAGACTTAGTGGGGAACAAACCCCCCCAACTCCGAATGAAGCTGAAGACGTTTACATTGGTGTTCGACAGCCCCGACCCCGGCTCGGTGCCCGTGTACAGTACCGGCGATGAGGTCTCGGGCAAAGTGGTGCTGGAAGCCTCCCGGCCCATGAAGGTCCAGTCCCTCAAGCTACACACCGAGGGCTTCGCCAAAGTGCACTGGACCGAGTCGCGCAGCGCCGGCTCCAGCACGGCTTACACCCAGAATTACAGCGATGAAGTGGAGTACTACAACGAGAGAGTGAACCTTATCGAGGCAGGTCAGCAAACTTACCGAGTCCAGGGTTCATTTGCAGAGGGGGCTTGGAGGAGACGTGCTGCATGCATGTGAAGGGAGAGAGATGAGAGACCCTTCACATGCAGGCTCCGTGCATGCATGCAACACGTCGGGGAGCCGCTGGTGACGGAGAGAGCAAAGTGTGTGTGGGGGGGGGGGGGGGGTGATGGAGAGAGCAAAGTGGGGGGGGGGGGGGTGATGGAGAGAGCAAAGTGGGGGGGGGGGGTGATGGAGAGAGCAAAGTGGGGGGGGGTGATGGAGAGAGCAAAGTGGGGGGGGGGGGTGATGGAGAGAGCAAAGTTGGGGGGGGGGTGATGGAGAGAGCAAAGTTGGGAGGGGGGTGAGAGAGAGTGCAAAGTGGGGGGGTGAGGGAGAGAGCAAAGTGGGGGGGGGGGTGATAGAGAGAGCAAAGTTGGGAGGGGGGGTGAGGGAGAGAGCAAAGTGGGGGGGTGAGGGAGAGAGCAAAGTGGGGGGGGTGAGGGAGAGAGCAAAGTGGGGGGGGGTGATGGAGAGAGCAAAGTTGGGAGGGGGGTGAGGGAGAGAGCAAAGTGGGGGGGGGTGAGGGAGAGAGCAAAGTGGGGGGGGTGAGGAGAGAGCAAAAGGGAGAGAGCAAAGTGGGGGGGGGGGGTGATGGAGGGGAGAGCAAAGTGAGGGGGTGAGGGAGAGAGCAAAGTGGGGGAGGGATGAGGGAGAGAGCAAAGGGGGGGGGGTGAGGGAGAGAGCAAAGGGGGGGGGGTGAGGGAGAGAGCAAAGTTGGGGGGGGGGGGGTGAGGGAGAGAGCAAAAGTGGGGGGGGGGGTGAGGGAGAGAACAAAGTTGGGGGGGGGGTAAGGGAGAGAGCAAAGTGGGGGGGTGAAGGAGAGGGCAAAGTTGGGAGAGGGGGATGAGGGAGAGAGCAAAAGGGGGGGAGGTTGAGATAGTGGTAAAAGTGAACGCTCATTAACTGCATGAATTTCACTTGTGCCCGGGCAGCAAAACAAAAACAGAATGGTCCTGCGCTGCTTCAATCCAGCGCGTTGCTGCTTCACCCACATTGTGTTTACTGCAGGACAGACATGTATACTGTATGTTACTGCTGCTCTTTAAATCAATTCAGTGACCTTGCTGTGAGAACAGGCTTTCGTTTCACTTTTCGTTTGGAAGCGAGTGTCTGTGAAGTGTCAGCTGAGTTGTATCGCCCCTGCACCACTTTCTGAGCTCTGTCCCACGTCTGACTGAAAACCGAGTGAGCTTTGAGTGACAATTAGGCGGCGTTTGCTGTTCTTTGTCTGGAGAACGGGTTACTGCTGTTTCCTCAATTCATTCTGAGCTTCCTTCTAAGATGTTAAACTTCCAAAGACGGTGTTTCAGCACACATCTGTAAGCACTATTTTCCCAGCTTCAGGCAGCTTGCTTCCATTAGTCATGTTTCTGAATCTTTTCCCATCCCTCTGCCCCATCCAAGTTTCTATCAGGTGCAGGTTATTGCCCCTGTTTAATTAGCTCGGCACCTAACAATGGCGGCGGGCTGGGAATGATGGGCCTGTCCCACTTAAGCAACTGCCAGGGACTAATTTTAATGGAATTCACCCCCGACACCTGACGACAACCTACGATAGCAAAAATTGTCGCTACTGTCTCCGGAAATCTTTTCAACCTGTTGAAAATGTTGTGGTAGACGCCCAAAAACAAATCGCCTAAGTGGTCCTGCCCGTGACGGTAACAATTGGAAGCATTTTTAAAACTGAAACCTCCACTCGGCTAATGTTTTGTATTCTGATAAAAGACTGATTTATCTGAAGTGCAGATAAATGTTTGAAAGGAGAGAATTGGCAGGATTATGGGGAGATGGTGGGGGAGTGGGGTTGATCTTGCAAGGAGCCAGTATTGACTCAATGGGCTGAATGGTCTTCATCCATTTGTTGAAGAATGGATCCTATTTCTCCAGTGGTGACTCTGGGGTACAAATTGGGCATGTAGAAACAAAGAACTGCAGATGGACACAAAGTGCTGGAGTACCTCAGCGGGACAGGCAGCATCTCTGGAGAGATGGAATGGGTGGCGATTCGGGTCAAGATCCTTGTTTAGGCATGCATACATCAGGAGGTTGCCTATCTCTCTCCCCCCCACCCCCCCCCCCCCCCCCCTTCGATCTATCATTGCCACCACTTTCTTTTTGATAATGTGTGAGATTGTATGGAAACAGCACAGCTATGAAAAATATTTAAAAGGGACTGCCGATGCTGGAAAAATAAAGGAGGCAAAAATGCTGGAGAAACTCAGAGGGTCAGGCAGCATCTATGGAGCGAATGAATAGGCGACGTTTCAGGTTGGAAAACACAGAGGGTGAGGCAGCATCTGTGGAGCGAAGGAATAGGCGACCCGAAACGTCACCTATTTCCTTCACTCCACAGATGCTGCCTCACCCGCTGAGTTTCTCCAGCATTTTTGTCTAACTATGCAAAATAGGTCGAATGAATCAGCAGTTGCGGGAATGTGTTGTGTTTATTTGAAGTCCGTGTTTGAGACAAAGGGCTTGGTAGTAGATGCGAAGTTAGGGGAGAGAAACACACACAGAAAATGCGGGCTGAGACTAAACGTTTGCCTGTTTCTGTGTCAGAAAGGACTTTGTGGTCATTCATGGCAACATTAATATAGGGTTTCATCATGTCTTGCTGTTGTTTGGGTGATCTCTGCGTTCGCACCGTCTATAATGAAGGTTGCTAGAGACCGATGTGCTGCCCTGTCTGCTCTCTGAATTAAAGGAATTGTTGGATTTGCGTACGAGATTTTTTCCATGGGTCTCCCAGCCGAGTAGAATCTGACTCACTCAGTACATGGTGTGGTGACCTTATTGCCCAAGATTGGCGAGAGGGTACAGTTTCTTGGTGAATTCAGTGGCAAGTAAGGGCATGTCTCTTCCTGCCAGAGAAGGCTGTTGTTTTGCCTTTGTTTAGTACTGATTGTGTCGACATTACTGGTGGAAGGGGGAGAGTGGAACAGTGGCTTCCAACACACTGACTTCAACTCTGTCTGAAGTTTATAAAGGGCATGTGGGCTTGGCTAAAAACCCACCCCGTACATAAAATGACCCCTGAAAGAAACCGTTTTTGATTCTGGAGCAATTTTCACTTCCCTTTCAGAACATTCAAAAACAGTTGAAAGCAACTTTTAAAAATAAATTGTAATGTGGCTAAGGTAGCACATGACTAAATCTCTCAGTCTCACGAGAAAACCGACATCTCTGGAGCAGTGAGGCCCAGTAAAATTGGAGTAACAGCACCTCACATTTTGCGTGGGCGGCTTGCACCCCAGCAGTATGAATATTGACTTCTCCAACTTCAAGTAACCCTTGCTTTCCCTCTCTCTCCGACCCGCCCCCATTCTAGTTCTCCGACCAGTCTGACTGACCCCGGATAGATTTTATCTCTGATTGCTTCATTGTCACCTTCTCCTTGCTAACAATGATCTATCCTACATGTTCCTTGACCTTCATCTCTTTTGATATCTCTTTTTCACATCTCGCCCTTCCTTATCTCTGTCTTCCTCTCGCCGAGTCTCAGTCTGAAGAAGGGCCTCAAGTGGAAACGTCACCCGTTCCTTCTCTCCAGAGATGCTCCAGCATGTTGTGTCTATCTCCAGTGCAGTATTTTTTCATTGGGAGTGTGCTTCCGTTTTCTTTAACTAAGGTTGGAACCCACAATCTTCCCATCTCAAAGGAGAGATCCTGGAAGTTTGATCTTTTCTTCAAGTTGAAATCTGTGAGTTCTGAGATCAAAAAGGATGGAAACAACAGATAATAAGGAAGGAACTGCAGATGCCGGTTTAAACTGAAGATAGCTACAAAAAGCTGGAGTAACTCAGCAGGACAGGCAGCATTTGTGGAGAGAAGTAATGGGTGACGTTTTGGGTGGAGACCCTTCTTCAGACAGTGGTGGGCTACATGGAGAAGGGAGGACAGAGTGTACATGTGTAAGTGTACCATAACAGCATCCTCATCAACATCGAAGATAGACACAAAAAGCTGGGGTTGCTCAGCAGGACAGGCAGCATCTGTGGAGAAGGAATGGGACCCATTAGTACGTTCTCCCCGTGATCTGCGTGTGTTTTCTCCGGGTGCTCCAGTTTTTCCACATTCCACAGACGTACTGGTTTGTAGGTTCATTGACTGTGTTAAGTTGTAAAATGTTCCCTCATGTGTTGGCCAGTGCTAGTGTACGAGGTGATTGTTGGTGGCGTGGACGCCTTGGGCCGAGAGGCCAGTTTCCACGCTGTATCTTTAAAGTCTAAAGTAAAGTCTCCATTGGAAAGTCTAATCTCCATAGACTTATTCATGGTATAGGATAGATTTAGTTTAGTTTAGAGATACAGCACGGAAACAGGCCCTTCGGCCCACCGGGTCCACACCGACCAGCGATCCCCGCACATTAACACTATCCTACACACTAGGGACAATTTTTACATTTACCGAGCCAATTAACCTTCAAACCCAAAACGTCTTTGGAGTGTGGGAAGAAACCGAAGATTTTGGGGAAAACCCACGCGGGTCACGGGGAGAACGTACGAACTCCGTACAGGCAGCAACCGTAATCGGGATCGAACCTGGGTCTCCGGCGCTGCATTCGCTGTAAGGCAGCAACTCTACCGCTGCGCCACCGTGACGCAGGTCAAATGCAGACAGGAAGGACCGGTCTGTTGGTCGGCGTGGGCACCTAGGACTATAACAAAGGGGGAAAGGCTCAAATCAGGCTCGCTGCCCTGGAGACTGAGTGGCCTCCTGTTCCCAGGTTGAACCCGTTGGTACAACGATAGTTATGACCATGGGCATTCACACCTGACTTACTGCAAGACACTGGAACAAGAATTTACCTATTGTGTGGAGTAATATCACTGAATAGCACCCTGGGGCAAACTGGAACTCATTCTGAGATTACACAGTCTTACTGAAACCACAGAAGGAGGTTCTTGCTCCTTACAACACATCCATCAATGGCGCTGCTGTTTTGTGCAGAGCCCTACAGTCCCTCTCTACCTCATCAGTCCTTTCATGTTTATTACGTCTCAGAATGTTTCAGCATCAATCTGTATGTTTTCCAAGTTCTCTGTGCTCTCTCCTCTTGGGGGGGGGGGGGGGGGGGGGGGGATCATGACCTGTTACACTTTCTCCAATGCCATTGAATTCCTTGCCTTCCAGTAGCTATCGTTTTCCCCCCATGAAGCTGAGGCAACCCATAACATACGAGTGTCGAACTAGATACCCATCCACTCAACCCTCACCATCCTACCCCTGGCCATTCGGTAATACCGCCTTGCAACCTGTTGACTCTCACCAGCTACCTCGTTCCCAAAACGTGTGTCGCATCTCAATACGAGAGGGCACAGCTTTAAGGTGAGAGGGACAAAGTTTAATGGAGACTAGATCAAGTGGGACCCGTCCCCCTCAGCGCGCGGTTGCAGGGGGGGGGAGGGGGGCGGCCTGCCTGCCGCATCACAAACACTAACCCCCCCCCCCCCCCCCTGGTATTATATTAATATTATTAATTTGCTCCTTTTCCCTCATCCCCCTGCCTATCCACTCACACATAGCCCCCAACTGCTCAGGCGGGGCTAGAGAGGGAGTGGGGGGCAGAGAGAGGGGCAAAGTTTAGAGGAGATGTCCGTGGCAGGTTTATTTTTCACACTGAAGGGTGGTGGTTTCAGTTTATTAGTTTTAGAGTGCAGTGCAGAAACAGGCCCTTCGGTCCGCCCTGACCGGCGATCCCCACACTCTAGAAACAATCCTACACACTCCAGGGGTAACTCACAAAGCCAATTAAGCTAGAAACCGGCACGTCTTTGGGATGTGCGAGGAAACCGGAGCATCCGGAGAAAACCCAGGCAGGTCAAGGGGGGAAGGTACAAACTCCTTAGAGACAGTACCCGTGGTCAGGATCGAACCTGGGTCTCTGACATTGTATGGCAGCAAGTCTACCACTGCGCCACCACACGCTCATATACCGAGTGGTACGTAGAAACGTTTGGATCGATACATGTATATAGATTACTTGCAGGCAGAGAAGAGTTGGTCTAGGCATAGTTGGGCAAGAACATTGTGGGCCGAAGGGCCTCCTCTTGCACTGTACTTTTCTACCACCTAATGTTTATCTAAATGATGCTCCTGAGACCAAGGCCACTTGGTTATTTTGGAGCCACTGGAGCAGAGGTCGCTTGGCAGAGCCCGGCCTTGTGTGGTCCGCTGACTTTTATTTAGCGCTGTTTGGCTTCACGCCCCAACCTTTGCTCCCTGCGGAATGTAGGTGGTTAGCCTTCTGGAACGTTCCATCGGAGCTGACACATTGAGACAGTCCTAAGGTCACCAACTTGCCAGCTTAAAAAACAATTGTCCCATTTGCCAGCGGGGGCTTGGAACTTCAGAAGCCTTACCCACGTTGAGGTATATGCTGGAGAAACTCAGCGGGTGAGGCTGCATCTATGGAGCAAAGGAAATAGGCAACGTTTCGGGTCGAGGCCCTTGGTTTCGGGTCGAGACCCTAGGAGAATGGGGTTCCTTGGGAAAGAATGGCGGAGTAGACTCGATGGGCCGAATGGCTTTATTCTGCTCCTATAACTTATGGACCGCAGCATAAATTATGATCATGGCACGTACTCTGGTTTGTACTCGTAAGAAGGAGAGTGTTGTTGATATGACTCTGTTCTTATGGTGTGGTTTGTGTAAACAGTGGTGCCTTGGGTCTTGTGGACTTGGTGCTTGTGATGATATCAGATGGCATGTTCTCTTTACTATCGTGACCTATTTCCTCAGCTGCCTCCACGTGGTTGAGTCGATGTTTGTTAACTGGGTTCTCAACACCCTGAACAATGAGAGAGGATTGAGTAAGACATTGTTTTGAAAATCTTCTCTCTTTTGTTACAGATGATGGAAATATCACAGTTCTTCAGGCTGGGCACTACGAGTTTCCATTCAGCTTCCAGCTGCCGGAACAGTGAGTATTCTAACGTTTTCTTTGCATGCACTACTAGATCGCTGCTTGTGGATTCCTAGCTACCTTTTCTCCTGCATCCCAGTATTGGGTTCCAATACTGCAACTGGTTAATCTGGGATCGAGCTGCAAACTCCAAAGCTACATAAGATAGAAAAAAAATAAGGGAGAGGGGGGTCTGTACATAGTTTGTACCTTCTCCCCGCAACCGCGTGGGTTTTCTCCTGCTGCTCCGGTTTCCTGCCACACTACAAAGACGTGCAGGTTTGTAGGTTAATTGGTTAACCTATTCTGATTGTGGATGATCAGCCATGATCACATTGCTTGACAGTGCTGGCTCGAAGGGCCGAATGGCCTACTCCTGCACCTATTGTCTATTGTCTATTGTCTAAAATTGTCCCTAGTGTGTGTAGGATATTGCTAGTTTGTGTATGGAGTGCTTGCTGGTTGGCACGGACTCGGTGGGACGAAGGGCCTGTTTCCACGCTGTATCACCGAAGTCTAAAGACAGATGTATATCTCACATGCTGGTTAATTAAAATTAAGTTTAGATTTTGAGCCTTGTTGGAAGAATGGACAATAACAAGAATGGACAACAAGGAACGAGGTCTAGGGAGGTGGAATGGGTGGGGTGAAGGGAGTAGACAGCAAAGTATTGGGTATAGACTGAGACAAAGTTGGAGTAACTCAGCGGGACAGGCAGCATCTCTGGAGGGAAGGAATGGGTGACATTTCGGGTCGAGACCCTTCTTCACACTGTATTGGTTGTCATATTGGTAAAATGAAAGTTGTGTCGAGGTGGTGGCCATTGGAAGAGATGTTTTCCCTCAGTTGACGTTTCCATCACAGGAACCATAGCTGCACTGGGAACCATTTAAATGAATGTTGCTGCAAGTTGGGCAAGGATTACCTTTTTTTTTGACGCGTGGTCTTTTGTGTTTCCCGCGATGCAGGAACCTGGTGACGTCGTTTGAAGGAAAGCACGGCAGCGTGCGGTACTGGGTCAAGGCCAAGCTTCACCGACCTTGGGCCACGGTGAAGAAAATCAAGCGAGAATTCACCGTGATTGAACCCATTGACATCAACACGCCCTCGCTGCTGGTAAGAAGCGCAGAGACCACAGTCAACATGAAGAGGGGGGCAGGGGTGGGGGGGTGTGGGGGACGCTCGGGGTAGAGGCAGTTCTTCTGCCCACCTCAAGGTACAGGATCCTGAGTTGGATGATCAGCCATGATCATATTGAATGGCGATGCAGGCTCGAAGGGCCGAATGGCCTCCTCCTGCACCTATTTTCTATGTTTCTAAGGGACTGCCGGTGCTGGTTTAAAATCAAGATGGACACAAAGTGCTGTAGTAACTCAGCGGGCCAGGCAGCATCTCTGGAGAAAAAGGATGGGTGATGTTTCAGGTCAGGACCTATCTTCCCAAAAACATCACCCAACCTTTTCTTCACAGAGATGCTGCCTGACCCGCTGTGTTACTCCAGCACTTTGTGTCTATCTTTGCACAGAGAGTTGTTTAATGTACGCGTGATTGATGGGGAGAATGGGCTGTCCACTCTCTCCCTCTCTCTCTCTCTCTCTCTGCCACTCACAATTCTCTCTCTTCATCCTGCTAGGCTCCACAAGCTGGGACAAAGGAGAGGTTGGCTCATGTTTGGTACTGCAACCTTGGCCACCTGGCTCTGACGGCAAAGATTGACCGGAAAGGCTACACACCAGGTAAGAGGATTATCACCCGTAGATAGACACAAAGTGCTGGAGTAACTCAGCATCTCTGGAGAGAAGGAATGGGGGACGTTACGGGTCGAGACCTGAAACATCACCCGTTCCTTCTCTCCATAGATGCTGCCTGTCCCGCAGAGTTACACCAGCACTTTGTGTCTATTTTTGGGTTAAACCAGCATCTGAAGTTCCTTCCTACACAGGAGGATTATCCGTTGTTGGTTCACAAAAAGAGCCACCATTTTGTTTGGGAACCGTCATGACCCGGACTATCCTGTAGCTCGAGTGAACGTGAGGATGTGGGGAAAGGAGGCAGAGTATGGAGGCTGGATTGTCAGAAATGTTTCCCAGAGGCTTTTTATGACGGGAGAATGTTGCCTTTCCACTATAGTTATAGGGAGAGGTTGTGTAGGCTCGGATGTTATTCCTTGGAGCGCAGGAGGATGAGGGGAAGATAGATGCAGTAGGTGGAGTAGGTGAATCAAGAACCAGTGAGAGGGGAATGATTTAAGGGCCTGTCGTACGTGGCGATTTTTCTCGGCATCATGTCAGTGTCGCCAAAAGATTTTGAACATTTCAAAATCCAGCGGCGACAAAACAAAAATGTTGCGACATTTGAACAAACACCGAGCGTCAATACGTCATCATTCCGCAAATTTTTTGGTGACCTGATACGTCAGTCAATGATGCCGGCAGTCGCCGAAAAAAATCAGCAAGTGGGACAGGCCCTTTAATGAAACCCGAAAAGCACCATTGTCCACACAAACGGTGATGGGTGTTTGGAACGAGCTGCCGGAAGAGGTAGTTGAGGCAGGTATTATCGAGCATGCATCTTATAGAGGTGTGTAAAATGGGGGCAATAGGTGGGGATGGATTGGATTAAATCCCCCGGTAACTGGGTCTGTGACCCGCTAACATTAACTCTTGAGTAGGAAGGAACCCCAGATGTTGGTTATACACCGAAGATGGACACAAAATGCTGGAGTACCTCAGTGGGTCGGGCAGCATCTGTGGAGAGTCGGGCTGCAGTCGGGGGTTCTGGGGGGGAAGGCAAGAGAATGAGGTTAAAAAGGAGAGATTGGTCAGCCGTGATTTAATGTGGGAGGAGACTTGATGGGCCGAATGGGCTAACTGTGCTCCTATCACTTGTGAGTGGGTGGCACTTTGGGTCGAGACGCACGTTAACCCTCGCTCTCTCACCACAGGTGAGGTGATCCCGATCTTCGCTGAAGTGGACAACTGCTGCTCGCGCACAGTCACGCCCAAGGCGGCCATCATCCAGATGCAGACCTTCATCGCCCGCGGCACGACCAAGAAGAAGAAGTCGGTGGTGGCCACCCTGCACGGCGAGGGGGTGGCCCCGCGGAAGAGGGGGACGTGGCACGGCCGTCCCCTCAAGATCCCGCCTGTCTCGCCCTCTCTCCAGTGCCGCGTGATCCATGTTGAATACATGCTGCGGGTACGTCTAGATCTCCAAACTACCGTCCCCAGGGGCAGCCCTGGCAACAGCATGTGGGGTGGGGGGAAGGAGGCACAGAGCGACCGCTGGTCATGCATAGAGTGACACAGCTGGTAAACGGGCCCTTTGACCCAGCTTGCCCACACCGGCCAACATGCCCCAGCTACGCTGGTCCCACCTGCCTGCGTTTGGACCATATCCCTCTAATCCTGTCCTAGTCACATACCTGTCTAATTGTTTTTTAAATATTGCAATAGTCCCTGCCTCAACTACCTCCTCTGGTTCTCGATTCCCCTACTCTGGGCAAGAGACTCCACCCGATCTATTCCACTCATGATTTTGCACACCTCACCCCTCATCCTCCTGCGCTCCAAGGAATAGTGTCCCAGCCTGCTCAACCTCTCCCTGTAGCTCACACCCTCTAGTCCCGGCAACATCCTCGTTAATCGTCTCTGCCTGTTCCAAGTTGACAACACGCAACTCTAAATGCAACTGCAACGTGACCACCCAACCCTCTCTGTCTAAGAAAAAACTGCTGATGCTGGAAAAATCTGAGCGATCTGTCCTTGAGGCTGCAGCATCCACCCCCAAATCAGTCTGAAGAAGGGTCTCGACCCGAAAAGTCACCTATTCCTTCGCTCCATAGATGCTGCCTCACCCGCTGAGTTTCTCCAGCATTTTTGCCTCCCAATACTCTGTACTCAATACTCTGACTGATGAAGGCCAATGTGCCAAATGGCTTTTTGACCACCTGCTACTCAACTTTCAAGAGGTGAAGTACCAGCACTCCCAGATCCCTCTGTCCTCCAGCACTCCGCAGGGTCCTGCCACTCACAGCCCATGTTAGACACTTTCGGGTTGGTCCGTAGGGAATGTTTGCTTGGGGCTTTGTGTAATGGGACAATTTGACCTTTGATCCACGACAGGTTTACGTTGAGATCCCAGGAACGTCCAAGCTGTCGTTGGAGCTGCCTCTGGTAATCGGGACCATCCCGTTACATCCGTTTGGAAGCCGCTCCTCCAGCGTGGGAAGCCAGTACAGCATGGACATAGACTGGCTGCGTCTCACCCTCCCAGAGAGACCAGAACGTGAGTCCTTCGCCCTCTTTACCCCCCCCCCCCCCCCCCCCAGCTTGAGTCACAGTGAGAGGTCTCAATAGAGAATAGGTGCAGGAGTAGGCCATTCGGCCCTTTGAGCCAGCACCGCCATTCAATGTGATCATGACTGATCATCCCCAATCAGTACCCCGCTCTTGCCTTCTCTCTATATCCCCTGACTCCGCTATCTTTAAGAGCCCTATCTAGCTCTCTGTTGAAAGTATCCAGAGAACCTGCCTCCACCGCCCTCTTAGGCAGAGAATCCCACAGACTCACAACTCTCTGTGTGAAAAAGTGTTTCCTCGTCTCCGTTCTAAGTGGCTTACCCCTTATTCTTAAACTGTGGCCCCTGGTTCTGGACCCCCCCAACATCGGGAACATGTTTCCTTCCTCTAGCATGTCCAAACCCTTAGTAATCTTATATGTTTCAATAAGATCCCCTCTCGTCCTTCTAAGCGGCTGGGTTTGTACACTCCTTCTGAGTGTACATGCCCAGCCGCTCCATTCTCTCAGCATATGACAGTCCTGCCATCCCGGGAATTAACCTTGTAAACCCATGCTGCACTCTCCTTGCGAAGCCCTTGTGAGATTTTCGGGCTTATCCTCTGTCCCTGCCCCCATTCTGTCCTCCAAGGAGACGTGCAGGTTTGTAGGTTAATTGGCTTGTGTGGGGATCGGGCTCTGTGGGCCGAAGGGCCTGCTTCCGTGCTTAGCAGCAAACCGCTGGATGGCACGGTGGGGCAGCGGGAGAGTTGCTGCCCTGCAGTGTCCGAGACCCGGGTCCGATCCTATATCGTGCTGTCTATACAGATCTTGTACATTCTCCGGCGTGGGTTTTCTCCGGGTGCTCCGGTTTCCTCCCACATTCCAAAGACCTGCAGGTTAATTGGCTTTGTTACAGAAAAAATTGGTAAAGTTGTCCCTAGCGTGCGTAGGATAGTGCTAGTGTACGGGGCAATCGCTGGTCTGTACGGACTCGGTGGGCCGAAGGGCCTGCTTCTGCGCTGTATCCTTAAAGTAAATTAAATATGGTCCAACCTCTTGTCTCCCCCTAGTATCGGACTGGGTGGGGTGGGGAGGGGTTAGATGTGTTATTGTTAATCCCCAGGCCTTGCCCTTCCCGATTATCCTGACATGGCTGCTTTCCCTTGCAGCTCCTCCTGACTACCTGGAGGTGGTTTCTGAGGAAGAGGCCAACCAGTCCGACCAACGGCTGTCTGTTCCCGAGAGCGTGGAGGATCGCGGGGGAATGTTGGAGCATCCCTTCTTTGTCTACGTGCAGGAGTTCCGGAACCGCCCTCCGCCCATTTACTCTGAGGTGAGGTGTGCCTGGCCTTGCAACCGCGCACACGTCGCGAGCCGTCTATTGGGCGTGCGTTCATCTGTCATAGCAGCAGAATTAGGCCATTCAGCCCATCCAGTCTAGTCCTTCATTCAATCATGGCTGATCTATCTCTCCCGCTCGACCCCACACTCTCCCACCATCTCCACGTGACCTTTGACACCGTTACTGATCAAGTACCTGCCATTATCCGCTTTAACAATATTCGCCTCCATTCTCCTCCCTTTGCTCTCTGGAGATTTATCCAACTTTCATTTGATCCGAGGTTAGAGTTTAGTCACTTTGTGCCGTTAGAGTCACTCTGGCATTTTGACAACATTATCCCCAACCTATAGTCAGTCATAAGGAGTAGGAGTAGAATTAGGCCATTTGGCCCATCGGGTCTACTCTACCATTCAATCTATCTCTCCCTCCTAACCCCATTCTCCTGCCTTCTCCCCCTAACCACTGACACCCATACTAATCAAGAATCTATCTCTGCCTTAAAAAAATATCCACTGACTTGGCCTCTACAGCCCTCCGTGGCAATCCACAGATTCACCACCCTCTAAATAAATTCCTCCTCATCTCCTTCCTAAAAGAACACCCTTTAATTCTGAGGCTGTGACCTCTAGTCCTAGACTCTCCTACTGGTGGAAACATCCTCTCCTCATCCAGTCCGCTGAGGAAGGCCAATGATTCTCTGAATCCCGGCTGTCAGATAATGAAAGCCTTGGTGTTCTAACGGAGCGCCCCTTGGCCTTCTCTGCCCAGTTGAAGAGTGTCTGGGAGTTCAGCCTTTCCACCGTCACTATAGTGCTGGTGATCTAGAGTTGTCCCGGGGTGGGGGCATCTCCCTTTCTGTTTCGTTCTCAAACTCCGTGTGACATTACTGTAGCAAATCTGCGAAAACAACTCCAGAGAACACCCTCGGGGCAAGACTTAAACAATATCTCGCTCCCCGACAATCCAAATGACAATGAAACGCACTTCCTTAACTCTGTTTCATCTTGTTCATGAATCATCCCGCCATTACCCTTATATAATTAAGAGTTCACTAGAAAATGTTGTTGCCTTGATGCCTCAAATGAAAATGCAGAACCATCCAGTGTTCTGGGTGTAGACAAAAATGCTGGAGAAACTCAGTGTGTGAGGCAGCAAGATTCAAGATTCAAGAGTTTATTGTCGTGTGTCCCAGATAGGACAATGACATTCTTGCTTTGCTTCAGCACACAGAATGTAGACGGCATGAATACAGAACAGATCAGTGTGTCCATATACCATTGTATAAATATATACACACATGAATAAATAAAACAGATAAAGTGCAAATAAAGAAATAATGGGCTATTAATGTTCTGTTTGAGTTGAGTTTAATAGCCTGATGGCTGTGGGGAAGTAGCGATTCCTGAACCTGGTCGTTGCAGTCTTCAGGCTCCTGTACCTACTACCTGAAGGTAGCGGGGAGATGAGTGTGCGGCCAGGATGGTGTGGGTCCTTGATGATGCTGCCAGCCGTTTTGAGGCAGCGCCTGCAATAGATCCCCTCGATGGAAGGGAAGTCAGAGCCTCTGTGGAGCGAAGGAATAGGCAACCTTTCGGGTCGAGAAACTCAGCGGGTGAGGCAGCATCTATGGAGCGAAGGTCTCGACCCAAAACGTCATCTATTCCATATATAGACGCTGCCTCACCCGCTGAGTTTCTCCAGCATTTTTGTCTACCATCGATTTTTCCAGCATCTGCAGTTTTCTTAAACTGTTCCTGCTGTGATCTAACCAAGCTATTGTAAGGGCAACACCACTGCCTTTTGTTTAAAGCAACATCGGTGTGCATAGCTTGCTATTTTTAGTGAGCTCACTAACCTGCATTGCTGCTTTTGGTCGGTGCACACCCTGTTGTGAATCGCTACTCCGGCAAACCTCAGGCATGTTCACTCATCTTGCTGTGCTCTTCCCCCCTCTTCCAGATTGATCCTCACCCCCAGCGATCGGAGATGCGTCGTAGATGTATGACCTGCTGAAGACTTCTCTGCGACACTTTGGGCAGGAAAAACAAAAGAAACCAAGCAGAAGCGAGATTTAAAACCCAACCTTCAAAGCCTCGGCCGATGTGGGTGCTCGAGACAGTGCTGTCTGAAGGTGAATGGGGCAGCCTCGGGAAGGGAGAGCGTGGCCTTCTGACTGCTGGATACGCTACAAGCCTGATTCTGGATCACCTTTGTCCCTCGCTGTGCTGTTTGCCATCTTCTATCTGAGTCCCGCTCTGCTGAGCTTGGCGTCTGACGGAGTGGTCCCGTACCACGAGGAGGGGGGGGGGGGGGGGGGGGGGTGTGGGAGAATGTGTGGAGGTCGGAGTTGGCCATTCGTAGATTCGTAGACCCGCTGCCCTGGCCACTCTTGGGCTGCCTATCTTTACCAAGAGGGAGCTGGCGCTTGGCCAGTATTGCAAAGGTGGGGTGGAGGGCTAAGGGGGAGTAGGCCGATGGGGTTGTCTACCTGTGACAGCTAGGGAGCTGCCACCATGAAGCTGATGTTCTGGAAACTTGCACATGGACGAGAGAAAAGATGAGACCATCCCAGTGGAGATGCAGGGGCGTTGCTGGACTAATCCCGTCCGACATCTCCCTGTTCACGTGCCAGCTGTTCTTCCATCTAATCTCCCTGACCCGACCACCCAGTCCAAATTCCAAGAAGGCCAAAGCTGTCTGATGCAGAATAATGACCTGAGGAATAATATTTTGCATATAGCTGGCTTCTTGATCTGTGGTATTTTCTATTTAGTTGTTGCTCCTTGCGTTTAAAGATGAAAGATGTACAAAGTGGTCAACGGGGCGGGCAGTGGACAGGTGAGATGCCATTACTGAAGTGGGGTTTTGAGAGAGGTTGATGCTAGAAGCTGGAGTAACTCAGCGGGTCAGGCAGCATCTCTGGAGAATAGACAATAGGTGCAGGAGGAGGCCACTCGGCCCTTCGAGCCAGCACCGCCATTCAATGTGATCATGGCTGATCATCCCCAATCAGTACCCCGTTCCTGCCTTCTCCCCGTATCCCCTGATCGATATTTTTAAGAGCCCTATCTAGCTCTCTCTTGAAAGCATCCAGAGAACCGGCCTCCACTGCCCTCTGAGGCAGAGAATTCCACAGACTCGCCACTCTCTGTGAGAAAAAGTGTTTCCTCATCTCCGTTCTAAATGGCTTACTCCTTATTCTTAAACTGTGGCCCCTGGTTCTGGACTCCCCCCAACATGGGGAACATGTTTCCTGCCTCTAGCGTGTCCAAACCCTTAACCATCTTATATGCTGGAGTAACTCAGCGGGTCAGGCAGCATCTATGGAGAAAAAGGAATAGGTGATACTTAGGGTCGAGACCCTTTGAAGGGTATTTGGTCAGTGAGATGGATTTAAACCATGGGTCGGCAACCTGCGGCCCACGGGCCGCATCCGACCCATAACTCAAAATCATCCAGCCGGCAGGCGTATTTTTGTTATGACTTATGTCGTCTCTGGTTCCTGGAAGGTGATTTTCAGACCGAGGGTCGGGTGAAACTAGGTGTAAAAGACGCCCATCACCCTGCGTCACTCCACCGCCCAGGCTCAGTGACGCAAGCAGACCTGCGCTGGCGGCAGCAATGGCGGAGCCGAGTGCCGAGTTCTGGCTTTACCGCATCCTGCGCATTGTCGCCGGCACGGCCGTGCACCTTCTGTCTGAGCTTCACTGTCGGGGTTGTCAACAGGCTGGGGATGTGTGAGTATTTGAGCCACCGCCTTCAGGACAGAGCCAAGGCAACAGGTGCGCCATGTTGGTGAGCGCCCGTAACTAGGGACGCCATGTTGGTGAGCGCCCGTAACTAGGGACGCCATGTTGGTGAGCGCCCGTAACTAGGGACGCCATGTTGGTGAGCGCCCGTAACTAGGGACGCCATGTTGGTGAGCGCCCGTAACTAGGTACGCCATGTTGGTGAGCGCCCGTAACTAGGGACGCCATGTTGGTGAGTGCCTGTAACTAGGGACGCCATGTTGGTGAGTGCCCGTAACTAGGGACGCCATGTTGGTGAGCGTCCGTAACTAGGGACGCCATGTTGGTGAGTGCCTGTAACTAGGGACGCCATGTTGGTGAGCGCCCGTAACTAGGGACGCCATGTTGGTGAGTGCCTGTAACTAGGGACGCCATGTTGGTGAGCGCCCGTAACTAGGGACGCCATGTTGGTGAGCCCCCGTAACTAGGGACACCATGTTGGTGAGCGCCCGTAACTAGGGACGCCATGTTGGTGAGTGCCTGTAACTAGGGACGCCATGTTGGTGAGCGCCCGTAACTAGGGACGCCATGTTGGTGAGTGCCTGTAACTAGGGACGCCATGTTGGTGAGCGCCTGTAACTAGGGACGCCATGTTGGTGAGCGCCCGTATCTCGGGGCTCGAAGGGGCGGGATCCATGTGTACACGTGATAGATGTGGCCCGCCATCCACTCACAGACGTGTCCCGGCCCGCGTGCAGAACAAGGTTGCCCACCCCCTGTCCAACATGAGAGGGAAAGGGTGGAGGGCCGGAGTTTAGGAGAGGAATCCTAGAGAGTAACATGAACAGAGTTACAGGTTAACCGAACCAGTCTGAAGAAGGGTCTCGACCCGAAATGTCACCCTTTCCTTCTCTCGAGAGATGCTGCCTGTCCCGCTGAGTTACTCCAGCGTTTTGCGTCTGTCTACAGGTGAAACTTGTTCCAGTTGAGCGGTGATTAAACATGGTTGGGCGAGCTTCACACTGATCTACAACGCCAGTAGTTTAGTTTCTCTGTAGCAGTTAATCCTTTACAAGGGTCTTCACTGTAAATTCAATGATATAGATAACAAAAGGAAAGACCGTTGACCATCTGCATACTGGAGCTGTGCCTTTAACCAGCTGCCTACAGGTCCTCCAGCCTTAGAAACAGGAGAGCTCTGTGCTTTTACTTAAGACTCTCAGTGACATATACTGATGAATATCGATCTCTGATTTTTGATCTATACCTTGCCTATTATATCTTTAATTAAAAAAAAAATGTGATTCTTAGCTAATGTAATTACAACGTATGCTGGTGACCTGTTGCCGAGTGTGGTAATAGGTGATAAAGATTACCAACCATCCAGGATTTATTTTAAAGTCTGCAGCCAACTGCTAAGAGCGGATACTCAAGTAAAGTCAGGGGTGCATTTATATTGAAATTTTATTTTGTGTTTCTTCGAGAATTAGTCGTGGGAACGGTGGAGATAAGATGAACGTCATCCAATTAGGATTTTCCAATTAATTGAGATGAGGGGAGAGAGAGGGAGAGACAAGAAACGAAGTGTAAAACTACAGGGATAATGGCCAATTGCTTGGTTTGAAGGAAATGTTTCCAATTATAGCAAGGAAGATTGAGAATATATCTTCCATTTTGTGTAACAAATCTATGATACTTTTCAAACCGTTAAAATCTTTGTAAAAATATATATATTTTTGTATCTTTTTCTTTACAATAAAATATTTCTAAATATTGTTCCTATGGTAATGTCATTTTCATTTCTCTCTTGGTTTCTGAATTTGTGTTGGGGGCGGCACGGTGACGCAGCGGGTAGAGCTGCTGCCTCACAGCGCCGGAGACCCGGGTTCTATCCTGACCACGGGCACTGTCTGTACGGAGTTTGCGCGTTCTCTCCGTGACCTGCGTGGGTTTTCTCCGGATGCTCCAGGTTTCCTCCCACACTCCAAAGATGTACAGGTTTGTAGGTTAATTGGCTTGGTGAAATTGTAAATTGTCCCGAGTGTGTTTAGGATGGTGTTAGTTTGTGGGGGAAGTCGCTCTGTAACTCGGTGGGCCTGTTTCAGAGCTGCATCTGTAAATTAAACTAACCAGATGGGAAGCAAACCTGGAGGCTTCCTTCACTTGTCAGTTGGGACCAATTGTACAGAATCAAGGGATATGGGGGGGAAGGCAGGAACGGAATACTGATTGTGCTGGCTCGAAGGGCTGAATGGCCTACTCCTGCACCAGTTTCTATGACCCATGTTGTTTGGTGAGGTCCTGCCCTCCAGCACAAATGGTCTTCACAGTGGGAAAGGACTCTGTTTGGAAAGGGGCTGGTTGCCACGTAGTCGGGCGTGATGGGCTTCTTGTTCCGAGCATGCAAGACGTCTCGTGTCCATTTCAGCTTCCGTCCATTACTGCCGGGAAGCCCCAGAATGGGTCAATTCGTGGCCTTATTCATGCGAAACACTCCACTGGCCCTCATCACTGACTCGCGCGCTGGGCCACTCGCCACCTCAACAATCGAACATAATAACAAGAGGCAGTTTATCATTCACCCTTTGTCTGTTCTGCATTCGGTGAGCTGATGACTGATCGGTGACCCGAGTCAATAGACAATCGATGCAGGAGTAGGCCATTCGGCCCTTCGAGCCAGCACCACCATTCAAAGTGATCATGGCTGATCATCCACAATCAGTACCCCGTTCCTGCCTTCTCCCCTTATCCCTTGACTCTGCTATCTTTAACAGCCCTATCTAACTCTCTCTTGAAAGTATCCAGAGAGCCGGCCTCCACCGCCCTCTGAGGCAGAGAATTCCACAGACTCACCACTTTCTAGGTGAAAAGGTTTTTCCTCATCTCTGTTCTAAATGGCCTTAAACTGAGGCCTTTGGTTCTGGACTCCCCCAACATCGGGAACATGTTTCCTGCCTCTAGGTGTCCAAACCCCTAATAATCTTATGTGTTTCAATAAGATCTCCTCTCATCTTTCTAAATCCAGAGTAATTTAGCAACCATCTTACTTGGAATTTGGGATTCAATAGAGATTGCTAGTTTAGATTTTTTTAATTCATTCCGTGCACCTACCATTCCCGGACAATACTGTGAAAATGCCTCAGTAACTTGTATCAGTAACTGTCTGAGTAGAATGATAGATATGTACACAGGCCCTGCGGCCCAACTTGCCCATGCCGACCAACACGCCCCATCTACACTAACCCCACCTGATTTGATTTGATTTTATTTTATTGCTTGTCATTCGAACCTCAGAGAGGCTCGAACGAAACTCCGTTTCTACAAGCCATACAAACAAACAAACAGAACAATTCATAGAAAAACATGCAAACAATTAAATTCACACAAATATCCATCACAGTGGATCCCTCCTCACTGTGATGGAAGGCAAAGTTCTTCTCTCTCCCCCGCACCATCTTTCTCCCAATGTCGAAGCCCCAGGCGGGCGATGTTAAGTCCCACGTCCATTGAGGCCGCGCCGGGCGATGTACGGCCCCGCTCCAGGCCCAAAGTCACAAAGTTGGAGCCCCCGGCGGGCGCTGGAATGTCCCGCAGCCATTAAAGCCGCGCCGGGCGATGCTCGGCCCCGCTCCGGGTCGTTCCAACCCCGCGACACGGGCTGGAGAAGTTGTGTTGCGGAGCTCCGGAGAGCGGTCTCCCACCCGGACCCGCGAGCTCCCGACACCCCAACAGTCCACCGTCAGCGATCTGGAGCCGGAGCCGGAGCCCCGGAGTCAGGCCGGAGCACCTGCCTGTGTTTGGCCATTATCTCTCCTATCCATGTACCTGTCTAAATGTTTCTTAAACAATGCATTTGGTGCTTTGGTCTCTGTGCCTCTGACCATTTTGTTGACCCCTCGGCAGGTCCCACTACACCAGCGGAGCCGCACGATGGACAAGCCTCGTTTGTGGTTTTTAAATGTAACCAAAAATAATTTATTCAATTGTTTACAATAATATGTACAAAACTAAACGATTCAAAGCAAAAGCCACCAGCATAGTACAAAGTAAAACAAATATTCATAAATCACTATCTCCCCATCCTTGTCCAGGATGCATCCCACCCCCCGCGGTGCCCAGCGGTCCCGGAGCTCCCCCAGGGTGCCCGTGGACAGCGCGTAATCCCTCTCTAACGCCACCCGGGCGCGGACCTAACCCCGGAAAAGGGGCAGGCAGCCGGCTCGGGTACAGAGCTCCTCCACCTGGCGCTGTGACTCGTGGATGGCCAGCTCGGCCAGGCCCAGGGGCAACCCAACCAGGACATCCTCAACCCCCTACCCTCTCCCCTACGCACAGGGTGTCTGAAGATGAGGATGGTGGGTGTGAAGTGCAGCCAGAAGGCAAGGAGCAGCCCTTTTAGTTATTGGACCAGGGGCTGCAGCCTCACGCACTTCATGTACACGTGGTGCACAAGCTCTTCCAGCCCGCTGGCGAGTCTGAACCGCGAGAGAAACAGTTTGCAGGGGCTCCTGGGTGCCATAGCCTCCACCCCACAAACCCTGTGCCTTGTTTGTGTCGTGTGTGGTTCTCATCCCAGGTCCCTGGCGCTGACATCAGGACTTGGCCGCTGCTCGTCTGGACGACACTGACTGCTTCTAGACGCTCGTATAACGCATTCCACCCGCTTTTAATTTCAACCCATGATTCCCACAGCTGCGCCGTGTGTTGTTCGCTGGTCCCTGGCTGCCCGACCCACCCACCCACTCACCCACCCCTGCTACACTCTGTTTATGAACCAGGATTCCTGGAAATCCGCCTGCCTTTCTGAGAAGGTCAACAACTTGCAACTCTCTCCTTCTCTGGGACTTGGAGGAGACGTATCCTAGCAGGGTGGGGGTGGGGGAGAACATTGACTTGGTTATCTGCCAAACATCACCAGTATTCCTCCCCTCCACAGTCCAGCATCTCAGATCCCAGTCGATGCACTTCTGAGGGGCTATTCCCTCATCATGTATCATCTATACACTGTAAATAGCCCGACTCTTATCATGTATAGTCTTTCCCCTGACTGGATAGCACGCAACAAAAGCTTTTCACTGTACCTCGGTACACGTGACAATAAACTGGTCTGGGATGAGTGGGAGCCCCAGTCCCCACTCAGGCAGCTCTGCCTCTCGAGTCAAGAGTTTGCAGCTGAAAGCTGTTCCCATTCCTATCTGTTTTTTAAAAATATATTATTTACAATCGCACTCAAATGTGACATGGATTGAGTAATTTCCTGCCCTGGTACATTCTGTTTATCTGTTCCTGGAGCCACTCTATGGGACAGAAAGTACTTCACCTGTTTTTTTTTAAATGTTAAGTGAAGATCCTTCAGCACCAGATTTGTTTTTAATAATATATATATTTTTTAATTAATTATATTTAAAGGCGCTGTCTGTACAGAGTTTGTACGTTCTCCACGTGATCTGTGTGGGTTTTCCCCGAGTTCTTCGGTCTCCTCCCACGCTCCAGAAACGTGCAGGTTTGAAGGTTAATTGGCTTGGTAAATGTAAAAATTGTCCCTAGTGTGTGTAGGATAGTGTTAGTGTGCGGGGATCGCTGGTCGGCACGGACCCGCTGGGCCGAAGGGCCTGTTTCCATGCTATATCTCTAAACTAAACTAAATATAATTTATTTTTAATAGGAATCTGAGGGTTAACATTTTCACATACAAAGGGCGGTGGGTGTATGGAACGAGCTGCCAGAGGAGGTAGTTGAGGCTGGGACTATCCCAACATTTATAAAACAATTAGACAGATACATGGATAGGACAGGTTTGGAGGGATAAGGGCGTCAATGGATATTTGTATAAGATTTATATAATTATATAATATATATTTATATAAGATGGAAATGTGTAGGATAGTGTTAGTGTGCGGGGATCGCTGGTCAGCGCAGACTCGGTGGGCCAAAGGGCCTGTTTCCGCACTGTAAGTCTAAACTAAACTAATAGCTTTCTCTCTATTTATCGTAAGGTTACAAAACCGCTGGGCGGGCAGGTTTTGTGTCATTCGGTTTCTATTTTAGATTTGCAGTCTCACTTTAATGAGTCACCTGGGTGAACCATGGCAACACAGGAGTAGACCTGGGCTTGAGCAAGACAGTCCAGGAAATTAGGCAGTGACAGAAAACAGATGCCTCGTACAAAACACTCTGACTCTGATCCGACCTGACGTAGGAAGATAGCGGAGTCAGGGGATATGCGGAGAAGGCAGGAACGGGGTACAGATTGTGGATGATCAGCCATGATCACATAGAATGGCGGTGCTGGCTCGAATGGCCTACTCCTGCACCTATTGTCTATAGTCTATAATATGCGTAGGAAGGAACTGCAGATGCTGGTTTAAACCAAAGATAAACACAAAATGCTGGAGTAACTCAGCGGGACAGGCAGCAACTCTGGAGAAAAGGAATAGGTGACGTTTGAAGGGTCTCGAACCGAAACGTCGCCCATTCCTTCTCTCCAGAGATGTTGTCTGACCCGCTGAGTTACTCCAGCTTGTGTCTATCTTCATGACATAAAATGGACGGCTAATTAGAATGTCAGAGACCATCACATCATTTACAGCAGACAGATTGTTGCAAAGGGAAAACAACTGTTGGCTTAAGTTTACTTAAGTTTAATTTTAGTTTAGAGATACAGCGCGGTAACAGGCCCTTCGGCCCACCAAGTCCGTGCCGACCAGCGATCCCCGCACACTAACACTATCCTATACACACCAGGGATAATTTACAATTTTACCCGGCCAATTAACCTACCAAGTTATACGGCTTTGGAGCGTGGGAGGAAACAGTAGAAAGCCCACGCAGGTCACGGGGAGAACGTACAAACTCCGTACAGACAGCACCGGTAGTCAAGATCGGACCCGGGTCCCTGGAGCTGTGAGGCGGCAACTCTACCGCTGTGCCACAGTGCAGCACTAAATTTAGTTTAGCTTATTTTAGTTCAGTTTAGTGTATTATTGTCACATGTACCGAGGTGTAGTGGAAAGCCTCTTGTCAGCGGACATGATTACAATGTACAGATACAGGATAAAGGGAACAATGTGAATACATATATAATATTATAATGTCATAATGTCAATATAATAATGTTAATATAATTATATAATATAATAAGTTTAGTGCAACATGAAGTCAGTGAAGTCCGATCAAAGATAGTCTGAGGATCACCAATGTGGTTGATGGGAGCTCAGGGCTGTTCTCTGGTTGATTTTCTATTCGACCTACCGCATGCCTTTTGGGATTTCTCAAAGCCGTTTTTAGACAGTGAAGGACTTTTAAAGTTTAGTCATTCTTTTAATATGTATAATCGGGTCGCCAAAATCTAGGCGTATGTTCAGGTTTATGATTGTCACGTGTGCTGAGGTACAGTGAAAAGCTTTGCGGCGCATGCTATCCATTCATAGTGGTGCAGCTGGTAAAACCACTGCCTTCACAGCGGCAGAGACCCGGGTTCGATCCTGGCCTTGGGCGCTGTCTGTGTGTGGAGTCTGCACGTTTTCCCTGTGACTGCGTGGGTTTTCTCCGGTAGCTCCAGTTTCCTCCCACACTCCAAAGACGTGCGGGTTTGCGGGTTAATTGGCCTCTGTAAAACTGCCTCTTGTGTGTAGTGATTGCATCATGAGAACAGGTGAGAGAGTGGGATTACACAACTAGTGCGGATGGATGATGGATGATTGGTGCGGACTGGGTTCACGTTTACATGCTGTATCTCTAAACTAAACAACAGATCAGTTAATACAGCAAAGATAGACTCTCCCCTGTCTCAGTCTGAAGAAGGGTCTCGACCCAAAACGTCACCTATTCGTTCTCTCCAGAGATGCTGCCTGTCCCGCGGGCCGGGGGGGGGGGGGGGGGGGGGGGAGCATGAACAACCATCGCAAGGTCCGTTCGCTATCATCAAAATCCATTCTAATGAGGTCTGTTAAAACGTGGGCTTATCTTTTCTCAGAGGAGTGAGACACTTGTGGGGGAGAATGGGAACACTTCTTGTCATAGAGTCATAGAGTGATACAATGTGGAAACAGGCCCTTCGGCCCAACTTGCCTAAACCGGCCACAAAGTCCTAGCTACCCTAGTTCTACCTGTCTACGTTTGGCCCATATCCCTCTAAACCTGTCCTGTCCATGTACCTGTCTAACTGCTACAGGGCCCTAGTGAGACCACACCTGGAGTATTGTGTGCAGTTTTAGTCCCCTAATTTGAGGAAGGACATTCATGCTATTGAGGGAGTGCAGCGTAGGTTTACAAGGTTAATTCCCAGGATGGTGGAACTGTCATATGCTGAGAGAATGGAGCGTCTGGGCTTGTATACTCTGGAATTTAGAAGGATGAGAGGGAATCTTATTGAAACATATAAGATTATTAAGGGTTTGGACACGCTAGAGGCAGGAAACATGTTCCCGATGTTGGGGGAGTCCAGAACCAGGGGCCATAGTTTAAGAATAAGGGGTAAGCCATTTAGAACAGAGATGAGGAAACACTTTTTCTCACAGAGAGTGGTGAGTCTGTGGAATTCTCTGCCTCGGAGGGCGGTGGAGGCCGGTTCTCTGGATACTTTCAAGAGAGTTAGATAGGGCTCTTAAAGATAGCAGAGTCAGGGGATATGGGGAAAAGGCAGGAACGGGGTACTGATTGTGGATGTTCAGCCATGATCATGTTGAATAGCGGTGCTGGCTCGAAGGGCCGAATGGCCTTCTCCTGCGCCTATTGTCTATCATTTATTGCTTCTTAAACGTTGTGTGAAAAGGTTAGCCCTCAGATTCCTATTAAATCTTTTCCCCTTTACCTCAACCCATGTCCTCTGGTCCTCGATTCCTCTACTCTGGGCAACAGACTCTGTGTGTCTGCCTGATCTATTCCTCTCATGATTTTAAAACCTTGTCAAATCATTCCTTCAACCGCACCAAAAACATCGAGCGGATGGATGCGCGCTGGCACGGACACACAATGGGATGGATGGGCAGGTGCCCAAGTTAACCGTCACCCATCGCAGCCTACCTACCCGGCACAGCTGGAGGAAGAGGAGTGATTCACATCCCAAGATAAAAATGCATGTGAAATTCCCAATCCCTGCTGGAATGGTCAAACGTGTGAAGCTGTCCGTCCACAAATGCCCTGGATTTGCTCCAGGCAGCTGCTCTGCAAAGTAAAATGGTTTTTGTGTTTTCCGAGGAATGAGTCAACTCAGGGTGGGCTGGTGGTAAAGGGCTATGTTTCCACATCGCAGTGGCTGGGACGTGAGGTGGAAGAGAGGGGGAACTAGCAAGGGGATCCGTGAAGGTTTACAAGGACACTGACAATTCTGGTCAGAGATTGACCAAGCTGGGACTATACTGAGTGGGGGGGGGGGTTAACTGTGTCTGTGTTATGATAGAGGTGTCACGGTGGCGCAGCGGTAGAGTTGCTGCCTTACAGCGCCAGAGACCCAGGTTCCATCCTGATGACGGGTGCCGTCTGTAAGCAGTTTGTACGTTCTCACAAGTTCACAAGTTAAAGGAATAGAATTAGGCCATTCGGCCCATTGAGTCTACTCCACCATTCAATCATGGCTGATCTCTGCCTCCTAATCCCATTTTCCTGCTTTCTCCCCATAACACTTGACACCCGCCCTAATCAAGAATTTGTCTGTCTCTGCCATAAAAATATTCACTGACTTGGCCTCCACACCCGTCTGTGGAAAATAATTCCACAGATTCACCACCATCTGACTAAATAAATTCCTCCACACCTCTTTTATAAAAGAGCGAACTTTAATTCTGAGGCTGTGACTTCTAGTCCGAGACTCTCGCACCAGTGGAAACATCCTCTCCACATCCACTCTATCCAGGCCTTTCATTATTCTGTGAGTTTCAATGAGGTCTCCCCTCAACCTTCTAAACTCCAGCGAGTACAGGCCCAGTGCTGTCAAACGCTCATCATAGGCTAACCCGTTCATTCAGGAAGGAGCGGGTATCGATTCCACACAGACGGCACCCGAGGTCTGGATCGAACCCGGGGCCCTGGCTCTGTGAGACAATAGACAATAGGTGCAGGAGCAGGCCATTCAGCCCTTCGAGCCAGCACCGCCATTCAATGTGATCATGGATGATCATCCCCAATCAGTACCCCGTTCCTGCCTTCTCCCCATATCCCCTGACTCTGCTATCTTTAAGAGCCCTATCTAGCTCTCTCTTGAAAATATCCAGAGAACCGGCCTCCACCGCCCTCTGAGGCAGCGACTCTATTGGCGAGCCTCACTGCTGTTTCTCATGTTCAACTGTTTTTCCTCTTCTGTCAAATCTACTTCTATCTTTCTATCTCTCTCCCTCTCTCTCCCCCGCTCTCCTCTCCCTCCCTCTCCCTCCCTCTCCCCCCCTCCCTCCCTCTCCCTCCCTCTCTCTCCCTCCCTCCCTCCCTCTCTCCCCCTCTCTCTCCCTCTCTCTCCCTCTCTCTCCCTCTCTCTCCATCTCTCTCCATCTCTCTCCCTCTCTCCCCTTCGTCAGCTTTAGTCTCGGTGCGCGCTGTCAGTACAGGATGTTCCAGTTTGATTACACCGGCCGGCCTCTGCTCGATGATGGACCCTGACAGCAGAGACTCTAAAGTTCATTTCTCAGATAGTTTGTGTTGTCAGAGGAAGGTCGCGTTGGCAACCTAATAAAACAGTTTACTGTTACCCAATTGTGGGGTCTTTTAAAACAATGTTATCACTTCAGAAACTCAAGATCATTTCAGAACATTCATAAGTATAGTTTTAGTTTCAGTTCAGTTTAGTACAGTGAGAAGCTTTTGTTGCGTGCTAACCAGTCAGCGGAAAGACAATACACAATTACATTTGTTCCATCCACAGCGTCACATATACAGGATAAAGGGAATAATGTTTAGTGCAGGTTGGTGTCCAGTAAAGTCCAATCAAAGATAGTCCGAGGGTCTCCAATGCTGCTTGAGTCTGGTACAGCGGTAGAGCTGCTGCCTCACTGCGCCAGAGATGCGGGTTTGATCCCGACCGCGGGTGCTGTGTGTGCACCAGTCACCCCACGTTAAACAAAGTCACGCACAGGTGGACTGCAGCGACCAGGTTCAGGAATAGCTACTTCCCCACAGCCATCAGGCTATTAAACCTGGCTCTGGACAAAACTCTGATCATTAATACCCCTTTATCTGTTATTTGCACTTTATCAATTTATTCATTCATGTGTGTATTTACGTATATAATGGTATATGGACACACTGATCTGTTTTGTAGTCAATGCCTACTATGTTCTGTGTGCTATGCAAAGAAAGAATGTCATTGTCCTGTCAGGGACACACGACAATGAACTCTTCTAACCTTGACTTTGACTTGTGTCCTCCATGTGGGGGCTAGCACCCTGGAGACACGACATGGTCAGCCATGGCCGAAGGGGGCCTAAGAAAAGACTGGCCTTTATCTTGCAGTAAACAACCTGAAACGTCTCGTATTCCAGCGCTTTGTGTCTACCTAAACTAAACTGGAGGTTGCAGAAAGTAATGTAAGCAAACAACACTGTGTACCTCGCTCCACAGGGACTGATGTGCCCGATCGGTGAGGTGGCCTCCACAACGATACCTCTCTGCACTTTGCCTCTTGGCTTGCTTGTGAGCAAGTTTTAATCCTGGAAATGTTATATTTGGCTGAAGAGAATTGTTTTAAAGTTCAGAGAGGAAATGTGCTGACTATGCGTGACATGAGAATGTCCCTGCATCTGCTTCCAGTTTTCTGTTTGCCGACTGTTTTGCTCAGCAGTTCTCACTGGCCGTCAGCTCTTTAAGGGGGAGTGTTTGCAGTGATTCCACCCACTAGTCCAGGGGTTCCCAACCTTTCTCCTCCTGTTTACCCCCGGCAACTTTAATAGCACGCAACCATGTTATTCCACTTGGTTATGAACAACTAATGATGAACAGACACCGGTATACCAGAACCAGACACAGTCAGTCAATGAGAACCAATATGTACACATCCAGAATCTACACATGTACCCCCTGGGGAGGGGAAATGTAACCCCTGGGGGTAAGTTGAGCCCAGGTTGGGAACCCTCGGTCTAGTGTGTGACCCACTAGTGGTGGGTGTGTGGAACGAGCTGCCAATGGAGATAGATGAGGCTTGGACAGGTACATGGATAGGAAAGGTTCAGGGGGATATGGGCCAAACGCAGGCAGGTGAGACTAGAGTAGATGGGGCATGTTGGCTGGCCTGGGCCTGTTTCCCTGCCAAATTACTCTAGTGATAGGAAACTGAAGAATTCGGGGGGGAGAGGCTATGGATCGGAAAGGTTTGGAGGGAGTTGTGTCAGTCGGGCTAGAGTGTGGCACAGTGGCGCAGTGGTAGAGTTGCTGCCTCGCAGCGCCAGAGACCCCGGTTTGATCCTGGTCTCGGGTGCTGTCTGTACGGAGCTTGCACGCTCTCCCTGTGACCGCGTGGGTTTTCTCCGGGCGCTCCGGTTTCCTCCCAGGAAATTACCACTCATGCGCATGGAAGAAACTGTTCCTGAACCTGGACGTTACTGTTTTCCGGCTTCTGTATCTTCTTCCCGATGGCAGGGGTGAAATGAGAGCGTGGCCAGGGTGGTGTGGGTCTCTGATGATGCCGGCTGTGTTTTTGAGGCAGCGACTCCTGTAGATCCCATCGACGGTGGGGAGGTCAGAGCCGGTGATGGACCACGCAGTGTTCACTACATTTTGCAGTCTTCTTCGCTCCTGGGCGTTCAAGTTGCCGTACCAGGCCGTGATGCACCCAGGCAATAGGGTCTCTATTGTACACCTGTTGGAGCACTCCCCCAGTGATGCGGGGTGAGTGGGTGCCTACTGTCCGCAGTGGGGTTCCACTTCCAGCTGTCTGAACCCGAGATAGGTAAATCACCTGAGTCTGAAGAAGAGTCTGGACCAGAAACGTCACCCATTCCTTCTCTCCAGAGATGCTGCCTGTCCCGCTGAGTTACTCCAGCGTTTTGTGTCTATCTTTGATGTAAACCAGCGTCTGCAGTTCCTTCCAGCACATGGATCACGAGTCTAGCTGGAGACTTGCATCCCAATCATAGATTGAACCAAATGACTTTGAGCTCATCACCTTCACGTGGTCCCAGTTCTCTGTATCGTACACAAACACGGCATGCAACATTTTATTGTTTCTGTAAATACCATTTGAATAAAAATATGTCAAGTCCAGACAAGGGTGGAATAGACCCCCCCATGCCCGTCACCGCCTGGAGTCACTCAAAACCCACTTCTGTTCCTCCCCCTCCCACGCTGGTCACCCGGCGTCACTCAGGATGGAGGGAGTTCAGTGGGACTGGATGACAATGGGGAAGTGGAGAGGACAATGGCAAAGATGGAGTTGGAGATTGATATCAGTCAGAGTATTTTCATACATACAGACGCAAAGTGGAACCCTCCTCTCCACATCCACTCTATCCAAGCCTTTCACTATTCTGTGAGTTTCAATGAGGTCTCCCCTCAACCTTCTAAACTCCAGCGAGTACAGGCCCAGTGCCGACAAACGCTCATCATAGGTTAACCCACTCATTCCTGGGATCATTCTTGTCAAGGAACATTGAGGGGAGTGGGATGCTGGTTTATACCAAAGATAGACAAAACGATGGTAAACGCAAAATGCTGGAGTAACTCAGCAGGACAGGCAGCATCTCTGGAGAGAAGGAATGGGTGATGTTTCGGGGCGAGACCCTTCTTCAGACTGAGTAGTGGAGAGGGAGACACAGAGATATGGAACTACTCGCTGAGCTACCCTGCTGCCCAGTGGGGTATTGTATTGGAACTGGTTTGTGAAGGGATGTTGAGGTCACATCCAGGCAACAGAAGGGAGTGGGTCAAAGTGGACAATAGACAATAGGTGCAGGAGTAGGCTATTCGGCCCTTCGAGCCAGCACCGCCATTCAATGTGATCATGGCAGATCATCCCCAATCAGTACCCCGTTCCTGCCTTCTCCCCATATCCCCTGACTCCGCTATCTTTAAGAGCCCTATCTAGTTTTCTCTTGAAAGTATCTAGAGAACTGGCCTCCACCACCCTCTGAGGCAGAGAATTCCACAGACTCACAACTCTCTATGGGGAAAAAGTGTTTTCTTGTCTCCGTTCCAAATTGCTTACCCCTTATTCTCAAACTGTGGAACATGTTTCCTGCCTCTAGCGTGTTCAAACCCTTAACAATCTTAAATGTTTCAATGAGATCCCTTCTCATCCTTCTAAACTCCAGAGTGTACAAGCCCAGCCGCTCCATTCTCTCAGCGTATGACAGTCCCACCATCCCGGGAATTAACCTTGTAAACCTACGCTGCACTCCCTCATAGCAAGAATGTCCTTCCTCAAATGAGGGGACCAAAACTGCACACAATACTCCAGGTGTGGTCTCACTAGGGCTCTGTACAACTGCAGAAGGACTTGTTTGCTCCTATACTCGACTCAACAGTGGAAGAGCAGCCATGTTGAGGAGCAACGTAGACAGGTTCACCTGAAAAACAGCTATCGGTCGTTCCACAGGTTGTGCAAGGGGATTGGCACGGGGGGAGATTCCAACGCATCGTTTGTTGTTTTTCTGAGAACCGAGACTAAAATAGTTAGAAAAATAAACTGATACAGTCAACAACAGCACCAGTATTGTATCAACAGAGAGCAGTGTTTTGTGGAGCAAAATGACCTTCGGTAAGTGTTTGTTTAAGAAGGAACTGCAGATGCTGGAAAAATTGAAGGTAGACAAAAATGCTGGAGATACTCAGCGGGTGAGGCAGCATCTATGAAGCGAAGGAATAGAAACGTCACCTATTCCTTCGCTCCATAGATGCTGCCTCACCCGTTGAGTTTCTCCAGATTTCTGTCTACCTTCGGTAAGTCTGTACTCACCTTGCTGCTTTGAGTCGTGTTGGCCATTTTGAGGGTCTTAGTGGGCCTCTCCCACCAGTGGAAACATCCTTTAATCCTTTCAAGAGAGAGCAAGATACGGCTCTTAAAAATAACGGGGTCAGGGGATATGGGGAGAAGGCAGGAACGGGGTACTGATTGGGGATGATCAGCCATGATCACATTGAATGGCGGTGCTGGCTCGAAGGGCCGAATGGCCTACTCCTGCACCTATTGTCTATTGTCTGTTATTGAGGGCAGTCGGTGTGTGATCTGTGCAGACACACACACACACACACACACAGCCACGGGGAGAACATACAAACTCCGTACAGACAGCACCCGTAGTCAGGATCGAACCCGCGTCTCCGGTGCCGTGAGCAGCAACTCTACCGCTGCGCCACCGTGCCAGTCATGGGTGATGTTTTGGGTTGGGGCTGGAGCTGGAGCAGGTCCCCAACCCGGAACATCACCTAATCCATATTCTCCACAGATGCTGCTTGACGCGATGAGTTACTCCAGCACTTTGTGTCTTTTTGTTTTTGGTAAACCTGCATCTGCAGTTCCTTGTGCCTCCTGATAATTGCCGGAGGTGTACGTGTGTCACCACACCCTTGCTTGTGTCAGGCCTCAGTCATCTCGATTACTCTCACTCTGCTGCAGGCAAATCGATAGGTGTGGGTCGGCACAGCTGAACATGACTCATGATCATGCACGCCGTCTAACACACGTATGACGTTATCAACAGGAACTGCAGGTCATAATATTGTGAGATAGCAGCAGAATTAGGCCATTCAGCCCATCCAGTCTACTCCGCCATTCAATCATGGCTGACCTATCTCTCCCTCCTAACCCAATTATCCTGCCTTCTCCCCATAACCCCTGACACCTGCACTGATCAAGAATCTATCCATCTCTGCTTTAAATATATTCACAGCCTTCTGTGGCAAAGAATTCCACAGATTCACCACCCTCTGACTAAAGAAATTCCTCCTCAACTTCTTCCTAAAGGAATATCCTTTAATTCTGAGGCTGTGACCTCTAGTCCTAGATTCTCCCACTTGTGGAAACATCCTCGCCACATCCACTCTATCTAGGCCTTTCACTATTCTGTGAGTTTCAATGAGGTCCCCCCTCAACCTTCTAAACTCCAGCGAGTACAGGCCCAGCGCCAACAAACGCTCATCATAGGTTAACCCACTCATTCCTGGGATCATTCTTGTCAAGGAACATTGAGGGGAGTGGGATGCTGGTTTATACCAAAGATAGACAAACCAATGGTAGACACAAAATGCTGGAGTAACTCAGCAGGACAGGCAGCATCTCTGGAGAGAAGGAATGGGTGATGTTTCGGGTCGAGACCCTTCTTCAGACTCAAAGACAGAATGATAGTTTATCGTCACGTATCTGGGTGCAGTGAAGTTGTTGGTTCTAACGTTACAAGTACACAAAAGAGTTGCCACAAAGATGCCAACAAAGTTACAATTACTCATCCTTTCTCCTCTCCCCCTCCCTATACCTATTTTTGTGCTGGGCCGCTGGCGTAACTCAGCAAGTCAGGCAGCATCTCTGGAGAAACAGGATGGGTGATGATTCAAAGGTTATACCTTCTGAACCTTCTGAATTTTGTAGTCGGCTGGGCAGTACTCTGCATATCGCCAACTTGGTATCAAACAAGGCAATTAACCTACAAACCTGTACGTATTTGGGGTGTGGGAGGAAACCGAAGATCTCAGAGAAAACCCACGCAGATCACGGGGAGAACGTACAAACTCCGTACAGACAGCACCTGTAGACGGGATGGAACCCGGGCCTCCGGCGCTGCATTCGCTGTAAGGCAGCAACTCTACCGCTGCGCCATCGTGACCGGCCTTATAGGAGTAGAAGTAGGCCATTCGGCCCATCGAGTCCACTCCGCCATTCAATCACTCTAATCCAATTCTCCTGCCTTCTCCCCATGACCCATGACACCCGTTCTAATCAAGAATCTGTCTATCTCTGCCTTAGAAATATCCACTGACTTGGCCTCCACAGCCCTCGGTGGCAATGAGTTCCACAGATTAACTACGCTCTGACTAAAGAAGTTCAGCGTCACCTCCTTTCTAAAAGAGCACCCATTCTAAAAAGGTCGGGGCCCTTCTTCAGACTGATAGAAGGGGAGTTGGGGGGGGGGGGGGGGGGGACTGGGAGCAAGAATTGGCCGGGGCAAACCAGGGCCGGCAACAGGTGACCTCAGGCAAGGAGGTTGGTTCCCTGATAGGCTGATCGTTGTCTGTGGACGGAGTGATCCCAAGAGAGATACCTTGGTGCGAACTGTGGAACTGGGTAACTGACCCCTAGTGCTGGAAGTGGGGGTGAGGGGGGGGGGGGGGGGGGTGGGGGGAAGAGTATATTTTATCTTGTGTATTTTTTTACCTCAACATTAGAACTAATTAAGAGCAGAAAGGTTCAGGAATAATGGAGCAGACGCGAAGGTTCTTTGACCGTTTGCGATCCAGCTCCACGATTCGCTGCAATGCTCCTCATCACCCTGAACATTCAAGCGGTTCCTGCTGAGCACTGGCAGCGAGTTGCAGCTGGTTAAATCAAGTGTCACCAAGTTGCTTTGCTTTAAACCACATTGAGCAAAGCAACATAAATGAGTAAGGCTGGGCCTGTGCATAAACCGGTAGCTCAGTGAAGTGAGTCAGCAGCCATACACAGAGTCCAAACCACACACGCCATCCAGCCCCCTCTACACTGATCCTGCACTAAACCTCCGCTAGTCCTCGACTCTGCCTACATTCTGCCACTCACTCACACATTTAAGGGCCTGTCACACTTAAGGTGCACCCGTGATAGGTCGCCGAAATGTTCAACATGTTGAAAATTCAGCGGCGACCAGGAAGACACAACGACTCTTTGGAGACCTCTCACCACCATAGGAGACCTGTCACAACCACGGTCGTGAGAGGTCTCCTATGGTCGTGAGAGGTCTCCAAAGAGTTGTATAACCATATAACAATTACAGCACGGAAACAGGCTATCTCGGCCCTTCTAGTCCGTGCCGAACATTTACTCTCACCTAGTCCCATCTACCTGCACTCAGACCATAACCCTCCATTCCTTTCCCATCCATATACCTATCCAATTTATTTTTAAATGATAAAATCAAACCTGCCTCCACCACTTCCACTGGAAGCTCATTCCACACAGCTACCACTCTCTGAGTAAAGAAGATCCCCCTCATGTTGCCCCTAAACTTCTGTCCCTTAATTCTTAAATCACGTCCTCTTGTTTTAGGTATGTTGCAATACTTACCTTGAGCAGCGCTGCAGTTCTGCCGCTCCCCGTGTGCGTGACTTTGGCGCCTTTCAGAGGGGGGCGTGTTTAAAGTGCTGGTTTTCCACAGACGGCAAATCGATCCATGTCAGGGGATTTCGTTGCTGAAGAAGAATCGCTCCGACATTTCATTCATGAAGGTATTTTTAAATTACGCTAGATCATTTATTAGCTAGAGTAATTTAAAAATCATCTTCTAAAGCCGTGAGCGCCGACAACGGGAAGGATTTTACGTAGGGGAGAAAATAAAGTACACAGTTTAATTTTACATTAAAACTTGGTTTTTAGGAAGCCTTTAATCACATTTTCATGTTGCGAAATGGGGACAAAAAAAAATGTATGAACCGGCGGCGTTTTTCCTGCCGACTTCAGCGCAAACCGCAATGTTCCAATCCACCGCTTTCCACTAAAACCCACTCACAAGTTGATTTAAATGGCCATTAATTTACAGAAATTAAACACTAAATTCCTTCCATTTTGCCTATAAATTAATGAAAATGCGATTTTAAAATCATGTTATATTGTGAATTTTTGTGTGAATGTTAATTGTTTAATATCTGAGAAATGGGTAGATGTTTAGATCTAGTAATTGAATTTTGTAATTAGCTACAATTAGGTAACTAACTAATTATATGCTTTAATTTCAGGTCATCCAAGTAATATTGTTTCATATTTGTTTCAGAATGCTTCAATCTATAATAACTGAAAATTTTACTTCGGAGTCACGTGAGTGACCACGTGAAGAAGACCCGCCAGGCGCATGCGCGTCATTACATCCGCGCATGTCGCACTGCACGGGCTGGAGGGCACAGCTCCACCAGCGGGTAAGTAGGAACTTCTAAGGTAAGTGTTCTTACAAACTTTCCTTAGAAGTATTTCCACTCCGTAAAGCTGGCTCGAGCAGTCAGTAGGAGTGGGGAGTTGGAGCTGTTATTTCTGAAGATCCGTCTTAGCGTGGGTCCAGGGATTCACCAAATTGATCGGGTCGGGAGATAAGCGCGGCAACGCCGGCTCCAATGCCGGGTGCCGTTTTACCGGCAGCAGTTAAAATAGCCCACTAATTTTCCACACTAGCTCCATTGACAAAAGGCAGGCCAACTGGAACTTGCTTCAGAATGAGCCTGGTCCAACGGTTTATTTCTAAGGGTGCTAGCAGACTGAGGCTGCTCCTAGCCATGAAAAGGCAAATATAAAGTCACAGACCTGGGTTCTCTGACAACAATAGTTACTCTTCCCCATATCATACAAGACTGTGGGTGAGGTTGGGAACATGCAGCTGATGCTCCAACCTTCATTACATAAGGGTCCAAGGGCCAGTAATGTCCAAGAGGGCCATACCAAGACCAACATATGGAGGGTCCATTTATTGGGGTTCCTTTCAGCGCCTTGTTTAGGACTGGAGGATGCCTCCCTACTATATGATTTGGGAGAAGCGGGCAGATTGCAGCTGACCCTGATGCTGGTGTCTCTGCTTATGTGCAAACACCAGCGCGCACAAGAGCCACGCTCCGGGTGTCTCGGAAATGGCACTGAGTTGCTATTCCGGAGGGGGCTGGTGAGTCAATGGAACAATCCCTTGCCAGCGGTATCAATTATGTAGTACCTCACCAGCTCCAGCAAGATATGATGCAAGTGACTGCAAACAAATATGAGACACCTGTTTAATGTGCATTACTGAAAGTGCCTATGGTGACCCAGGTTCTGGGCACCCATGAGTCCTTCTTTGATGGGACGGGAGGTTCGGTGTTGACACGTCCTCCAACTGGTGGCTGCAGCAATTACTGCATTTGGCACTAGGGTCCAAGGGACAATCATTCCTCAAACTCACAACAGATATGTTGGGTATTTTATGCAATGCATTTTTCAGGAAATTGCATCAGGGAATATCGCCATCAGGCCAACACTAAACCAAAAATTTGCTACTCTATGTAGGGCAACTGCTGTACAAACGCCTGAAATATGGTTTGGAATGGACCTTGTCATGAACATTCGTGAAATTCATGATGAGGCCAAAGCAATTGGCTTCATGTAGTCAAGCATTTCGAGGCCACCTATTCGCAACTCTGGGTTAATACTGAAAGTCACATCCAGGGGCTGGGTTCAGCAGGGGCAGGCCAGTGGGGCAACGAGGGTACCCACCGAGACAGACCGGCTACAATCCCAATATGAGCAGACAACAGCTTTACAGGTCAACTGTAGAGGTACAGGGACTTTTCTTAACGATAAAGTTCTGGTGGCCAATCTCCTATTGGAGGTTGATTACAAATGTTTTCTAATGAATGATGCTGTATAATATATGATATGTTTATACTAAATACTGTCTCAAGTCTCCCATTGAGTTTATCTCAGGGATTGATCCACCTCAATAGCACAAGCCTAATAAAATGTTGGTGTTTTCTGCTCCAGAGCCTGAACATATAGATACTGGTCATTGATAAAGCCATTAATCATCCTCCACAATTGTTTCTAATATTTCCCCAGATCTCAAAAAGATGGATGTTGTAGAGTAATTTTCGTCCTCAATCACTTAAATTCGTTACTGCTTAACGCCTGCTATCACAGGGCTGTTATGTGGCAACTATTTGTTTGCAAGATGTGTATTATTCACTGCCAATTCATGCTCATTATCGCAGGTACTTGAAATTTAATTGGATGGCACAGCTGTGGCAATACTAAGCATTGACTCCTGGATTAAGTTCAGCACCCAGGCTATTTATTAAATTGTTAAAACCTGTGCTGGGGCTATTCAGCCCATCATCACATTGTAATGGGTTATTTAGCTGATATCTTAATTATCAGCAACACTAATGAGTCAGCTGAAGAATCGGTGCTTGAGTCATTAATGGTTGCTCCATCCAACTAAGTCCAAGTTACAACCAACCCAAAATATTGAGTATTTGGGGTTTCTTATTAATTCCGTTGCTATAACAGTAATATTACCAACAGCCAAGGTTGTCGATGATGATGATGTCTGTACTTGCCTCCCACAAATCTTTATCCCTCCATCCGAGAAGACGCTAAGGACATTGGTAAATGGGGAGCAGGTTCCTGCAGTACATTCGGGCCTTTGCATTATCAACAGGTGCAGAGAGCACGTGAACTAGCACTAAAATCGAATGCAGGCCATTTTCATCGGGTTCACCGGTTACCAACCACAGCTCTCGCAGAATCCAGTGGTGCATTGTTAATGTTAATCTAGCTACCAATAACATTTTGGGTACTAGACCCTTCACTAATCTTCCAGACTGATGTCTGCGCTCTCGGAGGGGGGGGGGGGGGGGGGGGGGGCTACGGACACCGAGTCTAGCTGTGGGGGTCGCTGGCATGAACACGAAGGGTTGATTCGCCTCACACATGGGATAAATTATTTCGCATTCTTGGGGGCATTTTATGGGTAAAGGCATATTGCTCCTCAATGAAGGATTCACACATTCAACTCCAGATTGATAACATCACAGCAGTGCAATATATTAATCATATGGGAGGAGCACGATCAGTATCATGTGTTAACTGGGTACCGTCATGTGGCATTGGTGTATGTCAAGGCATATCTGCGTTTCAGCCATTTATTCACCACCTATAGCTAATGTGGTGGCCGACCATAGGTCGAGTACGTTTCATGCCAATATAGAGTGGATGTTCAATTCTAAACTTTGTCACACAATTGTCACTCGATTTGGGTTGCCAGCATTGATCTGTTCCATCCAGATTACATCACCAGTTGCCTAAATATGTTTCATGGGAGCCAGATCCAGGTGCAGTTGCAGTGGATGCAGTCTCGTTACATTGGGGGCACTAAAATGTTATGCAATTCCTCCAATTTTTCATCCTGCACTGTCTCACCACAATAGAGCGAGACTCCGCCACAGGTGTTTTGGTTGTCCCAGATTGGCCAACACAACCAGGGTTCCCCTTAGTGTTTTCAATGATGGTTCAGTCATTTATGATGATTCCCAGCTGCAGTAATTCTTGGTGCATCCGGTTACAGGAGAAAGTCACCCTTTACATGACCGTATTAATTGTTGGTCTGCAGGTTCTGACCAGACAATTCCAAGGACTTGGATAGTCGAACTGGGCCATGGTGGTTCTTACTGCAGCTTGGCGAAATAGCACTCAAAACACACTATATGGTTCACATAAAGAAATGGGAACTGTTTCTGTGTACAATCCAATATGTCTTATCATAATGCAAGCATATGTGATGTGTTGGAGTTCCTTGCTAAGTTGCATTTTAATAAGCACCTGCGTATAGTGAAATTACCAGCGCTCGGAGTGCATTGTCCTCTTATTGCGTGCAGTCTACAGAACAACATCCTATAGGATCTCATCTGTTAGTATCCCAATTTATGAGGTATTTTAATAAAAATCCTCTGAAACCTCGCTATACAGAACTCTGGGACATCACTCCTGTTCTCACAATGCTTCGGCAATGGGCTCCAATTACTTCATTATTTACGCAGAGATTAACTCTTGCTGTGGTTAAGCTAATAGCGCTGGATTCAGCACAACGTGTACAAACATTACAATTCTTACGAATACCTTGTATGCATTAGTCTGTCAATGACATTAACTTCTATGTTTATGAATTAATCAAACAAAGTAGGCCCGGTCTGGCTGGAATCAAGGTGACGTTTAAAGCCTATCTTGTTGATCAAATGTTATACGTTGTTACGCCATATAACTTAAGCCAATATATTAAGGTAACAAGGTGTCTCAGAGGTTCTGAGACAGGACTGATCATTAGTCACAAAAAGACATATAAAAGAGTGTCAGCACAAACTATTTCTACATGGTTGAAACAGGTTATCAATAATGCTGGAGTCGACATTCCTGTCTTTAACTTTCACTCCACCAGGGCGGCATCAATCTCCGCGGCGAAGGCTCAGGACGTGCCGCTAGACCAAATCTTCGAGGCCGCAGGATGGTCTAGAGAAGCAACATTTTCTCGATTTTCTGAGAAACCTGTACAGACCGTGCCACGGTTTGGGCATGCTGTTTGGGTCACATTTAATTCATTTGCTTTGTTTTCTATCATTGTTTGTCATTTTCCCTGAGACAGAGGGGTTATTCCTGGCTTTATTATTGTTAACAATAGTTATTGAATAATTCGAAGCAATGTCCAATATATTATTTATTCCCTACTGCGTCAACTGAAGCAGATTGTCGTATGGTGTGCATCTACGGCATGAAAATACAGAGCTTTGAAATCTTCACGTAGTCACTCACGTGAATCCGAAGTAAAATAGTAAGATTAAATGAGAACTTACCAGTTCGAAGTTTGATCCTTATTTTATGAGGAGTGACGTTGAGGGATTACGTGCCCTCCGCTCCCACCCTCATAATCTAAGAGATCATCTGGTAGTTCTAGTCTTCTACGAGCCTTACTATGTTACTTTGGCTATTTGTTTCTGTGTTTTCACTCCGCTGCTTTGAAGTATGACGCGCAAGCGCCTGGCGGGGCTTCTTCACGTAAACATCACTCCTCATAAAATAAGGATCAAACTTCGAACTGGTAAGTTCTCATTTAATCTTACTATTTCATTGAGTTCTCATAATTTTTAAGAAAGTTATGGGCTTTTGACTGTCCTACATCACAGCTTTTGTGTTAAGTCAATGGAAAGATGCTAATTTCCAAGAATGAAAATGGCTATAACTTGTTTAATACTGAAGATATGGAAGTGAATTAGCGTCAAATTAAACTTATTTTTATGCTTTATCTGATGGGATAAATTGCAGACTTGATTTTTTAAATCGCAAAATTTTGTAACATTGCTACGATTGAATCTTCCCTACTCTCAATGGAAAAAGCTTATCCACGTCAACTCTGCCTATCCCTCTCATAATTTTAAAGACCTCTATCAAGCCCCCCCTTAACCTTCTGCGCACCAAAGAATAAAGACCTATCTTGTTCAACCATTCTCTTTCTGGTCACCAGGTGCCGGCAGTCACCTGTAAAGGTCGCGTAAGTAAGACAGGCCCGCCATCACAGTGGCCAGTTAACCTACTAATGCAGCAAGGGGCCTGGATAGAGTGGATGTGGAGGAGGTGTCAGGTTAGTTGGGGTGGGGGAAATGGGAGGGGATGGGTGCTGTCCAGGGAGAGGTTGGCTGGGTGAAGCTGGAACGAAGGGCAGGTAGCCCGAGAGCTCTGAACACCATGAAACACCACCAAAGCAGCACCAGCGAGCAAACTGGGTGCCACCGTAGCAAAAGGGGTCCTCCCGATCTCTCCACAGAGGACTGGTTCTGGTTAGCACGCAACAACAGCTTTTCACTGTACCTCGCGAGGTACGCCTGACAATAAACGCAACACAAACTGCATTGATCCCATTAGGTCTCAACTCTCAAACACGACAATGAGAGACAATGACACTGAAACTGGTTCACATAAAAGAAACTGAACCCCAGTCACACATGAGTCTGTTTACATGCCCCTCTATAGAAAATTCCTGTCTCGGCTCCACCAGAACTGAGTCCCTCATCCCGCGGAGTTCCACCAGATTCAGCGACAGTCTCTTCGCGGCTGTTATCAGGCGACTGAACCATCCTATCACCAACTAGAGAGCAGAAGTCCTGATCTTCCATCTATCTCATTGGAGACGCTCGGACTATCTAGATGCAGGGAAAACATTCCCAATGTTGGGCGAGTCCAGAACCAGGGGCCACAGTCTTAGAATAAAGGGGAGGCCATTTAAGACTGAGGTGAGATAAAACTTTTTCACCCGGAGAGTTGTGAATTTATGGAATTCCCTGCCACAGAGGGCAGTGGAGGCCATTTCACTGGATGGATTTAAGTGAGAGTTAGATAGAGCTCTAAGGGCTAGTGGAATCAAGGGATATGGGGAGAAGTCAGGCACGGGTTATTGATAGGGGACGATCAGCCATGATCACAATGAATGGCGGTGCTGGCTCGAAGGGCTGAATGGCCTCCTCCTGCACCTATTTTCTATATCTCTCTAATTGGACTTTATCTGCACTAAAGTTTTCACTGTGCCTCGATACACGTGACAATAAACTAAACTTAAACTTATGGACGTGGAGAGGATGTTTCCACTAGTGGGAGAGTCTAGGACTAGAGGTCATAGCCTCAGAATTAAAGGACGTTCCTTTAGGAAAGGGATGAGGAGTAATTTCTTTAGTCAGAGGGAGGTGAATCTGTGGGATTCTTTGCCACAGACGGTTGTGGAGGCTAAGTCAGTGGATATTTTTAAGGCAGAGATAGATAGATTCTTGATTAGTACAGGTGTCAGGGGTTATGGGGAGAAGGCAGGAGAACGGGGTTAGGAGGGAGAGATGGATCAGCCATGGCGGAGTAGACTTGATGGGCCGAATGGCCTAATTCTGCTCCCATCACTGATGAACTTAAACTGAACCAAACCTAAACTATATCTCAGGGACTGGAGTCTGGGAACAACTGAGGTAGACAAAAGTGCTGGAGAAACGCAGCGGGTGCAGCAGCATCTATGGAGCGAAACCAAAGGGTTTCGGCCCAAAACGTTGCCTATTTCCTATTGCCTATTGCCTATTTCCTTCGCTCCATAGATGCTGCTGCACCCGCTGAGTTCCTCCAGCACTTTTGTCTACCTTCGATTTTCCAGCATCTGCAGTTCCTTCTTAAAAACTCTTAGACACTGACACTGGTGCTGTGTTTCTGTTTGTGTTTTACGCCTCTCCCCTCCCCCCCACTTCCCCCCACTCCCCCCCCCCCCCCCCCCCCCCACAGTGAGCAGAGGAAATCCCCATCTTGTCCACTTAGCAGCAGAACAGGAAACACACACGCTATCTGGTGCTTTGATGAGCGGATCGATGGCCGCAGCTCGGAGCAGCTGGGAGCATCGAGCCAGTGGTGGAGCAGTGAGCCGACAGTTGGCTGGAGGCCCCAAATAGCCCTGTTGCTAGGCCCGTTCTCCCCGCTCTGCCATTGGAAGAGAGCGCGCGGGGTCGGGCCAGCCGATCTCATTGGCCCTCTCCGGCAAGTTCTGCCTGTTTGCAGCGAGGTTGCCGTGGGAGTTGCCGCCGCACCGACTTCCTGCCCACCTGCTGTTTGCAAATTTGACTGAAATAACCAGCAGCACGGCTCAGGCAGCAATGCATCTCTCTCTCTCCCTCTCTCTCTCTGCGGTTTCACTGCAAGACCAGCGCTCGCTGTGTGCAAAAGCCAAAACCGGAATCTCACCCCCCCCCCCCTCCCCACCCCCACCACCCAGAGTCCCAAGCCAAGCCCAGCCCTGCTGCCGGGCTGTTAACCCTTCGCAGAGCAGACAGTGAGAATTTCCAACTCGAACAGAGAGGAAGGGCAGAGATGCTGGATGTTCAGGACCTGCAGGAAAGAACTGCAGATGCTAGTTTACACCGAGGATAAACACTGGAGTAACTCAGCGGGCGGGTCAGGCAGCATCTGTGGAGAACATGGATAGGCGACGTTTCACAGAGTGCTGGAGTAACTCAGTGGGTCAGGCAGCATCTGTGGAGAACATGGATAGGTGACGTTTCACAGAGTGCTGGAGAACTCAGCGGGTCAGGCAGCATCTGTGGAGAACATGGATAGGTGACGTTTCACAGAGTGCTGGAGTAACTCAGTGGGTCAGGCAGCATCTGTGGAGAACATGGATAGGTGACGTTTCACAGAGTGCTGGAGTAACTCAGTGGGTCAGGCAGCATCTGTGGAGAACATGGATAGGTGACGTTTCACAGAGTGCTGGAGTAACTCAGTGGGTCAGGCAGCATCTGTGGAGAACATGGATAGGCGACGTTTCACAGAGTGCTGGAGTAACTCAGCGGGTCAGGCAGCATCTGTGGAGAACATGGATAGGCGACGCTTCACAGAGTGCTGGAGTAACTCAGTGGGTCAGGCAGCATCTGTGGAGAACATGGATAGGTGACGTTTCACAGAGTGCTGGAGTAACTCAGCGGGTCAGGCAGCATCTGTGGAGAGAAGGAATGGGTGACGTTTCGGGTGGACACAGTCTGAAAAAGGGTCTCGACCCGAAACGTCACCCATTCCTTCTCTCCAGAGATGCTGCCTGACCCGCTGAGTTACTCCAGCATTTTGTGTGTGTATATATATATACATATATACCTCACACACACATAAACACATAGAAATTAGGTGCAGGAGTAGGCCATTCGGCCCTTCGAGCCTGCACCGCCATTCAATATGATCATGGCTGATCATCCAACTCAGTATCCCGTACCTGCCTTCTCTCCATACCCCCTGATCCCCCTAGCCACAAGGGCCACATCCAACTCACTCTTAAATATAGCCAATGAACTGGCCTCAAACTACCCTCTGTGGCAGAGAGTTCCAGAGACTCACCACTCTCTGTGTGAAAAAAAGTCTTTCTCATCTCGGTCTTAAAGGATTTCCCCCTTATCCTTAAGCTGTGACCCCTTGTCCTGGACTTCCCCAACATCGGGAACAATCTTCCTGCATCTAGCCTGTCCAACCCCTTAAGAATTTTGTAAGTAATGTATATGTGTGTGTGTATGTATGTATATATCAGTACATATAAATATATTTATACACAGACATACATACATATACTTACACATACAATTGTGTGTTTGTGTTCATATACACATGTGTGTGTATATATGCACTGAACACTTTGTTTCTGATGTGTTTTACAGAGTATTATCTGTACATATTCTAGTGCTAGTGCAGGTAAACGGCCTGTCCCACTTACGCAATTTATTCGGCGACTGCCGGCACCCGTCATAGAGGCAGCAGGTTGTTGAAAATTTCCAACATGTTGAAAATCCAGCGGCGACCAGAAAAAGGTACGACTCTCTGGGTGGCCACTCACGACCATACAGGCGACACTTGTCGACATGTCACGGGGTGACGCCTGTATGGTCGTGAGTAGTCGCGTAAGTGGGACAGGCCCTTAAGGATTTCATTATTGTGTTTGGGGATGAATCTTCATTCCTGAGGCTGGGTGATTCACGGGAATTCCCGAACAACCATTCGACGAAATGAAAGGAGAAGTTCAGCATTGACGTGTGGCGGTCCGTAGCCTGAGGTCACACACCGCATCTGACACTGATGAAACATGTCTGAAATCATGTTTCAGTTCGCAGCAAGTTGCGACTGGTTGCATCAAGTTTCACGAAGTTGCTTTGGATTAAACCACGTTTAGCAAAACACCACAGACGCGATGCAAATGAGTCATCACCGGTACACAGAGTCCAGAGCCCAAACCACACACGCCATCCAGCCCCCTCTACACTGATCCTGCACTAAACCTCCGCTAGTCCTCGACTCTGCCCACATTCTGCCACTCACCCACACATTTACAGTGGCCAATCATCCTGCTAATGCAGCAAGGGGCCTGGATAGAGTGGACGTGGAGAGGATGTCCTAGACTCTCCCACTGAGAGGATGTTTCCATCAGTGGGAGAGTCTAGGACCAGAGGTCACAGCTTCAGAATTAAAGTACGTTCCTTTAGGAAGGAGATGAAGAGGAATTTCTTTAGTCAGAGGGTGGTGAATCTGTGGTTTTTTGTTTGCCACAGATGGCTGTGGAGGTCAAGTCAGTGGATGTTTTTAAGGCAAAGATAGATATATTCTTGATTAGTGCGGTTGTCAGGGGTTATGGGGAGAAGGCAGGAGAATGGGGTTAAGAGGGAGAGATAGACCAGCCTTGATTGAATGGCGGAGTAGACTTGGGAGGGGGGTGGGTGGGGGAAGACTGGAGGTGAGAAAAGCCAAGAACAAATCACGGCCGGCAACAGATGACGCCATGAAGGATGGAGTCCATAATTGTACATTGTAGGCTGGTTAAGATGCGCTGAGAGGGATACGAGGATGCAAACAGTGGAACTGGTAGAGCGACTAGGGTGGGGGGAGGGGTGGGGTGGGGGGGGGGAGGAATGCAGGAGTTACTTTAAATTAGAGAAATCAACGTTCGTACCACTGCCTTGTGAGCTGCCCAAGCGAAATATGAGCTGGTGATCCTCTAATTGTGTAGTGGCCGCGGTCTGACACTGGACAGGACAGAAAGGTCATCGGCCTGTCCCACTTGGGTGACTACAGGTGACTCCCACGACATTTTCAACATGTTGAAAAGGTTTCGGCGACAGTGGTGACAATTTCTGCTGTCGTAGGTGGTCGCCAGGTGTTGTCATCAGGTGTCACAGGTGAATTCCATTAAAACTAGTCCCTGGCAGTCGGCTAAAGAGTTGCCTAGGTGGGACAGGGCCATAAGTGTGTGAACGGGTGCTTGATGGCCAGTGTAGACTGGGTGGGCCGAAGGGCCTTGTTTCCACGCTGTATCTCCGAAACTAAAACGATAAAGCACGGGGCGTGTCTGATAGGCTACATAGCGTGCTGGCTTTATATTCGGGGACTGATTCACCGTCCAGCTATTCGCTGGCACATGGACAATTGGCAGCGTGGCGGCTCTAGACTGTGGCCATCTCTGGGCTACACCAGCCCTCGCATGTGAACCCATTGCCCTGTCTCCATCCCACTATGCCAGTCAGCTTCACAACAGCGCACGCACATCACCAGCTGGAAGGGGCATTGGAAGGGGCAGCGCGGTGGCGCAGTGGTAGAGTTGCTGCCTCACAGCGCCAGAGACCCGGGTTCCATCCTGACCACAGGTGCTGTCGGTGTGGAGTTTGTACGTTCTCCCCGTGACCCTGTAACATATGATGAGCGTTTGTCGGCGCTGGGCCTGTACTCGCTGTAGTTTAGAAGGATGAGGGGGACCTCATTGCAACGTACAGAATAGCGAGAGGCCAGAATAGAGTGGATGTGGAGAGGATGTTTCCACTAGTGGGAGAATCTAGGACTAGAGGTCACAGCCTCAGAATTAAAGAACATACCTTTAGGAAGGAGATGAGGAGGCATTTCTTGAGTCAGAGGGTGGTGAATCTGTGGAATTCATTGCCACAGACGGCGGTGGAGGCCGTCAATGGATTTTTTTCAAGGTGAATATTTTCAGATTCTTGATGAGTGCGGGTGTCAGGGGTTATGGGGAGAAGGCAGGAGAATGGGGTTGAGAGGGAAAGATAGATCAGCTGCGATTGAATGGCGGAGCTGACTTGATGGGCCGAATGGCCTAATTCGACTCTTGCAACTTATGAACATGAAAAATCTGGAGTTGAGTCCAAGCTAAAAATTTCAATTGACATTAATACATTTTTTTGGGTCGGAACTTATGAACCACTTGTGCTTCCTCCGGGTGCTCCACTTTCCTCCCGCGCTCCAGAGACGTGTAGGTTTGTACCTGGATGGCACCCAACGCAGGTGAGTATTTGCGTGCGAGCCACACAAGGCAGATCCACAAACGCGCCTTACAATCGCTCCACACTTTTTAATCTGTATTCCTATTCCCTTATCATGTATCTATCTGTACACTGTAAATGGATCGATTGCAATCATGTATTGTCTTTCCGCTGACTGGTTAGCGCGCAACAACAGCTTTTCGCTGTACCTCGTACACGTGACAATAAACCGAACTGAAGTAGGTTAATTGCCATGCAGCGGCCCAACTCTTAATTGCCTCGGCGTACGAAGGCAAGCACACAAATGCCCGTTTCACTTCTCTATCCACCTGTGCTGTCCCTTTCAGGTAGCTCTGGACTTGCAAGATCTCTCTTGGCCCGGTCCCACTTGGCCATTTTTTTCGGCAACTGCCGGCGTCATATCAGGGTCGCCAAAAGATGGTGAACATTTCAAAATCCAGCCGTGACAAAAAAAATGTTGCGACACTTGAAAAAACACCGCACGTCAATACGTCCTCACGCCACGTCACCGCCGCGTATTTTTCGGTGACCTGATACGTCAGTCAACGATAGACAATAGAGGCAGGAGTAGGCCATTCAGCCCTTCGAGCCAGTACCGCAATTCCAATGTGATCATGGCTGATCATCCCCAATCAGTTCCCCGTTCCTGCCTTCTCCCCATATCCCTTGACTCCGCTATCTTTAAGAGCCCTGTTTAGCTCTCTATTGAAAGTATCCAGAGAACCGGCCTCCACCGCCCTCTGAGGCAGAGAAGCTGCAAGAAACTCCCAATAGTTGTATTGCTAAAGAAAGAGCTGCAGTTGCTGGAAAAATCAAAGGTAGACAAAAATGCTGGAGAAACTCATCGGGTGAGGCAGCCATGATCACATTGAATGGCGGTGCTGGCTCGAAGGGCGAATGGCCTACTCCTGCACCTATTGTCTATTGTATATCTATGGAGCGAAGGAATAGGCGACGTTTCAGGTAGAGACCCGAAACAGCATCTATGGAGCGAAGGAATAGGCGACGTTTCGGCTCGAAACGCTTCCGGGTCTCGACCCGAATCGTCACCTATTCCTTCGCTCCATAGATGCTGCTTCACCCGCTGAGTTTCTCCAGCAATTTTGTCTAACCCCAAATGTTGGAGTGCTCACATCAATAGTTTTGGCCGTGGTGTTTATCTGAGAAGGCGTCTCGTTCAAATACAAACAAGTTATATTTAGACTTTGTTTTTAATGGACCCAGCACCTCACTGTCCAGCAACCTAGTGTCAGCTTCTAAATAAGGGGTCATCGTTAATTATAGATCAGTCGGGCCTGAGGCAGTGATTATTTTAACCCAGGCTCTTGCTCAGCACTGTAAGGCAAGCTGTTTATCGCAGCTGGCTGACTGTCAGTTGGGTTTAAACCGGATAGTTTTCCCAGAAGTGGGTTTGTAAACACTGACGTGGCTTGGCGCCGCTTCTCTCCCCCTCAATCACATGTTCAACAGGTCCAACGTTCACGGTAAACAGTCCCCAAGCAATAGACAAAAGACAATAGGTGCAGGAGTAGGCCATTTTAGAACAAGGGGTCACAGTTAAAGGATAAAGGGCCTGTCCCACCAGCATGCGACTGCATGCGGCGAGCGCGACCTACCGTGGTCGCTTGAGTCGTACGGCCTCGCGGGGCCGGTCCCACTTCGATCGCCAGAGCCGTATGGAGTTGTACGGGGCTGGTCCTGACATCGCGCGGGGCTCTGAAAAACTGACACTGCTCATAAATCCCACGCGGCAACGGCCTGTCGGCCCGCAGCCGCATCGAGGACGTGCGCAACGTCTCAACGTCGCACGCAGCGTCTGGACGCCGTACGCCTAGCGCGTGGCATTGCGCGATGACATCATCGCCCGGCGTGGCGTTGCGTGATGGCGTCACCGCCAGACGCCGTGCGACGTCTAAATTCTGTCGGCCCGCCTCCTGCCCAGCTGATTGATGAGTATGATGTCAGGACCAGTCCATACGGCTCCGCGGTTCGAATTGGGACCGGCCCCGCGAGGCAGTACGTTTGGCCTCGCGGAGCCTCCACGTTTGGTCGCGCTCGCCGCATGCAGTCGCTTGCTGGTGGGACAGGCCTTTTAGGACCGAGATGAGAATTTTGTTTTTCACAGAGTGGTAAATCTGTGTAATTCTCTACCACAGAAAGTAGTTGAGGCCAGTTCATTGGCTATATTTAAGGGAGTTAGATGTGGCCCTTGTGACTAGAGGGATCAGGGGGTATGGAGAGAAGGCAGGTACGGGATACTGAGTTGGATGATCAGCCATGATCATATTGAATGGCGGTGCAGGCTCGAAGGGCTGAATGGCCTACTCCTGCACCTATTTTCTATGTTTCTTTTCGGTCCTTCAAGCCAGCACTGCCATTCAATGTGATCATGACCAACAGCTTTCTTCACTGCCTGCTGTACCTGCATGCTTACTTTCAGTCAGGGGTGGAAATCCCAGGGGCTTTGTAAGGTTTGTGTCGGGTTTAATGAGTAGTGCTCTGCAGAACAATTCGAGGCGTTCATCACTTTTATCACAATGCACCTGCATCTCGACTATTGGGGGCTGAAGATTCGATTTTTTTCGACGACTGCCGGCACCCGTCACTAATTACCGTCCACAGGGCCCACGGCTGAAGCCTCTGAAGCCTCGCGTGTGTGAGTGAGTGTGTGTGTGCCAATGCGCACGCGCGCGGCCAGCAAGAAATTGTGTGTCCCCAGTCCCCCCCATGTTTTGATATCGATTTCCGTGCCTGCTTTCTGTGGCTGATGAACTAGGACCCCCCCAGATCCCATTGTACTTCCCCTTTTCCCAACTTGACACCATTCAGATAATAATCTGCCTTCCCGTTTTTGCCACCAAAGTGAATAACCTCACATTTCTCCACGTTAAACTGCATCTGCCATGCATCTGCCCACTCACCCAACCTGTCCAAGTCACCCTGCATCCTCATAGCATCCTCCTCACAGTTCACAAGCAACTCATAGAGTCATAGAGTGATGTCTTCAGTTCTCCAGTTTGGGCAAATACACTAACAGCATTTAGTTTTTAGTTTTAGAGGTACAGCGCGGAAACAATAGACAATAGGTGCAGGAGTAGGCCATTCGGTCCTTTGGGCCAGCACCGCCATTCAATCTGATTATGGCTGATCATCCCCAATCAGTACCCCGTTCCTGCCTTCTCCCCATATCCCCTGACTCTGCTATCTTTAAGAGCCCTATCTCGCTCTCTCTTGAAAGTATCCAGAGAACCGGCCTCCACCGCCCTCTGAGGCAGAGAATTCCACAGACTCACCACTCTCTGTGTGAAAAAGTGTTTCCTCGTCTCCGTTCTAAATGGCTTATCCCTTACTCTTAAACTGTGGCCCCTGGTTCTGGACTCCCCCAACTTCGGGAACATGTTTCCTGCCTCTAGTGTGTCCAAACCCCTAATAATCTTATATGTTTCAATAAGATCTCCTGTTATCCCCTATTACAGGCCCTTCGGCCCACCGAGTCCGCACTGACCAGCGACCCCCGCACACTAACACTATCCTACACACACTAGGGACAATTTTCTTTAACACCAAGACAATTAACCTACAAACCGGTGCGTCTTTGGAGTGTGGGAGGAAACTGAAGATCTCGGAGAAAACCCACGCGGGTCACGGGGAGAACGTGCAAACTCCGTACAGACAGCACCCGTGGTCGGGATGGAACCCGGTCCCTGACGCTGTGAGGCAGCAACTCTACCGCTGCGCCACCGCGCCGCCGCTAAAAAACATTTCAGGGGAGAGTAGTGAATATTTAAAAAAACATCTGGAAAGGTAGAGAGATATCGACTGAAGATGGGACGAGCTAAGATGGGGCATCTGGGTGGGCCTGGATGAGTTGGGCCGAAGGGCCTGTTATAGGCTGTATCATTCTGTGACGTGATTTGGGGCAGCTCCCTTACATAAACTCTCTCAGTATAGGTTGGCATAGTGGCGCAGCGGTAGAGCTTCTGCCTGGGTTTCCCCGGGTGCTCCGGTTTCCTCCCACACTCCAAAGACGTGCAGGTTTGCAGGTTAATTGGTAAAGATTGTAAATTGTCCCTAGTGTGTGCGATAGTGTTCGTGTAGGGGATCGCTGGTCGGCACGGACTCACTGGGCCGAAGGGCCTGCTTCCGTGCTGCATCTCTAAACTAAACTCAACTCAAAATCTACATTTGGCAGCTGAAGTTGTTGGCTGTCAGGTGACAGGTGCCGGGATTACGATCCTTAGCGTGCGGTCATTGAGTTGCTTGGTCAGCCAATGCCCCTGTCGGTCAGACGCATGGCCAGACGCACGGCCAGTCGCGCGGCCAGACGCACGACCAGTCGCACGGCCAGACACGCGGCCAGACGCACGGCCAGACGCACGGCCAGACGCGCGGCCAGACGCACGGCCAGACGCACGGCCAGACGCACGGCCAGACGCACGGCCAGACGCACGGCCAGACGCACAGCTAGACGCAAATCAAAGCTCCAAACACTAAACAATTGAGAGAACAAATCCATGAATCAAACAGTTACTGGAAGGCGGTGATACATTAGCCGTCGTGTTCGGGGAATCTTTCATACTTTACATACCACAACAGGCGGAGGATTTATTGGTTCATGGACACTGACGGGGGAATGTTTAATGTGTTACCTGATACAACCCACAGATCTTTGGCCTTCTGTTCATCCAGGTTAACCATTCAGTCACTGGCGCCTTCACCAAAATCTCAAATTCCATCTCTAAACTTAGACTCAGTGTCACATAAGATGGAAACAGGCCCTTCGGCCCAACTTGCCGAAACCGGCCAACATGCCCCATCTCCCCAGCGGTATGAACATTGACTTCTCCAACTTCAGGTAGCCCTTGCTTTCTCTCTCCATCCCCACCCCCTTCCCAGTTCTCCCACTAGTCTTACTGTCTCTGCCTACATTATTTATTTGTCCCACCCCCTCCCTTGACATCAGTCTGAAGAAGGGTCTCGACCCGAAACGTCGCCCATTCCTTCTCTCCATAGATGCTGCCTGACCCGCTGAGTTTCTCCAGCATCCTATCTTCGATTTAACCAGCATCTGCAGTTCTCTCTAAAATATGTCCCATATACACTAGTCCCATCTACCTGCGTTTGGCCCATATCCCTTCAAACCTGTCCTATCCATGAACCTGTCTAAAGGCATCATTAAACGTTACGATAATACCTGCCTCAACTACCTCTTCCGGCAGCTCCTTCCATCCACCCACCATGCTTTGTGTAAAAATGCTACCTCTCTGTTTCATCTTAAATCTTTCCCTCCTCATCTTAAACCAACGTTCTCTGGTTCTTAACTCCCCTACTCTGGGGAGAAGACCGTGCATTTACCTAATCCATTCCCCTCATGATCTTATCAGAATTCTCTGCCACAGAAGGCAGTGGAGGCCAATTCACTGGATTTTTTTCAAGAGAGTTTTAGATTTAGCTCTTACGGCTAACGGAATCAAGGGATATGGGGAGAAAGCAGGAACATGGGTACTGATTCTGGATGAGCAGCCATGATCACAGTGAATGGCAAATGGCCTACTCATGCACCTATTTTCTATGTTTCTACACCTCCATAAGATCACCAACGTCTGACTTAACTGCAGCATGGCCTCCCAATTCTAGACTTCCCCTTCTCCTTCCACACATGCTCCTGAAGCTGACCAGTACAATCGACTCAGTATCTCTAGCCCTTGTCTGCTTCCTATCTTAGTGTTTATCCTCATGAGGCAAAGGTTTCCTCTGCTGTTGTTCCCATAGGGCATCTCTCTAGCTGGAGATTTCCTAAAGGATTTGTAATGGTAAACAGAATCTTTAGGATGTACACAGCGGAAGTCGACAATGTCGTTCTCAAAACAATGACCTATGTTGCTTCCAGAATCCTGGAAGTACATCTGGGAAAATAAAATTAGTTTACAGCGGTAAAGTGTAAAGCTTTAGTTGCGTGCTATCCAGTCAGCAGAAAGACAATACATGATTACTAGTGCCAGAGACCCGGGTTCGATCCTGACTACGGGTGCTGTCTGTACGGAGTTTGCACGTTCTCCCCGTGACACGCGTGGGTTTTCTCCCTGTACTCCAGTTTCTCCACACACTCCAAAGACGTGCGGGTTTGTAGGTTAGTTGACTTGCACAAATTGTGAAGTGTCCCCAGCGAGTAGGATAGTGCTAGTATAGGGTGATCGCTGATCGGCAGACTCAGCGGGCTGAAGGGCCTGCTGTCAACGCTGTATCTCTTAAGTCTAAAATTTCAAGTCAGCCATACTGTGAACCTAACGCTCTTGACTGACTTTTCCACTCACTCTATCTCTACATCTCTCTCCACACGAGTCACAGCAAGTCACACAGCAACAAGTTAATGCAGGACAAACGTTCCCATTGTTGCGGGAGTCCAGAACCAGGGGCCACAGTGTAAGAATAAGGGGTCGGCCATTTGGGACCGAGATGAGGAAAAACGTTTCCACCCAGAGAGTTGTGAATCTGTGGAATTCTCTGCCACAGATGGCAGTGGAGGCCGATTAACTGGATGTTTTCAAGAGAGAGTTAGATTTAGCTCTTAGGGCTAACGGAATCAAGGGATATGGGGAGAAGGCAGGAACGGGGTACTGATTGTGGATGGTCAGCCATTGAATGGCGGTGCTGGCTCGAAGGGCCGAATGGCCTCCTCCTGCACCTATTTTCTATGTTTCTGTGCAACTTAAAATTAAATTGTTTCGTCCTTACCTGTACCGACAAGTGATCTTCAACCTTTCCCTTGTTTGTTCAGATGCTGCCTAAAGATGTTTACATTTCCAGCATCTTGTGTCCAGCATTGACTGAGCATCGTCTGTGGAACAATCCCTCCCCCTGCTGTCAGAGGCACGAACTGCAGGCGTCCAAGAGCAGGGCGCCCACGCTGCGGGTGATGGATGCTGTTGCTCTCGTCATCACGTTTGTGTGGGGAGGAGCGGGGATGAGGGTACGCGATGACGTCTGTGCGAGTCTGTGCGTCATCACGTTTGTGTGGGGAGGAGCGGGGATGAGGGTACGCGATGACGTCTGTGCGAGTCTGTGCGTCATCACGTTTGTGTGGGGAGGAGCGGGGATGAGGGTACGCGATGACGTCTGTGCGGTGTGAGGGCGGGGCTGTGGGTACGCGCTGACTTGAGGAGGGCGGGGCTGGGTTACGCGCTGACGTGAGGAGGGCGGGGCTGGGGGTACGCGCTGACGTGAGGGGCGGGGCTGGGGTACGCGCTGACGTGAGGGGCGGGGCTGGGGTTACGCGCTGACGTGCGGGGCGGGGCTGGGGGTACGCGCTGACGTGAGGGGCGGGGCTGGGGTACGCGCTGACGTGGGGGCGGGGCTGGGCCTGCGCCTGCGGCCTGGTCGATCTGACGGACATCCCGGCCCGCCGGCGGCCGAGTGAGGAGAGTCTGTCCGTCCGTCCGTCTGTCTGTCCACGGTCCGGAGCGCGGGCACCGGGCATCCAGCAGCCGTGGCGCCAGCGCTTGCTATTTGGTCTGCGATCCTCGGCTCTCGCGGCGGCTGCAGCCCGGCCATGAGCTCCGGTAGCGGCGGCGGCCAGGACTGAGCCCCCCTCCCCCGGTGCCGTCTCGCCGCCAGGCCCAGGCCCGGGCCCGGGGGTCTGCAGGGCCTTTACACTAAGCGCTGGGCAGCGGGTCTGTCTGCGCCGCACTAGACAGACCGCGGGCGGGCGGGCGGGCGGCACCAGGCTCCTGCAGCGCTGGGCAGCGCGCACTGTCCATCCACCCACCACAGGCCGCTCCTGCAAGGCTCCGTCCGTCCCCTGGTGGTGAGGGGGTCTGGCCCTTTAACCCCACTGTACCATCTATGGGCTCCATGAGTGGGTGTCGCTGTCAGTGGCATGTTTAAATCTTTATGTCGCGTGGATTTGTATTAGTTATTGCCTCCCACACCCCTTCATGTCATGTTTATATTATAAATAAAGGTAAGGGGAGATTAGAATGAACAGACTGGAAGGCCTCACGGCCCCTGACAGCGAGGCTGTCAGTTTAAGGCAGTGTGTAAATGGGGTTGAGATGAATGAACAAGAATTGGAAAATGATCAAGTAATTGTGGAGAATATTGTGACTGAGGTTGGTGATGACGATGGCTCGCTGGAAAACCTTCCCGGCACCAACGATCCTTTTGGAGAGAATCTGGCTGAAGATGTTTACGGTGACGAGGCCTGTGCGCTTATAGTAAATGAAGATGTTAACGGTGAACAGAAAAGCGTGGATAATGTGGACTTTAAAAACACAACTACAGAGGAGGTCAATGTTTTGGTTGGTGCTGTGCACTTGTCCAACTTAAATGCTGATTCTGATAACAATTGGATTGAAGATGATGCAAAAAACTTCAGTTCAGGAACTGACAATGTGGAGGAGACATCAGACGTTGAGGAAGACGATGACCACTGCCAGATTCAACTACTTTCTGCTCAACTGCGTCAACTTGAGCAAAGTGCAGTGATTTTGGAGAACAAAGGCAAGCTGACTCTCAGATCACCAGTGGATGAAGGGGTGGATTCATTAATTGTGGATGGTGATGGGCAACAGTTTGCTGTCATTAACCATCAAGATATTTTAACTGACATCAGGCATGAACATTCAGAGTGGCCCGGTGAAAAACTAATGAGTTTTAATGTAAATGTAATGGAAGATCTGAACGAACTGACTGAAGATAGATGTCCAGGAAGGATTTCTGGTTTTAATGGTCATGCAGAGTCCAATGTTCAGGATCAACTCACACCAGCAAAAACTGAAAGAAAACAAACAATTGCCCAAGAATGGCCAGAAGACTCATCTGCAAATGGCCAAGTTAAGGTGGTCACTGAAGCTCTGCGCCTTGACCAGCCAGCTCCTGATTTCTTTGCAGACGACGATGTGGCGATGGAGGATTTTTCTCTAGTTGGCAAGCTCTTATTTAAGCAGATGTTGCTGAAGGAAGACTGGAAGAAAGAAGGAGAAGCCTTGTCTCTAGCAGTAAAGGAACTGAAAGAGGAGGTTGAGTGTATTAGCAAAACCTTTCTGCCTGAGGATGACCCTGAGCACGTGGATGTATCGAGTCAAGGTGCTTGTCATAAAAAAGACGCTGTCCGTGAGCAAAATCGAGAGGTAAGAAAGAAAACTTTTGAAATTATAAATGTAAAATACAAGTCTTGCAACTGAGGCTGACGTGAAATCTGTTGCAGGAGGTTCAGTGTGTAGTGCAAATCTTTCCACTATGATACTAAATTGGCAGATTTACTCATGATGTTCCTACTCTGGGAGTAGAGTGTGGATTTGGCAGTTGAATGGTGAGGGAGTGGTTCCATCTTGTGGGTTACATTATAACGGCAATTTTTACAACATTCTCAAAGTCTAACTTCGATAGCCATTAATTATTGGATTAGTTGCTTTTTTGTTGAAGTAATACAAAACAAAGAAATAACTCATAGAAACATAGAAACATAGAAAATAGGTACAGGAGGAGGCCATTCGGCCTTTCGAGCCAGCACCACCATTCATGGCTGATCGTCCCCAATCAATAGTTGATCCATTCCTTTTATAATTTTATATGTTTCTATAAGATTCCCCCTCATCCTTCTAAACTCCAGTGAATACAAGCCTAGTCTTTTCAATCTTTCCTCATATAACAGTCCCGCCATCCCAGGGATCGATCTCGTGAACCTACGCTGCACTGCCTCAATCACAAGGATGGGGTGGGAGATTGCAACCTTCACATGGTCCGCCTGTTTCAACAAATGCAATCAACCCGGCGTGCACAATCAAATAAGATCAAATAGAACAAGTTGTCCGTTAGGCTGTGCACGCTATATGCAAGAAGAATCACAAGGAATAGGGGACCAAAACGGTACGCAATACTCCAGATGTGGTCTTACCAGCTCCCTATACAACTTAAGAACTCATAACTTTCCGTTCTTAATCGCTGTTCCATTCACATCATATATGTTTAAGAAAGAACTGCAGATGCTGGAAATATCGAAGGTAGACAAAAGTGCTGGAGAAACTCAGCGGGTGAGGCAGCATCAATGGAGCGAAGGAATAGGTGACGTTTCGGGTCGAGAATGGCACCTATTCCTTCTGGGTCTCGACCTGTAACATCACCTGTTCCTTCGCTCCGTAGATGCTGCCTCACATATTCTGTTGTGCTGCAGCAAGTAAGAATTTCATTGTCTCGTCCGGGACATATGACAATAAAACACTCTTGATTCTTGAGTTTCTCCATTCACATCATATAAATCACATAAAAGCTTCTTATAAAGGTGTGTCGTCTCGTAACATGTGCGTGAGTCGTGATCATGGTAGAGAACTGTTTCCCTCGTTCTCCGACACCATCTGAGAGTCTGCGCCAGACTCCTCCAACAAAAGAACACACCCCTACTACATGTCAAATCCCACCTACAACAGTACAGGCAGATAAAAACTAAAACTAAAAATATCAGACATGATAATAATACTGACTTAAACTTAATGGCTCCTACATACATAAAGGAACATTAAAGAAGGATGTTGTCACTGATGTACCTTTGCTACTGACTGTTGCTCTGTGTAAGTGGACCCTGCCCTCTGGTGATGGGAAATAACCTATAGGACTGTGTAGGAAGGATGTGTAGGAACAGATGCTAGTTTACACCGAAGATAGACACAAAATGCTGGAGTAACTCAAGCAGAGTCTCAGGCTAGAAGGAATGGGTGACGTTTCAAGTCAAGACCCTTCTTCAGATGTGTATGGTCCTGGCAGCAGAAGGCACCACGCTGTATCACTCTATGACTCTTAAGTCAACACCGAAGATAGACACAAAACGCTGGAGTAACTCAGCAGGTTAGGCAGCATCTCTGGAGAAAAGGAATAGGTGAAGTTTCGGGTCGAGACCCTTCACCCGCCTGCCTGATCTATTTTCATGTTATATTTCAAACCATTTTAATTGGTTTGTACAGTCGTCTGGTATCCAGTTTGTGGAGTATTGTAGGTGTTCTTTAACTTGCACTAACAAAGCCATAACTTTAGTCGCCTTAGCAAAGTTACAGGCCAGGTATATGATTCATGTTGAAGAAAAATGAGTTCATTATCAAATCATAAATAAATTACCCCACAACCTCATTCAAATATTTCAAACATGCATTTTTGCTGTGCTGTGTGGGTGAAGTCCAACGTGATAATCTGATAGACTTCAGTAACTGGTCCATCCGTTTATTGGCAAGGTAGACACAAAATGCTGGAGTAACTCAGCGGGTGAGGCAGCGTCTCTGGAGAGAAGGAATGGGCGACGTTTTAGGTCGAGATTGATAAAAGCTGACCTGAATGATCAGGGGGACTTTAATTGTAGAATCCTCTGTCCAGGGGGATAAGCTTGCGTTTGTTTGTTCGTTCCGGTGTAGGCGCTGTGCACTCGGCAGCTAGCCAGGAGTCGCTTGTCCTTTTAAGTTGTGTGTACCTTGTGTGTTGTGACTCTCGGCAGGCCATTTCCCTCCGGGGATGAATAACATTTTATCGTATCATATAAGTTTTCATTTTATTTCAGACGAAGAAGACATTTTCTTTCCCTGCATTTAAGGAAGGTATGTTGGCTTCATTTGGGTATGTTTAAGTATGTGCCTAACATTACTGTTTAAGAAAGAATGGCAGATGCTGGAAAAATCGAAGGTAGACAAAAATGTTGGAGAAACTCAGCAGGTGAGGCAGCATCTATGGAGCGAAGGAAATTGGCAACGTTTCGGGTCGAGACCCTTCTTCAGACTGATGTGGGGGTGGGAGGGACGGGAAGAAGAAAGGAAGAGGCGGAGACAGTGGGCTGAGGGAGAGCTGGGAAGGGGAGGGGAAGGAGGGAGAAAGCAAGGACTAACTGAAATTGGAGGTCAATGTTCATACCGCTGGCGTGTAAACTACCCAAGCGAAATATGAGGTGCTGCTCCTTTCACCTCTTGTGGTCGAACTAGTGAAGTCCTTTATTTTTTTAAGTGTAGTCACTTTAGTAAAGTTGGAAACACAGCAGCCTGAGGTCCAATGACCAGACTATGCCGTATTACACACCTTGACCAATGTTATTTAGATGCAGACAGCGAACTCGCATGTTTAATCTTCAATTTGCTCTGTGCATGCAGTTTGAATTGATGCACAATTCTATATGCAATGCCTCCTGTAAAATTGGGCCATACAAAAAAAATTACCCTTTGCCCATGATAAATTTGTTGCTATGTATTGGTTGCTGTTGCAGCTAGTAAATAAGTTTAATATTCCCTGCATTAGAAAGTGCTGGGGGTGATTGTGTCGGGATGGAGGATGGTGGTGATGATGATGCTAAACATATAGCAAATAGGTGCAGGAGTAGGCCATTCAGCCCTTCGAGCCAGCACTGCCGTTCCATATGATCATGACTGATCATCCAAAATCAGTACCCCGTTGCTACCTTCACCCCATATCCCTTGATTCCGTTAGTCCTAAGACTAAATCTAACTCTCGTGAAAACATCCAGTGAATTGGCCTCCACTGCCTTCCATGGCAGAGAATCCCACAGATTCACAACTCTCTGGGTGAAAACGTTTTTCCTCATCTCGGTTCTAAATGGCCGACCCCTTATTCTTACTTTGAATGAACATCAAGGAAATGGGGGTAAATATATAATTGATTCCTTGATTCCGTTGGCCCTGAGTGCTATATTCAACTCTCTCTTGAATATGTGGTGTTGGGGAAATGTGCAAATGTCAGGATTGTTGGCCCTGCTTATTGCTTACAAGAGACAAAATAGGGTAGTTCTCTGGACATTCGTGGGAAGAATATCCTGGAAATTACCCATCGATTCTTATGCTCAGTGCCTTCGGAACGCCAGGTGATGGGATGGATGAAGATGATTTTAACCCTGGACTCATTGTCGCACTTTTGTCTGTTTCTGTCTGTATGTAGTGATGGGACCGTGCGAGTCCGAGGATCTGCTGGATGGAATCATATTTGCTGCGAGTTACCTTGGATCAACCCAGCTTTTCTCCGACAAAAACCCATCGACCAATGTGCGAATGTCACAAGCGCAGGAAGCAGTGGGGAGAATAAAGGTGAAGTATCAAAATTAATGCACACTATTCTTTGGGTGGGTATATTGTCAAAATCTAGTGATGCGCCAGTCAGTGATATTGATGAGCCTGAGTGTAATATTGACTGATGGGCTGAGGAGGTTTGCTACCTCAATTTATTTGTCATGTGTACCGAGGTACAGTGAAATTCAAAGGCAGACACATCATCTATCCACCTACTGTAATTTGTACTGTAACTGTAATTCTATTTATCCATTGTCTTTTATAGAGATGTATATAGCGCCGCAGAAACTGTGCACCTTATTCCCCCCCCCCTTTTTGTTTTTACACTGAGTAGGAGCAGCTTTTAATCTCATTGTACATGTGTATAGTGACAATAAAAAGGCATTCTATTCTATTCTATTCTCTTCTAAAATGCTGCAGTAACTCAACGGGACAGGCAGCATCTCTAGAGAGAAGGAATGGGCGACGTTTCAGGTCAAGAACCTTCTTCAGATATCTGCAACATAATGTTCCACCTTGAACATAGCCCCAAATGATTTGTTTGGGGCTATGGGCCTTTGGGTTTCGACCCGAAACGTCTCCAGAGCTGCTGCCTCACCCGCTGAGTTACTCCAGCATCTTGTGTCTACCTTCGATTTTACCAGCATCTGCACTTCTTTCTTACACATACAGTGAAATTCAGTTTTGTTTCCAATTCAGTATAAGTGTCACGACACATAAACACTCCGATACATCTTAGATAAGCAACTCAGTTACAGGTCAAGTGTATCGTACACTGAGACTGTGTACAGGGTGGGCAGTTTGGTGCCATTTCCAAGTCCCAGCTGTAAGTGCAGGGAGCTTGATCGGACCCTGAAGACCCGTTGTCCTGGCAGCGTTGCAGGGTCGTCCTGCCCAAGCGTAGCCATCGGTGTCTTGCACCACTGCAGGCCGCATTCAGGCCACGTGCTCGGCCTCTTAGAGCGGCGCCCGGTCCAGCCAAGCCCCAGGCTGCTGCAGGGCCTCCAGTCTCATGTAACAGCCTGCAGAATGCAAGCAGGAGTGGGCTATGGTTGTGATCATGTACAGTCTTTTTTGACCAGCCTTTAATACTTAAAGATAGCGGAGTCAGGGGATATGGGGAGAAGGTACTGATTGTGGATGATCACCCATGATCGTATTGAATGGTGGTGCTGTCTCGAAGGGCAGAATGGCCTACTCCTGCACCTATTGTCCATTGGATAGCACACAAGCAAAAGCTTTTCACTGTACCTCGGTACACGTGATATTAATAAACAAAACTAAACCAAATGGCCTCCACAGCCGTTTGTGGCAATGAATTCCACAGATTCACCACCCTCTGATTAAAGAAATTTCTCCTCATCTGCCTTCTAAAGGAACATACTTTAATTCTAAGGCTGTGAACTCTGGTCGTAGACTCTCCCACTAGTGAAAATATCCTCTGCACATCCCACCTATCCGAAGCCTTTCATTATTTGATACATTTCAATGAGGTCCCTCCATCATCCTTCTAAACACAAACTTTAAGCCAAGTGTCACCTAAACCCAAACAATCTTCACATCATTTTTTCCGTTTCTAAAACCCCCTTGTGAAGTCACAGTTGGGTTGTGAGTATTCTCCGTCAAGACTGGGGGATAAAAGACCTGAAGTTAGTTTATATTTGATTATATTTATTGTATATACTTGTTATGTGGCTTTGTGCTTGGATGGCTGGAAGAATGAAATACTGCTGAGCTTCTGGCATGTATGGGCTCCAGCAGGTAAGCAGCTGCTTTTGGAAGATGGGAGGTGTGGGTCTGTGTCGTTGGAAATGCAGGTTTAGTGACCTGTTTGTGATTCCGTTTATTAGGCCCCAGAAGGAGAGTCGCAACCAATGACTGGAGTCGATCTGTTCATATCTACACAACGCATTAAAGTGTTGAATGCAGAAACACAGGTAATGGGGTAGCTGAACGTTGAGAATCAATCTGAACTCTTCCGCACAAAATACTTTTTTCTCCCTCCATTATTTGGTGCTCAAACTATGGAAAATAAACCTACTGAAAACAGTTTAAAGTTATTATGTATTTATTATTTATTATGAGTTATTATGTATTTATAAGTTACCTAAAGAAGGGTCTCGCCCCGAAACGTCACCCATTCCTTCTACCCAGAGACGCTGCCTGAACCGCTGAGTTACTCTGGCACTTTGTGTCTATCTTTGGTATAAACCAGCATCTGCAGTTCCTTCCTACACATTAAAGTTATTTACCTGTCCCATGCCAGGTTTTTTTTTACTAATGGCCATGACCCTTGTATACTTCGGGTGGCACTGAACAGGTTAATATTATTAATTAATTATCTAGAATCACTCGTATCATTCACCAACTTGAATGTTTCAAGTTAATTTATTTATAACAATGGTTCGTAAACTGCCAAAATACTGACTACTTCATCGGTATTGACACATTAACTACCTCCACTTTACTAAAATAGACTCATTAAGAAAGCTTATGGGACCTCAGTTTAATACCTCAATCAAAAGACTTTATCTCCAAATGAACAACATTCACACAATCTTGTGGTAATGTGTAAGCTTGAGTTATTTATTCCATCTACCAGTTCTCTGGCAAGAGTAGTGCCAATAGGATCAAGATCTGTGCCGTGTTACATCGTACAAAAGGTTTTCCAGTTGCTACCACGGGTCTGGAAAGGCAGTCGATGGTTATCTTCTAGATTAACATTACGGTCCATGTGGTACGGGCATGAGGAGTCACGTTGCCTGACTCATTCAAACCCCAGTGGCAGACTGAGCTGCTGGGCAATTACAGACACAGAGTGCTGGAGTCACTCAGCGGGACGGCAGCGTCTGGAGAGATTTGAGCATCATCAAGTACCTATTTGCAGGTACTTGATGATGCTCAAATGTCAGACAAATTATTGGCTGTAAAGTGCTCAGAAATGTGTGAGGATGAGATTCACTGTTTATCTATATTTCACAGCTTACAGACATGTCAGTGTGTATGTATGCCCTAAGCCATTGCTTAACTTCCTGCTAAAGAAGGAACGGCCAGATGCTGGAGAATTGAGGGTACACAAAAGGCTGGAGAAACTCAGCGGGTGCAGCAGCATCTAAGGAGCGAAGGAGATAGGCGACGTTTCGGGTCGACACCCTTCTTCAGACTAGTCAGGGATCAGGGAAACGAGAGATATAGACGGTGATGTGGAGAGATAAAGAACAATGAATGAAAGATATGCAAAAAAGTATTGATGATAAAGGGAACAAGCCATTGTAAGCTGTTTGTGGTGTGAAAATGAGTAGCTAGTGCGACTAGGGTGGGGGAGAGAGATAGAGAGAGAGGGAATGCCAGGGCCCAAGGGCTGAGGGAGAGGTGGGAAGGGGAGGAGACAGCAAGGGTTAACAGAATTGAGAAAATTCAATGTTCAAGCCCAGAGGATGCAGACTCCCCAAGCGGAATATGAGGTGCTGTTCCTCCAACTTGCGGTGTTGCTCACTCTGGCCGTGGAGGAGGCCCAGGACCAAGAGGTCGGATACGGAATGGGAGGGGGAGTTGAAGTGCTGAGCCACTGGGAGGTCGGGTTGGTTAATGCGGACCGAACGGAGGTGTTCGGCGAAACGATCGCCAAGCCTCCGCTTGGTCTCACCGATATAGATCATCTGGCATCTGGAGCAGTCATCTACTTCATCCGCTGCTCCAGATGCATCATCTACTGCATCCGCTGCTCCAGATGCCAGATGATCTATATCGGTGAGACCAAGCGGAGGCTTGGCGATCGTTTCGCCGAACACCTCCGCTCGGTCCGCATTAACCAACCCGACCTCCCGGTGGCCTAGCACTTCAACTCCCCCTCCCATTCCGTATCCGGCCTTTCGGTCCTGGGCCTCCTCCACGGCCAGAGTGAGCAACACCGCAAGTTGGAGGAACAGCACCTCATATTCCGCTTGGGGAGTCTGCATCCTCTGGGCTTGAACATTGAATTTTCTCAATTCTGTTAACCCTTGCTGTCTCCTCCCCTTCCCACCTCTCCCTCAGCCCTTGGGCCCTGGCATTCCCTCTCTCTCTATCTCTCTCCCCCACCCTAGTCGCACTAGCTTCTCATTTACACACTACAAACAGCTTACAATGGCCTGTTCCCTTTATCATCGATACTTTTTTGCATATCTCATTCATTGTTCTTTATCTCTCCACATCACCGTCTATATCTCTCGTTTCCCTGATCCCTGACCAGTCTGAAAAAGGGTGTCGACCCGAAACGTCGCCTATCTCCTTCGCTCCTTAGATGCTGCTGCACCCGCTGAGTTTCTCCAGCCTTTTGTGTACCCCCGCTTAACTTCCTGCCGTCACTTATCGGAGTAGCATCGCGTCAAGTTTTAGCACAAGGCCATTTTGATAATTTAACGATTGTAATAAAGTGAGTGGGGCTTAACATTCAATTGCTTCATGCTCTAGGAAGCTCTGATGGACCACCCTCTGCAGACCATCTCATACATTGCAGACATTGACACAACAATAGTGTTCATGGCTCGGCGGCGACTGCCACGGAAACCTCCCGACCAAGAGACTGGGAGCTCTGCAGCAGGGAAACGGGAGTACAAGATGATCTGCCATGTCTTTGAGTCTGAGGATGTGAGTCCCTTGTTCATTAGTTTAAGTTTTCAAACAATAACCTCTGGACGATTGGGATTTCTGTCTGTGCTTATAAAATGTCTACTTATATTGACTTAACAATGGCTAATTGATGGGCCTGTTCACTGGTGATGTTTGTTGCCGTTGTGATGTGATTTTCCTCTGATTGCTTGTTAATTGTTTGAAATCTGTATTTGTAGGGTATTGTTAAGCGTTCATCACTGCTCCACTGTACCATGAGAATGTATTAAAAAAACCATGGTGTGTGATTCAATGATTAATACAATCAATTGATTTGTTTTTCCCCTTTAATATTGCCCTTGCTTGCAGGCATCTCTCATCGCACAGGCCATAGGCCAAGCGTTTACTGTGGCGTACCAGCAGTTTTTGAATGCCAATGGAATCAACCCTGCGGACCTGAGTCCCACAGAGTACAATGATTTACTCGACACTGAGTTCTACAATGGGGACCTTGTACACTTTTCCAAATCTGAGAACTCGAAAGAGGTGAGTGTCTGTGGTGATAACCTTGAGCGTGATTTACAAGTTACAAGCCTAGGGTGATGTTTGACAGTAATGAAGGATGCAGAAATGACTGGCAGAGTAAGGAGGGATACGATAAAACTTTATTCATTCTCGGAGGGAAATTGGTCTGCCGACAGTCACCACACACACCAAGGTACACAAAAACTCGAAATTAAAAGCAAAAAGAAAAAGACAAGCGACTGTTGTCTGGCTGCCGTGTGCACAGCGCCTTCACCGGAACAAATGAACAAACAAAGAAACACAGACTTATCCCCTGGACAGAGGATTCTAAACTAGAGTAGCCCACCCCCACCCCCACCCTCTCCCACACCGGGCCTCCCTTTCCTCTCCCACCGTCCCTCACGGCGATCTCCCCATGTCGGGTCCTCATTGTCTTCCCCTCACGCTCATCGACCGTGAGGCCCCACCGCCACCGAAGCTCCCGTTGCTGCCGAGGCTCCCGTCGCCGCCACCGCTGAGGCTCCTTCGGCCCAGACAGGCCTCGCCGCCCGGCATCTCCGTAGTCCCCTGGAAGGCCTGTGGGGCGAGTCGGGCCTACTGAGGCGCATTCCCACAGTGGCGACGCCTGTATGGTCGTGAGTAGTCACCTAAAGAATCGTACCTTTTTCTGGTCGCCGCTGGATTTTCAACGTTGAAAATTTTTGGCAACCTGCTGCGGGTGCCGGCCAGTCGCTGAAAAAAATCACGCAAGTGGGACAGGCCCTAAAGGCAGCAACTCCATCGCTGCGCCACTGTGCTGCCCTAGTTGTCGGGGTTCATCCTGCTTTTGCCATCAGCTCATAGATGTGGGGATTTAAAAATGAATAAGGAGATCTTGGAGAGAGAAAAGCAGTAAAAGATGTCGGAGTGAAGGATGGAAGTGAAGGTAAGTGATACTGCTTGAGGGCTGCAGTACTTTAGGGATTGCTACAGCCTCCATCTGAGAGAGGTCGAGCGAAACTCTGATAGAACAGGCAGGGTAGATGCTGGGGGAAATTAGGATCAGTTATTTCCTTTAGTCTTTATCTTGTTATAATCCATAACGTTACATAATTTAGTATATTTTCACAGAATATTGCCTTAAGGTTATAAGGGATCGGAGCAGAATTAGGCCATTCAGCCCATCGTCATTCATTCATGGCTGATCTATCTCTCCCTCCTAACCCCATTCTCCTGCCTTCTCCCCATAGCCTCTGACACCCGTACTAATCAAGCAACTGATACACTGCTGTTGTGTGCACAGGTCCGTATTGATAAGGGGAAAGGTGAGATCCTTGGCCTTGTGATTGTGGAGTCGGGCTGGGGCTCCCTCCTCCCCACTGTGGTGGTAGCCAACCTCATGCACGGCGGGCCTGCAGAGCGGTCGGGAGAGCTGAACATCGGGGATCAGATCATCTCTGTGAACGGCACCAGTTTAGTTGGCCTGCCCCTCACTACCTGCCAGGGCATAATCAAGGTACTGAATCCCGGCCGCGCTGCCATTCCTGTGCATTGCTTTGGCTTTTGTTTTATTTTAATCCATTAAATGGTTTCATGTACTGTAAACAAAAACTTCAATGCATGTGGTTGGTTGCTTATATTGTATATAATGTGGACATTCACCAGTGTATCTGGATGTTAGTTGGTAGATTTCATATCTAGTATAGATGAGTCACACCAAGTAGGGAACTCTCAGATAGACACAAAATGCTGGAGTAATTCAGCGGGTCAGGCAACATCTCTGGAGGGAAGGAATGGGTGACGTTTCGGGTCGAGACCCTTCTTCAGACTGATGTCGGGAGTGGGCGGGACAGAGATAGTAAGACTAGTGGGAGAACTGGGAAGGGGATGGAGAGAGAAAGCAAGGGCGATCTGAAGTTAAAGAAGTCAATGTTCATACCGCTGGGGTGTAAACTACCCAAGTGAAATATGAGGTGCTGTTCCTCCAATTTGCACTGGGCTTCACTCTGACAATGGAGGAGGCCCAGGACATAAAGGTCAGATTGGGAATGGGAGGAGTAGTTGAAGCACTGAGCGACCAGGAGATCAGGTAGGTCGAGACGGACTGAGCGGAGGTGTTCAGCAAAACAATCGGCAAGCCTACACTTGGTCTCACCAATGTACTTCAGGCATCTACTTCAGCTTAAGTATCTAAATTTACAGAGTTAAGTATCTAACTTTACCAAGGAGATTTCAGATTCAGTGCACTAATATATCACACAGCAGCCTCTGACATTTTTCACATACCGATTCCTCACAGAGCCAGTTACGGAGTTGATCCTAGCCTGGGCTGCTGTTACTATGGTGTTTGCATATTCACCCCACAACTGTGTACATTTCCACCAGGAATTTTAGTTTCCTGTCATCTCCCACTGATATGTTCGTTGGTTAATTGGCTGCTGTTTGTCAGTTTTGTCAGTTTAGTTTATTGCCATGTGTACCGAGGTACAGTGAAGAGCTTTTTGGTGCGTGCTGACCAGTCAGCAGAATCCTCCCCTTATCCCTAATCCCCACCCTTAATAGAGGTGAAATTGAGAGGGATAATTACACAATTACAGAGAAGTAAAGAGAAGCTTCCAATTCCAATTTTACTCTTCTTCTTGCGTGTGGCATGCACAGCCTAAAGTTGCAGGACAGCTTGTTCTATTTGATCTTATTTGATTGTGCACGCGGGTTGATTACATTCGTCGAAACAGAGCGGACCACGTGACGGTTGCAAACTCCCACCCCCCAATTTTATTGATCTGTCAACCAATGAAACAACTGACCGACATTTGTAATAAAAATATGATGTGGGTGGAAGGTTTTTGTGCCCCTTGACTAGTTATGTGCAGTGTATCGAGTTCCTGCTCTTAATCTGCATGTAGTGGCCTATTTAGCACATTCCTGATCCATGGTGACTGGGCAAAGAGAGGATTGGGCTTGTCTGGTGTTCTCTGTGTTTGTATAACTGGAGAAGAATCGGACAAGTTTGTGTGAACGTCTTGCCCTAAGCAATGCACTCTGGGAGGAGAAGAGTGAATGGGGTAGCAGCAGAAATTGGGCAGGTAGTTTGATTTTCCATCAATGTGATTTTACAAGAAGTGTAAGGTTAAGACTGGAACTGTTTGTCAGTGTAAGTGTGGTCGTTACATCAGATTGATCATTTCCAGTAAACCACTGCATTCACGTGTGGTTTTCTCAGGATCTTTACATGCAAGTGACATTGTATAAGGTGACGAGGTACATGTAGAGGATTCATTTTCGCAGGGCACCTCATTACTGTGGGAGGTAGATACAAATGCTGGAGAAACTCAGCGGGTGAGGCAGCATCTGTGGAGCGAAGGAATAGGCAACGTTTCGGGTCGAGACGCTTCTTCAGAATGATGTTGGTGGGGGGGGGGGGGGGGGGGAGAGGCCGGAAAAAGCCCCATGACATAAGTCTGAAGAAGGGTCTCGACCTGAAACGTCGTCTATTCCTTTGTCCCATGAGTTTCCCCAACAGTTTTGTCCGCCGATTTTTCCTGCGTCTGCAGTTCTTTCTTAAACATTGAGTGGTTATTTTTTGAGTTGACATTTTTGGCGATAAAGTGCATGTCTCAACACTTTCCACTAGAGTGTAGTATAAAATTCACATGGGATGCAGGTAAAACTTCAATGACACTCAAAATGTTTGGGGCCTGTCCCACTTACGCGACCATTTTCGGCGACTTGCCAGCACCTGTCATAGTCGCAGCAGGTGGGGAAAATTTTCAACATGTTGAAATTCCAGCGGCGACCAGAAAAAGGTACGACTCTTTGGGCGACTACTCATGACCATACAGGTGACATGTCGACACGAGACGCCTGTGTGGACGTGTGTAGTCGCCCAAAGAGTCGTACCTTGTTCTGGTCACCACTAGATTTTCAACATGTTGAAAATTTTCAGAGACCTGTTGCGACAATGACGGGTGCTGGCAAGTCGCCGAAAAAAATTGCGTGAGTGGGACAGGCCCTTTTGTCACCATCGGGGATAAAGCAGCCTAATGTATTGGTTCCACATTCATCACATTAAACATTTATTGCAGTGGTAACATCCGCGGGATGTACTGCAGCAAGTTGCCAGTGTTTCTTTGTCTGTAGTTCCCAGACCGACAATTGCTCCACTTGCCGAGGTTCATGGGCATCACCCCAAATAGACAATAGGTGCAGGAGTAGGCCATTTGGCCCTTCCAGCCAGCACCGCCATTCAACGTGATTATGGCTGATCGTCCACAATCAGTACCCCGTTCCTGCCTTCTCCCCATATCCCCTGACTCCGCTATCTTTAAGAGTCCTATCTAGCTCTCTAGAAAGTATCCCAAGAACCGGCCTCCACCGCCCTCTGAGGCAGAGAATTCCACGGACTCACAACTCACAAAAAATGTTCCTCAAAATTCTACATCATCCTGACATAAAACTCCATCCATGATTGCATTTGTAAAATGGCTACTAAATCCTCAAATTTCCCGTTTTCTCTGACTTGTTTAGTTCAGAGGTACAATGTGGACACAGGCCGTTCAGCCCACCAAGTCCGCGCCGACCAGCGATCCCCACACATTAACACCACCCTGCACACACTAGGGACAATTTCACATTTATACCAAGCCAATTAACCTGCAATCCCGCATGTCTTTGGCGTGTGGGAGGAAACCAGAGCACTCGGAGAAAACCCACGCAGGTCACGGGAGAACGTACAAATTCCGTACATACAGCACCCGTGGTCAGGATCGAACCCGGGTCTCTGTGAGGCAGCAACTCTACCGCTGTGCCACCGTGTGGCCCTGTATGTCTGGAGAATCATTGGCAGAGCGGTGGGATGGATGTGCCGGCTCCTGTAAGGCTGTCGGCATCCTTTGCCGTGTGTGAACTTGGTTCACAGCAGTATCTGGATGATTGGGTTAAAGGCCCTTGTTTAACTTGTCCTTGCTTGGCCTTTGTTTTGTATCAATATTTTGCCAGGTAGTTACATTTCCACTTTGTGAACACTTCACGACGTTGGAACCCTGGGGCCTGTGCTCAGGAAAAATAAGTTACTGATAAATGGTAAGTAGCTGTGACAGAGGAAGAGGTCACGTCGTTGACATGTGAACCGTGATCCTCAGTTATGTTCCAGTTATTCAGTGTAATTTCTGCTAATTGGAGGAATTGCTACCACTGCCAAGTGCGCTGCAGATGATATTTTCACGTGGTCTTTCTGAAGATCGTGAGCACTCTTATGGAAAGAACTGTCTATCTCACGTGTTAATGTATTGGTTTTTAAGGACTTGAAATATCAGCCTGAAGTGAAGCTCAATATTGTGCGCTGCCCACCGGTCACCACGGCAATCATCAAACGACCAGACCTGAAGCTTCAGCTGGGATTTAGTGTTCAGGATGGCATTGTAAGTAAACACGGTGGCATCAATCGTTTTTAAACAAGATTTCTGTTTTCAAGAGAGAGTTAGATTTAGCTCTTAGGGCTAACGGAATCAAGGGATATGGGGAGAAAGCAGGAACAGGGTACTGATTCTGGATGGTCAGCCATGATCACGGGGTGGAGGATTGCAGCCTTCACGTGGCCCGCCCTGTGTCGACTAATGCAATCAACTCGACGCGCACAAACGGAAGATCAAATAGAACAAGTTGTCCGACAACTTTAGGCCGTGCACGCCACACGACAGAAGAAGAGGAAGAAGCCATGATCATATTGAATGGTGGTGCAGGCTTGATGGGCCGAATGGCCTACTCCTGCTCCTATTTTCTATGGCACTATGTTTCTAAGATATCAAAGGCATTTTAACTGACCCTCCCAATGGGAATTTCTCCTCTCCCGGAGCCTCCCTTTTCCTTTATAAGAGTAAGATTTTAATTTCACACACAGATACAATTGCTCATTTTCCAGCAATCAGCCAATGTCAGGGATTACCACATCAAATCCATACCAGGATAAAGTCAATTCTGATTTTTTTTTTTTTTAATTGCCTTTCCAGGGATGTTTTTCTTTATTTTTATTATTATCTTGATAGATAAATATGAAATAGTAACCTTTGTCAAATTTTAAGTTTGAGACTTGTTTTGTTTATTATTGTCACTTGCACCGAGTTACAGCAAAAATCTTTTTTGTTGCGTGCTAACCAGCCAGGAAAAGACTACAGGAAATTGCAGTGAATTGTGGACGCAGCCCAGACCATCACACAAACCGACCTCTCTTCTATTATTTCCATTTATACCTTGCGCTGCCTCGGCAAGGCCAGTCTCACCCCGGCCAATCCCTCTTCTCCCCTCTCCCATCAGGCAAAAGGTACAGGAGTGTGAAAACGCACACCCCCAGATTCAGGGACAGTTTCTTCCCAGCTGTTATCAGGAAACTGAACCGCAGGTTGAGAGCAGTGCTGACCTACCAGCTGTCTTTGATCGGACCTTACTGGCTTTACCTTGCACTAACACTATTCCCTTATGTATCTGTACACTGTGAATGGCTCTATTGTAATCATGTATTGTCTTTCCTCTGACGGGTTAGCACGCAACAAAAGCTTTTCACTGTACCTCGGTACACGTGACAATAAACTAAACCGAACTGACTAAACTAAACTGTGATTGCGATCAAGCCATCAACAGTGCACAGAAACATGATAAAGGGACTTTTAATGTTGTCTACTTGCTGAAGGAGCAGCAGTCCATGGGTAGATGAAAGCTGCCACTATGCAAAATGCAGTAACGCTTGCTGAACTGTATTTAATTAATAGAATTGAATCATAAATCTACAGCAGAGAAGGTCATTCAGACGATTATTCTGCTGCGAACTCCAATTTATAATAATTGTCTGTGATGCAGAAAGTGCTGAAATAGGTCTTCAGTTTAAAAATCTATTATAATTTAACTGCATGAAGAATAATCTGAAGTTAATCTGAATCCCTCGAGTGAATTAAGTAGGTACATCTTACTTCTCCTTTATTGATTACTGTTTAATTAAGCTGTATATCTCGGTGGAGTATTAGTTAACCCAACAACATTGTATAATGGAGACACAAGGAACTGCAGACGCTGGTTATACAGAATAAAACAAAGTGCTGATTAACTCAGCAGGTCAGGCAGCATCCCTGGAGAACATGGACAGGTGACGATTCTGGTCGGCACCCTTCTTCAGACTTGTTTAGTCATTATCTAATTTCTGTTAATATGGGCTGCATTTATCTAAATGTTGTTTGTAATTCTGTTATCACAGTGGTGATGTCAAAAGTGTTTAATTGTAAGGTTTTGGGACGTGCTGGTGCTGGGGCTCTATAACAGATGGACGTCGCTGTGTAAAGGGCTGCAGTGGTGCACTCCCTTAGAAAACTCTCAATGTCCAGGCAATAACTTCCAAACTCAAGCCGCTTCTTTCCAAAATGTGCCACTCCCACAGTGGGTTGCTGTGAAATGCCAAATGGAAAAGTATGCCATAGTGTTGTGGACTCCCAAGCCTAGTTCACTGCCATGAGATGGATGTGCGTTAATCTGTTTCAGTTAGTGTTGGTTGTGAGTGAGTTGAATATTGGCAGGACACAAGAATTAATCTCAGCCAGTGTTAGTTAGTGGTGTATGTGTAGAATCTGTTTGAGAGGCCAGACAGGATATACCCTGCCCAAACGTAAAAAAACGCACCAACATCGTGCCCCTTTCTCCAGCATTACTGAGAATTTGTGCATTTTACAATTAGGATTGTAACCTAATGTTTGCATTATCTGCAGCATAACGTGTAGGAAGGAACGGCAGATGCTAGTTTGAATCAAAGGTAGACACGAAATGTTGGAGTAACTCAGCGGGACAGGCAGCATCTCTGGAGAGAAGGAATGGGTGACGTTTCGGGTCGAGACCCTTCTTCAGACATCTGCAACATAATGTTCCATCTTGAACATGGCCCCAAATGATTTGTTTTATAATGCATTGAAAATCAAAAGTGCACACGCTGGAAGTTTAAAGTTAAAAAAAGCAAAATCATTGGAGACAATATCTTTAACTCTGTTATTAACATTAACTCTGTTTGTCCTTTTGCAAATGCTGTCTGACCTACATGTTTCCAACATTTTTGGTACAACAAAGGTTTTTTTTAAATATTCCGAATTTGTTATGAGCTAGTTGCTTGTATGAGCTGAGAGAAAATCAGGAAATAATAGACGTTGCCCTTTGATTGGTGAGAATGCATTTAGAATATTGTGTTCAGTTCTGGGCACCATGTTAGAGGAAAGATATTGCCAAGCTTGAAAGGGTTCAGAAATGATTTACGAGGATGTTGCCAGGACTAGAGGGTGTGAGCTATAGGGAGAGGTTATGTCGGCTGGGTCTCTATTCCATGGAGCGCAGGAGAATGAGGGGTGATCTTATCTCTTGCACAGAGTCTCTTGCCCAGAGTAGGGGAATCGAGGACCAGAGGACATAGTTTCAAGGTGAAGGGGAAAAGATTTAATAGGAATCTGAGAGGTAACTTTTTCGCACAAAGGGTGGTGGGTGTATGGAACAAGCTGCCAGAGGAGGTAGTTGAGGCTGGGACTATCCCATCGTTTAAGAAACAGTTAGACAGGTACATGGAAAGGACAGGTTTGGAAGGATATGGACCAAGAGCAGGCAAGTGGCACTAGTGTAGCTGGGACATTGTTGACCAAAGGGCCTGTTTCCACACTGTATCACTCTATGAGTTTATTAACATGTCTGCAGCGGGGACACATGCAGCTGAAAAGTCGTGGGCTTGTGAGCACGTCACGTATGATCCTTGGGAATGATCAGAAAATGACCTCAGCACCGCATCACTACTGATGTTTGTGTTTATTGATTGATCAGCCCGTCAACATTTCATGTTAAAGACTCCCATTGTTCAGTGTAGTTTATTGTCACGTGTACCGAGGTACAGTGAAAAGCTTTTTGTTGCGTGCTAACCAGTCAGCGGAAATACTATACACGATAACAATCGAGCCGATCACAGTGTACAGATGCACGATGAAGGGGATAACCTTGAGTGCCAGATAAATTCCAGTGAAGTCTGATTAAAGACAGTTCCAGGGTCTCCAATGAGATAGATGGCAGGTCAGGACAGCACTCTAGGTGTTGATAGGTTGGTTCAGTTGCCTGAAACCCTCCCTGAATCTGGAAGTGTGTGTTTTCACACTTCTGTACCTCTTGCCCGATGGGAGAGGGGAGAAGACTAGTCCTTGATGATGCCGATGGCCTTGCCGAGGCAGCGTGAGGTGTAGATGGAGTCAATGGAAGGGAGGTTGGCTTGTGTGATGGTCTGGGCTGTGTCCACAATTCTCTGCAATTTCATTGTCAAAGATGTTCTATAGAAGAAATGACTATACAGAAAATAGTTTACTTTGCTGTTTATTAGTATCACTAAAATTGTCCCAATGGAAAACAGCAACCATTGGGCATCTTGCAGATCCAGTTTTGATGCAATTAAATGTTATTTTGCATAGATCTACAGCCTCATGAGAGGTGGCATTGCAGAACGAGGTGGAATTCGAGTTGGACACAGAATCATTGAAATAAACGGGCAGAGTGTTGTTGCAATCCCTCACGAAAAGATTGTGCAGAGACTGTCACACGCCATTGGTGAGGTACGTGCAACATTGCTGCCCATTATTTGTTTGCCGATTTCTTTCTCATCTCTATTTAGATAGATAGATAGATAGATAGATAGATAGATAGATAGATAGATAGATAGATAGATACTTTATTAATCCCCTTTTCAGGGGAAATTCAGATGTCCTCCAGCACACTAATAAAGATACAACATAGCATTAAAGAAGAAGTTTAACATAAAAACATCCCCGCACAATGGTTCGCACTGTGGGGGAAGGCACAGTGTCCAGTCCCCATGTCCACCCATAGTCGTGCCTAATGAGGCCTCGCCGTCGCCATCACAGAGGCCCGATGTTCCAGGCCGTCTCGCCGGGTGATGGTGCTCTGGCGTCTGTAGACCCTCTCAGCAGCTTGGGATGCCTGGAACGGCCTGTTCCTGACGGAGACGGCGGCTTCCAAAGCCGACAGGCTGCGCTGCAAGGAGCTCCACCACTGGCGATCTCTGCGAGAGATCCCAGGCTCCTGAAGTAAAAGTTCAGCGCTGCTGGCCGCCCCACAGTCCCGCAGCTCCGCGATGTTCAATCGGCGGACTCAGCATTCCGGAGCTCCAGCGCAGCGACCCAGACAAGGCATCGCCGCTCGGCTCCGCGGTAGCGCTCCAGTGCTGTGCTGCCGCTGAAGCCGAGGTTCTGGCCAGGTCCCCTCTGGAAACGCCGCTCCAGACCCCGCTGGTAGGCCGCGAGGACGGGTCAAAGTTGCTGCTCGGAGGAAGGCAGCCTCTCTGACCAGGTAGGGACTTGAAAAAGCAGTTTCCCCTTTCCCCCACCCCCCACACATAAGAAGGTTAGACCCCCAACTCCACACTTTAATGTACTAAAAATAATAAAAAAGAAATCAAAAAAAAACGGACAGCTGCAGGACTGGCAGCCGTACAGTCCAGCGCACCCTCTCCTCCTTGATGAGAGGTTTCCAGTTTACTAATAGAGTCATAGAGTGATACAGCGTGAAACAGGCTCTTCTGCCCAACTTGCCCACACCAGTCAATAAGTCCCAGCTACACTAGTCCCACCTGCCCGCATTTCATCCATATCCCTCCAAACCTGTCCTATCCATGTACCTGTCTACCTGTTTCTTAAACGATGGGATAGCCCCTGCCTCTACTACCTCCTCTGGCAGCTTGTGTCATACACCCACCACCCTTTGTGTGAACATGTTAACCCTCGGATTCCTATTAAATCTTTACCCCTTCACCTTAAACCTATGTCCTCTGCTCCTCGATTCCTCTACTCTAGGCAAGAGACTCTGTGCCTCTTACCCGATTTATTCCTGTCATGATTTTGTACACCTCTATATGATCACTCCTCATCCTCCTGCGCTCCAGGGAATAGTCCCAGCCTACTCAACCTCTCCCTATAGCTCACACCCTCTAGTCCTGGCAACATCCTCGTCAATTTTCTCTGTACCCTTTCCAGCTTGACAACATATTTCAAGTGCCCAGAACTGAACACAATACTCTAAATGTGGCCTCACCAACGCCTTATACAACTGCAACATGACCTCCCAACTTCCAAACTCGGCTGACTGGATAACTGCAAGCACAGTCCAGTGTGGAACACAGGCAAACAGACAAGTTCCCATTGGAGCGAGTGCTGAAACAAAAAACTGCAGATGCTGGTTTATACCAAAGATAGACACAAACTGCTGCATCTCTGGAGAAAAAGGATTGGTGACGTTTCGGGTCGAGACCCTTCTTCGGAAGAAGGCCTGAAGAAGGTTCTCGTGCCGAATTGTCACCAATCCTTTTTCTCCAGAGATGCTGCCTGACCCAAGAGCCTCGACCCGAAACGTCACCTATTCCTTCACTCCATAGATGCTGCCTCACCCACTGAGTTTCTCCAGCATTTTTGTCTACCTTCGATTTTTCCAGCATCTACAGTTCTTTCTTAAGCATTAATGTGGATGTGATTAAACGTGTGTTGTCTGCGTCATGGTTTATTATTGCCTGAGGCTGAGCGTTATATTGCTAAGAAGGCGAGACATTAGGAAATATTTACAGAGAGATAACCGTTTATGTTCCAGATTCACATAAAGACGATGCCAGCTGCAACATACCGATTACTAACCGGACAAGAGCAGCCCATATACCTATAAAGACAAGTATCACCACTAGCCAGCTATGGGTTCCATGTTGACACTGCCTGCTTCGTTTGTGCCTCAACAGTATTGCGACACCAGTCTGAATTGGCGTGTCGAAGATGACTTAACACAGCCTCTCCACCTGCACCAAACTGGCCGTCAGCTGGCGTTGAGAGCTCAGCATCACGTCATGGCAGGGTGCGAGGGAGAAGCGAGCTGCCCTTGGGCGTCGGGTCGGCTGCCCTTCCACTCATGCAGGGCGCCACTGCTTCACACCAGGAAGATTTTGCACATAACCTCCTCCATATCACCAGCTCAAACTAGATGTCTCATCACATCTGCTCAGATATTTTATTTAAGAAGAGACTCATTGGACTTATTTTAATAATGGCAAGGGCATAAGTTTAATAATTTTAACCAATTAAAAAAAAATCACTAATGGATATTTCTATTCAGCGGACCAGTGTGTTGTGCGGATAATGTTGTGAGGATTATGGAAGGGATGGGTGGGGGGGGGGGGGATAAGTTACACACAGTGGTCATAGACACGATGCGACTGTCGGCCTGAATCTTGGTCTGAAGGCTGAAGGCTGAAGGTTTGTTACAGGTGCCTTTTCATCCTGTGACAACCTGACATTGGGACTTTGGGTTTGGCTGCTGCTCTCCAGTGTTGCTCCACGCATACCACATACCTGCCAACTATTCCGATTTGGGCGGAATTCTTCCGATTTTTCCATCCCAATTCCGAATTCCGATTTTTTTCCTCAATATTCCGAAAAAAATTGGAATTCGGAATTGGGATGGAAGCGTGCATGCGACCCATGGCGGCGGCGGCGGCGAGGAGACAGCGAGAGAGCGCACCGCGCCTGCGCCGCTTATGGGGGCACGCACGGGTGTACGTCAGCACGCAGCCGCATGACCCCGCCCCGCCACGGTTTCGGCGTCACTTGCCCCCCCCCGCACTGACGTCACGTACCCCGCCCCTTACTGACGTCACGTGCCCCGCCCCTTACTGACGTCACGTGCCCCGCCTTCACTGACGTCAGACTAATAGGATTCCGATTTTTCAATCTCACAAGTTGGCAGGTATGATACCAAATGCAGTTTGCTACATTCTCTACAGCTCTTTCTCCAAAACATGGCGGCAGTATTTTGTGTCTCTGCGCAAAGAGATGGAGAATCAGTCTGGAGTTGCTTGTGTCCGCGCTTGATCCTTGCAGAGACGTGCATGCGTAATCATTAAGCGAGGAATAGATTGGGCTCGTTGGAATCTCTTATTGACCATGTGCATCGTGGAGAATCCAAGGCTGCCTCACTTGCCTTTGTGCCTTGAAAACTACCATTAAGCTAGCCATGTTTAAGACAGAACTGCAGATGCTGGAAAATCGAAGGTAGACAAAAATGCTGGAGAAACTCAGCAGGTGAGGCAGCATCTATGGAACGAAGGAAATGGGCGACGTTTCGGGTCGAGACCCTTCTTCAGACTGATGTGAGGGTGGGGGGGGGGGGGGGGCGGGAAGAAGAAAGGAAGAGGCGGAGACAGTGGGCTGAGGGAGAGCTGGGAAGGGGAGGAGAAAGCAGGGACTACCTGAAATTGGTGTAGTCAATGTTCATACCGCTGGGGTGTAAACTGCCCAAGCGAAATATGAGGGGCCGCTCCTCCGATTTACGCAGGTACTCACTCTGGCCATGGAGGAGGCCCAGGACAGAGAGGTCGGATTCGGAATGGGACGGGGAGTTGAAATGCTGGCCATAATTGCCATGCCTGGTAGACAGATGCTGGAGAAACTCAGCATTGTCGCCTACTCCTTTTCTCCACAGATGCTGTCTCACTCGCTGAGTTTCACCAGCATTTTTTGTCTACTTTTGATTTTTCCAGCATCTGCAGTTCCTTAAACATTACCATGCCTGGAGTGTTTTTCCAGGGAATAAAATCCATGCATTAACGATTGTACAGTATTTTGTATGGACGTGAAGATTAGATGAGGTATTGCTGATCTTTTCTAGATGTTCATCTGTTGGCCAATACCAATTTCTTGCTCTCTGCTGAGACCTTAGGGGTTGGTTTGATAGTTTATTTGAGATCATTGCTCCTAGGTTAAGGGAGAGTGCATTAATCAGTCCAGGGCTAGACACACAAAAGCTGGAGTCACTCAGCTGGACATCTCATGCTGGAGTAACTCAGCATCTGGTTCAAATGAAGGGTCTCGACCCGACATGTCCCCCGTTCCTTCTCTCCATGCTGAGATACTCCAGGTTTTTTGCGTCTATCTTCGGTTTAAACCAGCATCTGTAGTTCCTTCTTACACCATCAGTCCAGGGCCTTGGCACCTGATCATTATCGCATGGGATTTTTTTGAAAATGCATGTGGGCCAAAGATACGGTTTGCAGGCTCTCCCTGCACCAGGTTGCGTGTGCATGGAGATGCGCTGCTGCAGGAATTGCTGTGCTCAGGCTGGGAGGGCTCGGTATTGCTGCATACCAGCGCAGCTTTCCCCATTGCTGTAGCTTGCCATTTAATATTAATGATCAGTGGCTTGTAAGCTGCTACGCTCAGTATCTGGGTCGATGTAGTGCTTATTCATACAAGTTGCCTTTCCTGCATGGGTCTGCTACTGAATTCTTGCAAAGGAATGTGCTTTTAACATCTGACGTTTAGTTAATAGAAGTGCAAGCACCTGGTGCAATTTTCTAATGTTGCGCCTCTTTGGTGCCCATTAACTCCTTTCATTGCAATAAAGTTACTGTGGCATAAATGCATTAATTTAGTAAAATAAAGGATGGCTTGGTTTTCCATATTGCTACTGAAAACAACATTCCCAACATGCTGGAATTCTGAAATAAAAACAAATTGGTGGATCAGTGTGTGTGTGAGTTGGAGAACTATTGTGGGCAAGCAATCATCTGCAGTTTGGGACAACCACCTGTAAACATGTTTTTGTTGTCTGTGTAGCTGACACTCTCAATATCAAACTTCAATAGCTGAGGTAATCTGATCTCATCAAAATGCCGTTCGGAACACCATTCCTACTGCATTCCAAACAGTAGAATCCTAACTGAGTCGCACCCCAGAAGCTGTTCCCTGTCTCTGGGTAGCTGATCCTTTGCAGTTGGCTTGGGATCCTGTTGCAGTTGTAATACAAGCTACATAAACTAGCTGTAGATGAGAATGTGACGCAGGCTGTGATCAGTGTCCCAATTAGTAGGAGGCAGACTGAATATTCCTAAAATAGACATAATATGTTGGAGTAACTAGGTGAGGGGGGGGGGGGGGGGGGAGATTTATCAAGAACCTGAGGGGTAGTTTTTTTACACAAAGAGTGATGGGTGCATGAAATGAGCTGCCGGAGGAGGTAGTTGAGGCAGGGACTATCATAACATTTAAGAAACTTTTGGCCAGGTACATGGATAGGACAGGTTTAATGGGTTATGGGCAGGTGAGACTAGTGTACTTGGGGCATTTTGTTTGGCATGAGCAAGTTGGGCTGAAGGGCCTGTTTCCACACTCTAAGACTCTATGCGGGGTGGGCAGCATCCATGGAGAAAATGGACAGGTAACACTTTTGGTTGGAGCCCTTCTTATTCCAATATTTTTATGAGGACATGATTGGACGCTTGTTACATTGGGCAAATTAGATCACAGAACACTTCTAGTTTTGTTGAGCTAACAGTAGCTGCTGGTCCAAGTTAACCCATATCCATTAAACATTGGCAAGAAGAAAAAAATGAAAAAAAAATAATAGAGAAACCATCTTTTTTTTAAACATTATTAAAAATGCACACAGAACAGCAGCTTGTGTCTGTAACTTTGTACGTGCTGAACCCACTAAATGTTGGAGATTCCGTGAAAATTAATGTGCGGAAATGATATAGCAAAAAGAAAGGAAACAGTGTGTAGAAAAAAATACACATTTTATTGAAATATATATTGGAAATCATCCAAAAAATAAAACAAGTTACTTAGCACGAGAAGTTTGTCAAGACATAGACCTATGATTACTTGCAGGTGAGGCCTGTGATCCACTAATGTTCATCACCAGCGAACTGTTTGGGATAGTTCAACCCGCAACTAGAGTTCTACTTTTCCCACTGTCCACTCATTGTGACAAAAGATTGCGTTCTGGCCTGGCAGGCAGCTCGTGTACATACTTTTAACATTCCTATTTTGTTCTCTAGCTGCTGGGTGAGGAAACTATCCCATTTTAGATGCTAAATGTTGCTGTCCAGTTCTTCTGGACCAGTTACAAAAGACACAACAGCATTCCCTTTGTGTTATACTGGCACTGAATCTTAGTCCCAAGGCTGTATGTGCGACCGCAGTGACAATGGGGACCAATTGTTGTGTCCCAGTGTTTATTGCTGGAGCCTTCCTGCGAACTAGCAGGCAGACACCACGTTCAGAATTATTAATAGAATTCTATAATCCATTCCTAAAAATCCTTGAGGGTGGAAATCAGAATGTGGACAAAAGACTCGGTCTGTTACGCCAATTATTTCGCAGAAACAAATCCGTCTGATCCGCAGAAAGTTCACTCGTTGGTGTAAAAACAAAACCACAAACCTTCTCAAAGGAATACTTGGAGACGATGCCTGTGGCTGCCAAATTAAAACAGATATCAAAAGGAGTATGATGATGGCTTTATACAGAAATACACAGAAAAGTCAGTACTTCAGGTTCAGCCTACTTTAGTTCTTGTGGAAGGAGTTACAGAGAATGCGCTTTTCAACATTCTCCATGCCCCCCTCGGATTGAGACGGGACTGGGCCTACTGGGAATTGAGACAGACCAAGCTTAGCTTGTCAAAGCAGATTCTATATCTGTTGAAGAATTTCTGCATATTTTAAAAAGAGTATATTTTGTTCTTAATGTGCAGTAACGTATGCACCAAATAAAGATAATTCATAACAAGCAGCTCAAATAAAAAACGCACAGAGATCGGGGTGCTGACCGCAAACCCGTGAATGTGTCCGGAATATTCATAGTTTGATAGGTCACAAAGTTAATAAAATCGAATACTTTGTTTTCCTTCTGTTCCTGAATATATTTCTCGTTGATGACCATTGTCTTCAGCAATGAGCCTAAATTATACCTGTGATTGAGTACATGTTTATTATATTTCACAAGTTAATGAGTTTCCTATTTTTCCTTGCGATTGAAGGAAGCCATTTGGAAAGTAGCTGGAAGGGTGCGGAACTTTGAAAATGGCGCCAAAACCTGGCGCCTCTGCATGCAGGCTCAGTGGACTATTTCTGTACACTTTAATAATCGGGGATTGTGTTTGGATATGGCAATACTCTAGTGGACTGCACGTAAGCAAATAATTTCCCTGTGCGTTTCTACGTGCGATAATAATGAACCATTGGAAGTTCCCAACAAGCCCCATTCCAGGAATTAGGAACTGTGCATTGCCTAATTTGAAGAAGGGTCTCAACCCAAAACATCACCCACTCCTTCTCTCCAGAGATGCTGCCTGTCCCGCTGAGTTACTCCAGCATCTTGTATCTATCTTGCCTAATTTGAGTCAAGTTTAGTTTATTGTCACATGCGCCGAGTTATAGTGAAAAGCATTTGATGCGTGCTAACCAGTTAGCGGAAAGACAATACAGTAAGCCAATCGAGCTGTCCATAGTGTGCAGAGAAATGGCACTTTGGGTGTCTCATGTAGAAAATGGATCAAAATAACCGCATGTTATTAATTTCTCAGGTAACATAGACCAAATGTGACCAGTATGATGAACAGTTAACTTCATACAGGTCCAAAAATGAATGCCGAACCATTCAGGTATGTACCATCGAACCAGGCTGAATGAAACCACAACCCACAAAACACCAGGCTGAGGGGTGGCAGTTAGGATGTGGTCGTAGAGTTTGAGGGAAGGGGGAATCACAGAGTGGTGGCGGGCTGAGATCACCAGAGGAAACACCAGGCTGAGATCTCTTCATGAGAAAAGGGGAAAAGGCCGATATTGTTAATTATTGAATTTATTAAAAAAATGACATTCATGAAGAAGCTATAAACAAAATATTGTTACAGTTGATGAGCAGCTCAGTAGTGTTTGATTTGTGTCGCGTTCTGTCGGTGGGCTGTTTATGCTTTGGATGGGTCTTGGCCCTCTTGGGCTACAGTTCAGTGGCTGGACCGTTCCATTCATCATCATCTTCAGAGCTGTAGACCGGCTCGCGACTATACTTGCTTGCATTGATATCCCGTTCGCTTGGTCTATATAAACACATTGAAGAAATAGAATCGTCACTGATCTAAATGAGTCGTCTGCATGGATAAAAGCATAAACCTCAAGATAATCCAAAGCATTTCATACCCAGTCAGGTGTTTTGAACCAGGATATATTGGACAATCACATTTCCAGCCCGTTCAAATGGTAAAAAAAGAACAATTCATTTGTTTACAATGCTTTTCAAAGTCTCTAAATGAAAAGCAATTTAATATTTTGGAAGCACCATATTGCTTTGTAAAATCCAGCAGTAAAAAATAATTTGTTGTATGAGGCAGGGGAATGGGGTTGAGTGGGAAAGATAGATCAGCCATGATTGAATGGCAGGGGAGACTTGATGGGTTGAATGGCCTAATTGTCCTGGAACTTATTGATAATGTGCATTAGTTTGGGGTCAACAAGCTGCCGGAACAAGAGTCAGAATTATAGAGCAGGAGACAGGCCCTTTGGCCCATTGGGTGCTTGCCAAATGTCAGGCACTGATCCCAGTAATCAAAGGTAGACAAAAATGCTGGAGCAACTCAGCGGATGAGGCAGCATCTGTGGATAGAAGGAATAGGCGACGTTTGGGGTCAAGACCATTCTTCAGATCTGAGTTCCTCCAGCATTTTTGTCCACCTTTGATTTTTCCAGCATCTGCAGTTCTTTCTTAACAAATAATCGGGTTGATTACACACTGGTCTGACAGGGTTGACGGAACCACAGAACCTGGACACTCACCTGGTATAATAAGGATCTCTGTACTGCCCCTGAGGTTTCACCTGTTGGACCAAACACACAGAGTGAACAAGAGCATTGCACCAATTACGACAGGCAGGAGATCGGGGTTGAGAGGGGGAGCTAGACCACATGATTGAATGGCGGAGTAGACTTGAGCTGAATGGCCTGATTCTGCTCCAAGAACGAGAAAGGCATTAGAAGTTGGACGAAAATGCTGGAGAAACTCAGCGGGTGAGGCAGCATCTATGGAGCGAAGGAATAGGTGACGTTTCGGGTCGAGACCCTTCCGGGTCTCGACCCGAAACGTCACCTATTCCTTCGCTCCATAGATGCTGCCTCACCCTTGAGGGTCTCGACCCGAAACGTCGCCTATTCCTTCGCTCCATAGATGCTGCCTCACCCGCTGAGTTTCTCCAGCATTTTTGTCTACCTTCGATTTTTCCAGCATCTGCAGTTCCTTCTTAAACAGAATGGCATTAGAAGTATTCACATTTCATTACTGCGGAATTCCCTGTGCCTAATCCTTGTATTTGTTGTTATCACTGGCTCTAAAGCAGGGGGTTCCCAACCTTTTTCGTCCCGTTTACCCCCGGCAACTTTAATAGCACGCAACAAAGTTATTTCACTTGTTTATGAACAACTAATGATGAACAGATACCGGTATACCAGAACCAGACACAGTCAGCCAATGAGACAAATATGTACAAATCCAGAATCAACAAATCTATCCCCTGGGTAGGGGAAATGTACTCCCTGGCGGAAAATTTACCCCAGGTTGGGAACACTTGGTCTAAAGCAATGTCATCCACTTACCAAGAGTAGGTTAAGAGATGAGTTCAAACCCTCAGTGGTCAAAACATTGATGGAATGTAAAGCTGCGATGTTCTGTGTTTTGCACTTATTATGAGGGATAAAAGTATTTGATAATGATTTAGTTTATTTTAGCGATACAGCATGGAAGCAGGCCCTTACGGCCCACCGGGTCCGCGCCGACCAGCGATCCCCGCACACTAACACTATCCTACGCACACTAGGGACAATTTACATTTATACCAAGACGTCTGTAAAGACCAGCACCTCTTTGGAGTGTGGGAGGAAGCCGCAGGTATCGGCGAAAACCCACGCAGGTCATGGGGAGAACGTGCAAAATCCGTACAGACAGCACCCGTAGTCAGGATCGAACCGGGTCTGTGGTGCTGAGCCACGGTTAACCAACCATGGTGTGACATACCTGTGAGTCCGCGTGGGTCTTCGGTGTAGTGTACGCCTCCGTGGTGGACATCTCCGATGCTTGGGTCCTGCTGGGTTCAGAGGAGCGTGTGATGGCCGGCCCATCCAGCCCATCGTCCATTTCATTGTCGGTATGAGCGCCGCCTTCTCCATCTGTGTCCTCGTAATCGCTGTTCACTCTGCTCTCATCGCAGCTCAGGTAGTCCATACTCATGCTGTTGGTTCGGTTCAGCAGCTCCATGTCTTCAGTTCCCGACTCTTCACTCTGAAATACAAAAGATGAATAAGTGGATATTTTTTAAGACAGAGTTAGATTCTTGATTAGTACGGGTGTCAAGGGTTATGGTGAGAAGGTAGGAGATGCAGCGAATCGTCCGATCAGCTGAGAAGGTTATTGGCTGCAACCTTCCTTCCATTGATGAACTGTACACTGTAAGGGCCAGGAAGCGAGCGGGTAAGATCATCTCTGACCCCTCTCACCCTGGCCACAAACTCTTTGAATCACTTCCCTCTGGAAGGCGACTCCGGACTGTCAAAGCCGCCACAGCCAGACATAAAAACAGTTTTTTTCTACGAGCAGTAGCTCTACTCAACAACCAATAATCTGTAGCCTCCTTTTGCTCTGGTATTTTATTTAATTCACATGTTTAATCGATAATGTTTTATTATTAATGATTAATGTTTTATGTGTCATTCCTAACTGTCACTGTATGTCATGTTGTCACTTGCGGGCGGAGCACCAAGGCAAATTCCTTGTATGTGAATACTTGGCCAATAAACCTATTCATTCAAATTATAATCATGAGACAAAATCATTACAAAACCAAGTACCTTCTCTTCAGGAAACCACACTGGCTGTGTCTGCTGCTCTTTGATTATTGCTTTCAACGTTTCGTACCATGAACTTGAACCAGAATTCAAGTTTATTGTACCTGGGGGAAAAAAATCCATAACATTACAATGAGAGAGTAGGAATGAGTCGATTCCCAGTGGTTGTGGATTAAATAGAACCACCTTGCTGGACGTAGTGTTCCAGTGTGGTCTCACAAATTGGAAATTGACCCGTTTCATTATTAATATGTACAACGATATCAAAATCTCAAGGAGAAGTGGGCATTCATTTTATTTGGCCTCTTCCTTTCAGGAGAATTGGTGCACAACATTGTGAAACACAATAGTGCTGGAGGAACTCAGAGTGTTTAAGAAGGAACTGCAGATGCTGGAAAAATCGAAGGTAGACAAAAATGCTGGAGAAACTCAGCGGGTGAGGCAGCATCTATGGAGCGAAGGAATAGGTGACGTTTTGGGTCGAGACCCTTCTTCAGACTGAAGAAGGGTCTTTCACCATAATGTTGTCTGAGCGATCTGTCCTTGAGGCTGCAGCATCCACCCCCAAATCAGTCTGAAGAAGGGTCTCGACCCGAAACGTCACCTATTCCTTCGCTCCATAGATGCTGCCTCACCCGCTGAGTTTCTCCAGCAATTTTGTCTACCTTCAATTTTTCCAGCATCTGCAGTTCCTTCTTAAACAATTTTTTTTTGCTCAAGATTCCAGCATCTGCATTTCCTTGTGTCTCTGTGCTGTTATGTGCGTGCACTGCCCAGGCCTGAACCATTCAGCAGCTGATCACCTTCATGGGATGAAATGTTTCTGGAAATGGAGAGATTTAACAGGAACCAGAGGGGTAAGATTTTTCACACAGCGGGTGGTGGGTGTATGGAACGAGCTGCCGGAGGAGGTAGTTGAGGCTGGGATTATTGAAATGTTTAAGAAGCAATTGAACAGGTACATGGATAGGATGGGTTTAGAGGGATATGGACCAAATGCAGGCAGGTGGGACTAGTGGAGATGTGGCGTGTTGGTCATACGTGATAGGAGCAGAATTAGGCCATTTGGCCCATCTAATCTACTCCACCCTTCAATCATGGCTGATCTACCTTTCCCTCTCAACCCCATTCTCCTGCCTTCTCCCCAAAACCCCTGACACCCAGGTTAGTGTGGGCATGTAGGGCCGAAGGGCCTGTGTGATGTTATGCCTCGAGGATATTGGTTCAAAAATTGCTTTATGACTTGATCTGGCATATCTGAAATATTCTGGCCTTGCTTTGTCTAACCAGTTAAATATCTTTTTCCATCTTTCTCCATAATGTTGTCTGTGAGATCTGTCCTTGAGGCTGCAGCATCCAATGTATCTAGCCGTTCCTTAAAGCTTACCCCTCTAATGGTATCTCTGAGGCCTCTACTGGTTCTTTTTGGAGTGGCTAGGTAGAACAAACTTCTCAAAATAGCTGACGTGGACAGCAGTGCTGGAATTAATTATGTTTTTTCATTTTGGAGAAGTTGCATGTATCTGGTGTGATTCAGAGATTCCATTCTTCACTAAATTGGGAAAAGGAGAACTCTCACTGCCATCAGCTGATATCGCTGTTATACTGCACCTCTCTCCTGACCGTGGGTGACAGAGCTTACAGAGCACGGGAACAGGCCCTTCGCCCAAACCCATCCATGCCGAGCAAGTTGCCTAACTGAGCAGGTCCTAAGATAGACACAAAAGGCCGGAGTAACTCAGCGGGTGAGGCAGCAGCTCTGGAGAGAAGGGTGACGTTTCGGATCAAGACCCCTTTTCAGACTAGTCCTACCTGGCCCATGACCCTCCAAACCTTTCCCATCCATGTACCTGCCCAGGTGTCTGAAATGTCATTATTGAATCCGCCTCCATCACTTCTACAGGTAGCTTGTTCCAAATACGCACCGCCCTCAGTCTGGAAACGTTGCCCCTCTGGTCCCTTTTACATTTTTCTCTCCTCGCCTTAAGCTCGTGTGCTTTTGGTACGCCACACTGCACACAGAGTGCTGGAGTAACTCAGCGGGTCAGGCAGCATCTCTGGAGAACATGGATAGGTGACGTTCTGGGTCGGGACTCTTCTTCAGTTTCAGACGAAGACCCCTTCTTCAGACCCGAAACGTCACCAATCCATGTCCTTCAGACATGCTGCCTGACCCGCCGAGTTACTCCAGCACCTTGGGTCCTTTTGTGTCAGCCAGCATCTGCAGTTCCTTGTTTCTGACAAGATGCAATCTTACACGACCCATGGTCAGGATGCTCTGAAGATGGATTGCATGGAAGTGCCGCCTGTGCGTGAGGCTACCTGTGAAGAGGTGTGCCCAGTTTTTCCTCAGCTTGACCGCCTGTGTGTACAGACTCTTGGAGCTCTTCCGCGACTGAGGGTGGAGGTGTTGCCGCATGGCCTTCACTTCCTGCTTGTTCTCCGGGTTGAAGAAGACCACGATGGGATACCACTTCACGTAGTTCAGACGCTCTATGGCGCTCGGCGTGATGTCAAGTAGACCGTGCTTGTTCTGGAAATGGCATTGGAATCATGGGTATCATATTAAATCATTAATTGCAGCAATATGCTTCTTGTTTCCTATCTTTGAAGTATGTCCGGGTATGTCAGCACGTCTGAGAAAACTCACGCAGGTCACGGGGAGAACGTACAAACTCCATACAAACAGCACTCGTAGCCAGGATCAAACCCGGGTCTATGTGGACAGAGCTAGGTTTGGCCTTGCCGAGGCAGCGTGAGGTGAGGGGAGGGATGAACCTGTGGTGAGCTGTACAGTAATGGCGAGCCACTGTGGCTCGGTCACCTTACCTTCTGGGAGATGAGGCGCACCGTCTCAAGTCTGATGATGGACGATGATCCTTCCTCTGAATTCCTCGGCACAGTTTCTAAAACGGACATGTTGCAGGATCAGTGAGAGTCCAGTACACCAGTAATAGAAACATAGAAACCTAGACAATAGGCCCTTCGGCCCTTTGGCCCAGCGCCGCCATTCAATGTGATCATGGCTGATCATCCGGAATCAGTACCCTGTTCCTGCTTTGACGCCATATCCCTTGATTCCGTTCGCCTCTAGTCCAATTCCAATCACCACCAACATGACGCTATCACTAGTCACATCTCCCCATCCCCATTGATCACAGTACAACCAAGTGCCACCGCCAACAGTGTGCCTGCCAGAAAGGGTGCAGAAAGATAAATGAAGGGAGGTGGAGTCTGTGGAATTCTCTGCCTCAGAGGGCGGTGGAGGCTGGTTCTCTAGATCCTTTCAAGAGAGAGCTAGATAGGACTCTTAAAGATAGCGGAGTCAGGGGATATGGGGAAAAGGCTGAAACGGGGTACTGATTGGGGATGATCAGCCATGATCACGTTGAATGGCGGTGCTGGCTCGAAGGGCCGAATGGCCTGCTCCTGCACCTATTGTCTGTTGTCTGTTGAGTAGGGGGTGGCTCAGTGACGCAGTGGTAGAGTTGCCGCTCACAGCGCCAGAGACCCGGGTTCTCTGACAGTACACACAGACAAGATGTTAGTAAAATATTTTATGATCCTTGTCAGTTCACTTTATTGTGTGGGGGAGGTTCATCATTCAATCATGGCTGGTCTACCTTTCCCTCTCAACCTCATTATCCTGCCTTCTCCCCGTACTCCTTGACATATCAAGAACCTAAAAATATCCATTGGCTTGGCCTCCGCAGCCTACACGCAATAAAAGGTTTGTTGAACAGCTTGTGTGTGGGTTAGTCTTGTCACATCTCTGCTCAGGGCAAGGGTCAGGGTGATTATCCCACTCAAACCAAACATCAGGAGCAGTACAACCTGCAGCCAATGCCCCGCTGAGTCCAACGTCAGAGGTAATGGGGAGAAAGCAGGAGAATGGGGTTAGAAGGGAGAGATAGATCAGCCATGATTAAATGGCGGAGTGGACTTGATGGGCTAAATGGCCTGATTCTACTATCACATGAACTTATGTACGCCTTTCTCCCGTCAGATCCTACAAACATTGCAAGGTCATCGACCTTGCCCAAGGAGGCAGAGGAAATCCTTCTGATATTTTCCAATTCTGATTCCAGTATCTACCCTCAAGCGTTTCCCTTTTCACGGATGCCACCTGACCCGCAGAGTGTTTCCACCTATACAGACTCTATTTCAGACTTTTACCATCTGCTTTCTTTTACTATTGATCCCTCCCTGATTTTTTTTCTCCATTGCCTAAACAGTGAATTAAGTCAGTGAGGCCAATGCTGGAGGTTTGTCTGTCTTGGCTTGCGAGCGATCTTGGTACGATCCTCCCCTCACCTCACCTCACGCTGCCTCGGCAAGGCCAGCAGCATCATCAAGGACCAGTCTCACCCCGGTCACTCCCTCTTCTCCCCTCTCCCATCAGGCAAGAGGTACAGAAGTGTGAAAACAAACGCACACCTCCAGATTCAGGGACAGTTTCTTCCCGGCTGTTATCAGGCAACTGAACCATCCTCTCACCAACTACAGAATGGTCCTGACCTCCCATCTACCTCATTGGTGACCATCGGACTATCCTTGATCGGACTTTACTGGCTTTACCTTGCACTAAACGTTATTCCCTTTATCCTGTATCTGTACACTGTAAATAGCTGGATTGTAATCATGTATTGTTTTCCCGCTGACTGGTCAGCACGCAACAGAAGCTTTTCACTGTACCTCGGTACACGTGACAATAAACTGAACTGAACTGAATCTGAGTCTTGGTTTTGTACGGCCAGCACTTGGCCCTCGTTAGAACAGACCTGAAACGCTGAGAGATGGAGTGAATCTCTGTGGCAACAAATGCACGACAGTTAAGGGCCTGTCCCACTTGGCAATTTTTTCGGCGACTGCCGGCATCATTGACTGACGTATCAGGTCACAGAAAAATCCGCGGTGCGATGACGTATTAACGCGCGGTGTTTTTTCAAGCGTCGCAACATTTTTTTTGTCGCCGCTGGATTTTGAAATGTTCAAAATCTTTTGTCGACTCTGTATGACGTCGGCAGTGGCCGAGAAAAACCGCCAAGTGGGACAGGCCCTTTAGTTTCTGATTGAGCTCAGCAGCTGGGTACTACCCCAGTCATTGCTGGCATCACTTCTAGGACAGGGAACTAAAGTCAGGAGGCAATGAGAACTGAAGATAGACACAAAATGCTGGAGCAACTCAGCGGGACAGGCAGCAACTCTGGAGAGAAGGAATGGGTGACGTTTTGGGTCAAAACCCTTCATCAGACTGATCCTGATGAAGGGTCTCGACCCGAAACGTCGGTTTCCCAGTCCCGCTGAGTTACTCCAGCATTTTCTGTGTCAATTTTCAGTTTCAACCAGCGTCTGCTGTTCTTTCCTACACAGTCAATGAGAACTCACGGGCAAGCTCGAACTGGCTGGCCATCTCCCGGGCTAGCCTCTCAGTAGCGATGTCTGAAATCGGTCCAAGGATCACCACCGGTCTTTTATAACTGGCTGTAACACAAAAAAAAACATTGAATGCAAAGTAAATATCCAGGGGTGAATATTAACGGCCTGTCCCACTTATGTGATTTTTTGCTGCCACCCGTCATGGTCGCAGCAGGTGGCTGAAAATTCCCATCATGTTGTTCAACGTAGAGGTCACAGCCTCAGAATTAAAGGACATTCCTTTAGGAAGGAGATGAGGAGGAATTTCTTTAGTCAGAGGGTGGTGAATCTGTGCGATTCTTTGCTACAGAAGGCTGTGGAGGCCAAATCAGTGGATTTCTAAGGCAGAGATAGATAGATTCTTGATTAGTATGAGTGTCAGGGGTTATGGGGAGAAGGCAGGAGAATGGGGTTAGGTGGGAGAGATAGATCAGCCATGATTGAATGGCGGAATAGACTTGACGGGCCGAATGGCCTAATTTTGCTCCTATCACCAAGGAATCTTAGGCCATCTGTGGACATCGGTCGTGTTTCAGAGGTTTTAGACTTTACTTTAGACTTAAGCGATACAGTGTGGAAACAGGCCCTTCGGCCCATCAAGTCCACGTCGACCAGCGATCACCCCATTCAGTAGCATTAAGCAGTGTTCAAGGACGTGCAGGTTTGTAGATTAATTGGCTTCTGTAAAATGTCCCTAGTGTGTAGAGTGGCACTAGTGTCTGGGTGATCGCTGGCCGACGCAGACTCGTTGGGCCGAAGGGCCTGTTTCTACACTGCGCCTGTAAACGTGTTGAAATTGTCCAAAACTCAACAAAGTCCGAATGAGTCTGAAGAAGGGTCTCTACCCGAAACGTCGCCCACTCCTTCTCTCCAGAGATGCTGCCTGTCCCGCTGAGTTACTCCACCATTTTGTGTCTAACTTCTGATTTCTTAATTTCCGTACCTTCTCTCAGCACGACCCTTTCGTAGGGCGGGAACTTGCCCTGGATGGTCAAGGCTGAAAGGTCGTCTCTGCTTTTCCGGATGTTCCTCTTGGCCCCCCTCAGTCCGCGCATCTTCCAGAACTCCGCCCGCGGGCCGGCCGACGAGCCGGAGGTAACTTTCTGCATTTCAACCTTGGCAATCTGCTCAGCTCTGTAGGGAACGGATCAACAACAAACATCACGGTAGATTATTGTCCCACTGCGGCACTGAACCTTGCGGCACACCTCTCATCACAGGCCTCCAGTCTGAACAAGGGCCTTCCACCTTCACCCTCTGCTTCCTACCATCGAGCCGATTGTGCATCTAATCAATGAGCTCTCCCTGGAGTCCATGCGATCTTTCGTTTAGTTTAGTTTATTGTCATGTGTATCGAGGTACAGTGAAAAGCTTGTGCAGGGAGGAACTGCACCGAAGATAGACACAAAATGCCGGAGTAACTCAGCGGGACAGGCAGCGTCTCTGCGGAGAAGGAATGGGTGACGTTTCGGGTCAAGACCCTTCTTCGGACACGAAGGGTCTCGAACCGAAAGGTCACCCATCCCTTCTATCCAGAGATACTGCCTATCCCGCTGAGTTACTCTGGCATTTTGTGTCTATCTACAGTGAAAGCGTTTTTGTTGCGTGGTATCCAGTCAGCGGAAAGACTACACATGGTTACAAGCAAGTCGTCCGCAGAGTGCAGATACAGGGTAAAGGGAATAACATTTAGTGCAAGATAATGTCCAATTAAAGATAGTCTGAGGGTCTCCAATGAGGTAGATGAGAATTCAGGACCGCTCTCTGGTTAGTGGCAGGATGGTTCAGTTGCCTGAATCTGTCCCTGATTCCCGGTGAGATGCTGATATCTCAAATCTGAACTTAAAACAAATTAATATTGGATATGTAGATAAAAATGCTGTGGAAACTCAGGGGGTGAGGCAGCATCTATGGAGCAAAGGAATAGGTGACGTTTCGGGTCGAGACCCTTAAGGGTGAGGCAGCATCTATGGAGTGAAGGAATACCTGAAACGTCGCCTATTCCTTCGCTCCATAGATGCTGCCTCACCCGCTGAGTTTCTCGAGCATTTTTATCTACCTTCGATTTTTCCAGCATCTGCAGTTTCTTCTTAAACATATTGGATATGTAGTCAGGGGTCACCAGGGGCCACAGTCTTAGAATAAAGGGGTGGTCATTTAAGACTGAGGTGAGAAAAAACGTTTTCACCCAGCGAGTTGTGAATTTATGGAATTCCCTGCCACAGAGGGCAGTGGAGGCCAAATCACTGGATGGATTTACGAGAGTTAGATAGAGCTATAGGGGCTAGTGGAGTCAAGGGATATGGGGAGAAGGCAGGCACGGGTTATTGATAGGGGACGATCAGCCATGATCACAATGAATGGCGGTGCTGGCTCGAAGGGCCGAATGGCCTCCTCCTGCACCTATTTTCTATGTTTCTATGTTTCTATGGGTCGCTATATATTACTGAAACGGTTACAGATCGCAGGATGTGAGGCGACAGCAGTGTTTATTTAAACTGTGCGTGGTGATCATGTTACAGCGATGACGTCTGACTACTTCCTCAGACCACATGATATATTTACATAATACACAGAAATAAACCTCTACAAATAAAACATAATTACACAGTCATTACACATTCACGACTCCTGAGTTTGACTGCCTTAACTGTGTACTTGCCTCTAATATTCTACTCGTCATTGGAGCTGAGGAACTTGATACCTCGTGATCCTTTGAGCTGGAAATATTGCAACGAATATTTACGAAGATGTTGCCAGAACTCGAGGGTCTGAGCTGCAGGGAGAGGTTGAGCAGGCTTGGACTGTATTCCTTGGAGCGCAGGAGGATGAGTGGCGATCTTACAATAGACAGTAGACAATAAGACGATAGGTGCAGGAGTAAGCCATTGGACCCTTCGACCCTTATATACAGAGGGCTATATAATCATGAGAGGAATAAATCAGGGTAGATGCACACAGTCTTTTACCCAGAGTAGGAGAATCCAGAACTGGAGGACATAGGTTTAAGGAGAAAAGGGAAAGATTTAATAGGGACCTGAGGGACAACCTTTTTACACAGAGGGTGGTGGATGTGTGGAACCCGCTGCCAGAGGAGGTACTTTCAGACCGAAGAAGGGTCTCGACCCAAATTCCTAATTTGAGTAAGGACATTCTTGCTATTGAGGGAGTGCAGCGTTGGTTCACCAGGTTAATTCCCAGGAAGACAGAACCGTCATATGAGGAAAGAATGGAACGACTGGGGTTGAATTCACTGGAATTTAGAAGGATGAGAGGGGATCTTATAGAAACATATAAGATTATTAAGGGATTGGACACGCTAGAGGCAGGAAACATGTTCCCGATGTTGGGGGACAATTTAATAGGCCAATTAGAATTGAGATGAGGAAAAACATTTTCACCTAGAGAGTTGTGAATTTGTGGAATTCTCTGCCTCAGAAGGCAGTGGAGGCCGATTCACTGGATGCATTCAAAAGATATGTCGATCTTAGGGCTAGCGGAATCTAGGGGATATGGGGAGAAGGCAGGACTAGGGTACTGATTGTGGATGATCAGCCATGATCACATTGAATGGTGGTACTGGCTCGAAGGGCCGAATGGCCTACTCCTGCACCTATTTTCTATGTACCTATGTATCACCCATTCTTTTTCTCCAGAGATGCTGCCTGATCTGCTGAGTTACTCCAGCACTTTGTGTTTATCTTCAGTATAAACCAGCATCTGGCCACAGAAGGCTGTGGAGGCCAAGTCAATGGATATTTTTAAGGCAGAGGTAGATGAATTCTTGATTGGTACGGGTGTCAGGGGTTATGGGGAGAAGGCGGGAGAATGGGGTTAGGAGGGAGAGATAGATCAGCCATGATTGAATGGCGGAGTAGACTTGATGGGCCGAATGGCCTAATTCTGCTCCTATCACTTATGGCCTTATGATCTGCAGTTCCTTGTTTCTAAAATAAAATAAAATAAATAATTTGGCAACAATAATTCTGAAATTATTGTTGGCAAATTCTTGAGGCACAGAGAGATAAAAGCTCAATAAAGCACATGGTTAAGGCCGGAGTTAGTACGGGGTTCCAGGTGTGCTGCAGACCTGTTCTTGCTGGGGATGCTGCCTCTCTCCTGCTCCAGGAAGTCCCCTCCGATCCGCATGGCGTACCATGCTCCCAGCTTCCCTTTGTACATCGTATCGATGACCCGGAACACATCGCCTCTCCGGAAGCTCAGGTCCTGGGACCCTTCCATCTCGTAGTCAAAGTGGGTTCGCACGTAGAAGGAGTCGCCAACGTTAGAGTTGATCATTTTCTTATAAACTGAAAGAAAAAGGCCTCAGTCTGTGTTTATATAAAATATACTGGCGAATCAAAGTGGGCAGAGTCTAGAACCAGGGGCCACAGTTTAAGAATAAGGGGTAAGCCATTTAGAATGGAGGCGAGGAAACACTTTTTCACACAGAGAGTTGTGAGTCTGTGGAATTCTCTGCCTCAGAGGGCGGTGGAGGCCGGTTCTCCGGATACTTTCAAGAGCTAGATAGAGGTCTTAAAGATAGCGGTCAAGGGATATGGGGAGAAGGCAGGAACGGGGTACTGATTGTGGATGATCAGCCATGATCACATTGAATGGCGGTGCTGGCTCAAAGGGCCGAATGGCCTATTCCTGCACCTATTGTCTATTGTCTATTGTCTATAACTTCCATTGCCAATAACTTACATTTAATTCAAGTATTATACACTATCGCCTTTAAAAGAAGAAATATGAATACAGTTCTTGGAACAGAACCTATATTTCTTTCGAGGGTACACAAAAGGCTGGAGAAACTCAGTGGGTGCAGCAGCATCTAAGGAGCGAAGAAGATAGGCGACATTTCGGGTCGAGACCCTTCTTATATTTCTTTCTCCCACGCTACTTCAGAATGTTACAAGCATTGAAGACAGCATCCAGTTCCTGGGGTTTAATGGTCGTGATAATCCAGCCTCTCCCAGCTCCATCCAAGGAGAATAGTGGACGCAGCCCGGACCAGCACAAACCAACCTCCCTTCCATTGATTCCATCTACACTTCACGCTTCAATGAATAATACTCAAAGCAAAAAGCGACAATGCTGGAGGTACTCCTTGGATTACGGATCATCAATGAGTATGAAAAATAATCAACGTTTCAGGAAAAGGAACCTAATTATTATTACAACCGTCACCTATTCCTTCTCTTCAGAGATGCTGCCTGGCCCGCTAACTTCTGGCCCTGTCCCACGGTACGAGTTCATTCCAAGAGCTCTCCCGAGTTTTAAAAAAATCAACCTCGCGGTAAGCACGGAGAATGAATGTAGCGGGTACGTCGGAGCTCGGGGACATCTCTTAGCGGCTGGTAACGCTAACGGCAGGTACAAGGGAAGACTCGCTAACGGCAGGTAAGCTCGGGAAGACTAGTGAAGATTTTTCAACATGTTGAAAAATGTCCACGAGAGCCCCGAGTACTGACGAGTGGCCATTACCGTAAATCTCCGAGTTTGAATCAGGGCAAACTCGGGAGAGCTCTTGGAATGAACTATTACCGTGGGACAAGGCCATTACTCCAGCATTTTCTAGCTGTCAATCTTTATCAGAAGTGCACTGCAAGGACATACAGGTTTGTAGGTTCATTGGCTTGGTGTAATTGTAAATTGCCCCTAGTGTGTGTAGGATGGTGTTAAGGGCCTGTCCCACTCACACAATATTTTCGGTCAACTTGCCGGCACCCGTCACAGTCGCAGCAGGTGGCCGAAAATTTCCAACATGTTAAAAATCCAGCGGCGACCAGAAAAAGGTACGACTGTTTGGGCGACTACTCACCACCATACAGGCGTTACGTGTCGACATGTCGCGGGGTGATGCCTGTCTGGTCGTGAGTAGTCGCCCAAAGAGTCGTACCTTGTTCTGGTCGCCGCTGGATTTTCAACATGCTGAACAGTTTCGGCCACCTGCTGCGACTATGACGGGTGCCGGCAAGTCGCTGAGAACATGGCGCAAGTGATCAGGCCCTTATGTGTGCGGGAATCACTGGTTGCCGTGGGCTCGATGGGTCGAAAGGCCTTTTACCGCACTGTATCTCTAAAATGAACTAAGTGTAAAAGGACGGAGCTCACAGCCAAAGTGAGGAAAAGCAGTGTGCGTTCCTGTACCTGATCCAGTGCAGTGTGAGGTACCCTCCAGCACCGTAGACAGCACCCCATCACGATGCATCACCACATGCTTTGGGAACAGCTCCATCCAAAACCCCAACAAATTCCAGCAAATTGTGGACGTAGCCCAGACCATCACACAAACCAGCCCATTGACTCCATCTACACCTCACGCTGCCTCAGCAAGGCCAGCAGCATCATCAAGGGCCAGTCTCACCCCGGTCACTCCCTCTTCTCCCCTCTCCCATCAGGCAAGAGACACAGAAGTGTGAAAACGCACACCTCCAGATTCAGGGGCAGTTTCTTCCCAACTGTTATCAGGCAACTGAACCATCCTACCACAACCAGAGAGCAGTGCTGAACTACTATCTACCTCATTGGTGACCCTTGGACTGTCCTTGATCGGACTTTTCTGGCTTTACCTTGCACTAAACGATATTCCCTTATCGTGTATCTGAACACTGTAAGTGGCTCGATTGGAATCATGTATTGTCTTTCCACTGACTGGTTAGCACGCAACAAAAACTTTTCACTGTACCTCGATATATGTGACAATAAACTAAACTGAACTGGTATTTTGCCCTTGCTGCTAACATGGTCATCTGAGTCTCGTGGCTTGGGCTGGATTCCAGAGAGGGAGTTTTTTGGTGAGGCTGGGAATCGCAGACATACCCGCAAGGGTCAGACCTGTGGCTGGGCAGAAGAACTAGTTACTCTAACACATGTAGAAGGCACAACTTTGACTCACTGTCCTCCTTCCGCTGAGCTCTGATGTCCACCTGCTGTCCTTTAGGGATGTCCAGCATGAACAACACGGCCTCTTCACGCGTGAGGTTTTGGAAATTGACGTCGTTCACCTGCTCGGACAAAATGAATAAAACGTTGAGTGGTTTGGGTCAAAACGCAAATCATCATCTTTGCCATTGTGGTCAAGGGGGGGGGCCTGTATTAATCACCAGGAGCCTTGACAAAGGCTGGGTCAAGATCCCTGCACTGACAACAAATGGGACTTGAAAACAGCACCAAATCTGGTGAATGTACACTGTCTCAGTACACTACTGCTGTACATTGTACTGTATCTACGAGACACGGGTTCAATCCCGACTATGGGCGCTGTCTGTACGGAGTTTGTACGTTCTCCCTGTGACCACGTGGGATTTTTCCGGGTGCTTCGGTTTCATCCCACACTCCAAAGACGTGCAGGTTTGTAGGTTAATTGGCTTCGGTAAAAATTGTGAATTGTCCCTAGTGTGTGTAGGATAGTGCCAGTGTAAGGGGTGATCGCTGGCCGGCGCGGACTCGGTGGGCCGAAGGGCCTGTTTCCGTGCAGCATCACTAACGTAAAGTAATAATCGGGAACTTCACGATCTCACCTTTAAGATCTGATCTCCTTTCTGGATTCCCTGTCGGGCGGCAGGGCTGTCTTCCAGGACCCGAGACACAAATATTCCAACGTCGTTGCCTCCAGCAAGCTGCAGGCCCACGCTGGCATCCTTCACAAACCGCGCCACCTTCATGTCTGGGCTGTAGCTGAGAACAGAAACTGCAGTCAGCAAATCACGGTCACCTTCATCCTTCCCAACGTTTGGTTCATGGCCAATGTCCAGGTTCCCACCCGCTGGGCTGTTAACGCACAGGGTTACAGGACCCTCCCTCACTGAAGTCTGAACACATTGTGTGAAGAAGGGTCCCGAACCAAAACATCTCCATGTTGGTCCATTTACTTCAGGCTGGCTGCGATTGTTCCACAAACATATCCATGGATTTGGCATCTAGATCAAAACCCACAATGCTGCAGTGGGTCGGGCAGCATCTCTGGAGCGCATGGATACGTGACATTTGTCAGGATCTTTCTTTAATCCGAAGAAGGGTCCCAACCTGAAACATCACCTATCCATGTTCTCCACAGATGTTGCCTGACCTGCTGAGTTACTCCAGTGTTTTGTGTCTATCTTTGGAGTAAACCAACATCTGCAATTGCTTTTATTACAGGAAACTCACAGAGCTGGTTGCAAATTGTGCCTTTGAGAATATTGGTCATGTATTGACATTAATTGTTCGGCAGGAAAGAACAAGGAGGAATTTTGGACGGATTGGACATATAAAGTGAGAAACTGGGTTTGACACTGGAATGGCAAATGATACCAAAATGATAGTTGACCTGATGGAATGATTTGGTCTGAAGGAAACATCACGATACTGCATCCTACTATCGCATTAGCATGCTTTTTATATTTAAGATACCAACAGGTTTGTCCTTGAGCTTACTATGTAGAGCCACTTACTCCTCTCATCCCCTGAAATGACTGTGGGTTCTACAGTGTCTGGCTGTACTCTGCTGCCATGTTCTAAAAACATAGTACTTGACTTGAGATACAGAATGGAAACAGACCCTTCGGCCCATCGAATCTGCGCTGACCAACGACCACACTAGCACTATCCTACACACTAGGGACAATTTGCACTTGTACCGAAGCCAATTAACCTACAAACCTGCACGTCTTTGGAGTGTGGGAGGAAACTGGAGCAAACCCACGCGGGTTACGGGGAGAACGTACAAACTCCGTACGGACAGCACCCGTGGCCGGGATTGAACCCGGGTCTCTGGCGCTGTGAGGCAGCAACTCTACCGCTGCGCCACCGTGCCGCTCTAGTGGAATTTAGCGCCTGATGACCACAAAGCTTCAGTCAGCAACTTGGGGAGAATAGTGGAAACAACAGGAGAATGGAAGGATGTTCGTACAAAACCAGCACTTCCCTCAACTATGTCAGTAAATCAGATGGATCACCGTTCAATAAATGACTCTAACTGTTCATTACATTCGGCCCATTGAGTCTGATCTCTGCCCCCTAATCCCATTTCCTGCCTTCTCCCCATAACCCTTGATGCCCGTTCAAATTAAGAATTTGTCTATCGCTGCCTTAGAAATATCCACTGACTTGCCCTCCACAGTTGAGTTCCACAGATTAACTACGCTCTGACTGAAGAATGTTCCTCCTCACCTCCTTTCTAAAAGAGCGCCCAAAAATTCTGAGGCTGTGACCTCTGGTCCTAGACTCTCCCACCAGTAGAAACATCCTCTCCACACCCACTCTATCCAGGCCTTTCACTATTCTGCAAGTTTCAATGAGGTCCCCCCCTCAACCTTCTAAACTCCAGCGAGTACAGGCCCAGTGCCGTCAATCGCGCATCATATGCTAACCCACTCGTTCCTGGAATGGTTCTTGTAAAGCTCTGACAATCTCATCAGTCTCATTACAATCCAAAACTTACCCAACATTGTACTCATCTGGTGGTCTTGCCTTTGTTGCTTTTGTAGAGACACTATATATTGGGTCCTCGATAACTGCATTTGGAAAAAAGAAATTAAAAACAATGTGAAAGACCAGTGAACAACAAGGTGACAAAAGGAAGACAAAGCATTATACAACGATATTGAGCGGCACGGTGGCGCAGCGGTGGAGTTGCTGCCTGACAGTGCCAGAGACCTGGGCTCGATCCCGAATACAGGCACTTCTTCTTCCTGCGTATGGCGTGCGCAGCCTAAAGTTGTCGGACAACTTGTTCTATTTGATCCAATTTTGTGCACGCCGGGTTGATTGCATTCGTCGAAACAGGGAGGACCACATGAAGGTTGCAATCCCCTACGGGCGCTGTCTGTATGCAGTTTGTACATTCTGCATGTGACTGTGTGGGTTTTCTCCAGGTGTTCCAGCTGATCATCCCCAATCAGTACCCTGTTCTTGCCTTTTCCCCATATCCCCAGACTCCGCCATCTTTAAGAGCCCTATCTAGCTCTCTCTTGAAAGCGTCCAGAGAACCTGCCTCCACCGCCCTCCGAGGCAGAGAATTCCACAGACTCACCACTCTCTATGAGAAAAGGTGCTTCCTCGTCTCCGTTATAAATGGCTTACTCCTTATTCTTAAACTGTGGCCCCTGGTTCTCGACTCCCCCAACATCGGGAACATGTTTCCTGCCTCTAGTGTGTCCAAGCCCTTAACAATCTTATATGTTTCAATGAGATTCCCTCCCATCCTTCTAAACTCCAGAGTGTACAAGCCCAGCCGCTCCATTCACTCAGCATATGACAGTCCCGCCATCCCGGGAATTAACCTTGTAAACCTACGCTGCACTCCCACAATAGCAAGAATGTCCTGCCTCAAATTAGGGGACCAAAACTGCACACAATATGGCTCGATTGTAATCATGTATTGTCTTCCCGCTGACTGGATAGCACGCAACAAAAGCTTTTCACTGTACCTCGGTACACGTAACAATAAACTAAACAGAACTGGAAGGGTTGTTTCCACGTTGTATCTCTAACAATCTCTAAACTAAACTAAACCTCATCACCCTGTACTGAGTGTACTGATTGTGGATGATCAGCCATGATCACATTGAATGGCGGTGCTGGCTCGAAGGGCCGAATGGCCTACTCCTGCACCTATTGTCTATTGTCTATTGTCTATTATCTCCTCCACGCATCCAAGTGGCCGCTGTGTTGGTCGGGAGGCTCCTTGTGGCCGCTGTAACTCGCCCCTGGTGTAATGTCAGGGGTAGCTGATGGACACTGGAAATAACGTGAAAGAACGGAATTGAAGGGATTGCTTTGAGAAGTGGATAGATTCAATGGGCTGAATGGCCCTTCCATAAGGAAATATGAAACAAATTGTTTGAATCTCATGTTGATCTGTCTCTTCATTATCTCTGTCCATCCAACATGGTTTTTGCTCACTGACTTAGTTTCTGCCTCAACCAGTATCTGCGGAGACACCAAAACAAAGATCTGCATATGCTGATTTAAATTAAAGATAAACAAAAATGCTGGAGAAACTCAGAGGGTGAGGCAGCATCTATGGAGCGAAGGAATAGGCGACGTTTCGGGAAACAAAACTGAATTTCACTGTATGTGTAAGAAAGAACTGCAGATGCTGGTAAAATCGAAGGTAGACAGAAATGCTGGAGTAACTCAGTGGATGCAGCATATCCAAAGGGTCTCGACCCGAAACATCGTCCATTCCTCTCCAGAGATGCTGCCTTTGGAGAGGGTCTCGACCCGAAATGTCGCCTATTCCTTCCTCCATATATGCTGCCTCACCCGCTGAGTTTCTCCATCATTTTTGTCTGCCTTCGATTTTTCCAGCATCTGCAGTTCTTTCTTAAACACTGGTTTATACTAAAGATAGACACAAAGTGCTGGAGTAACACAGTGGGTCAGGCAGCATCTCTGGTGAGAAGGAATGGGTGACTTTTCGGGTCGAGACCCTTCTTCAGATGTCTGAAGAAACTTTACCCATTCCTTCTCTCCAGAGATGCTGCCTGTCCTGTTGAGTTACTCTAGCTATTTGTGTCTATCAGGGTTGTGTGGTCGTTGCTTTGGAGATGGCTACAGAAGCTTCCTCCTCAAGTCAAGTTTGCCTCTCTTGGAGCGGTAATGCCTTCAAACTTCATCAGTTCAGTTTAGTTTATTGTCCCGTGTGCTGAGGTACAGTGAAAAGCTTTTGTTGCGTGCTATCCAATCAGCGGAAAGGCAATAAGTGCTTACAACCGATCCATTTACAGTGAACATTTTAAATGTACATTCCCTTACATGATATAGGAATAATGTTTAGTGCAAGGTAAAGCCAGCAAAGTCCGGGCAAAGCTAGTCCGAGGATCACCAATGAGATAGAGAGTAGTTCAGCACTGCTCTCTGGTTGTGGTAGGATGGTTCAGTTGCCTGATAACAGCTGGGAAGAAACTGTCCCTGAATCTGGAGGTGAGCGTTTTGACATTTCTGTATCTCTTGCCCAATGGGAGAGGGGAGAAGAGGGATTGACCGGGGTGAGACTGGTCTTTGATGATGCTGCTGGCCTTGCCGAGGCAGGCGTGAGGTGTAGATGGAGTCAATGGAAGGGAGGTTGGTTCGTGTGACGGTCTGGGTCAACACAACAACTGGTTTTGAGCCTCTATTAGCACCGAGGCTCCTAGATGATTGATTCAGTTTACTGTCATGTGTATCGTGGTACAGTGAAAATCTCTTGGTGCATTAACGTCCACTCATTGATAGCCACGTGCTCTGTTCTGAGCTCATCTACTGCTGGTGAATGTAATTATTGCATCAGTCACAGTGCACCAAAATAGCTGAAGCGAACTTGCTGACTTCAATGGGCTGATCAACTCCTAATGCTCACCGTAAGGGGACAGGGAGGCCACAGGTTTCACCTCTGGCACTGAGTTTCTCTTCGGCCTTAAGCTGAAAAACAAGAATGAAAAATAGCAATCACCACTGCCACACAGCATGGAAACAGGCCCTTCGGCCCTACTTGCCCGCGCCAACCAACGTGCCCCTTCTGCCAAAATGTGTAGGTAGCATCAGGTTTATACTGAAGATAGGCACAACATTCCGGAGTAGCTCAGCAGGTCAGGCTGCGTCTCTGGGGAAAAGGAATAGGTGACGTTCTGTCTGAAGAACAGTACCGACCTGAAACTTCACCGATTATTTTTCTCCACAGATGCTGCCTGACCCACTGAGTTACGTCAGCATTTTGTGGCTATCTGTCCCATCTACTAACATACCTCAACTAACCCACCTGCCTGTGTTTGGCCCAGATCCCTCCAAAACCACCCCAGCCATGTAATTGTCCATTTAAAAAAATGTTATGATAGGACCTGCCTCAACTACCTCCTCCGGCAGCCTTTGTGTAACAATAAAAGTTGCCTCATGGGTTCCTATTACATCTTTCCCCCTTCACCTTAAACCTGTGTCCTCCAGTTCTCGATTCCCCTACGCTGGGTAAACATCTTTGTGTCTACCTGATCTGTTCCTCTCACGATCTTATACACCTCTATAACATCACCCCTCATCCTCCTGTGATACTAGGAATACAATCCTAACCTACTTAAACTCTCCCTATAGCTCAGGTTCACAAGTCCGGGGCACATCTTTGTAAATATCTCTGGGCCCTTTCCAGCTTAACAACATCTTTCCTATAACAGAGTGACCAAAACTGAACACAATACTCCAAAGGAATGGGGTGATGTTTCTGTTTCAGTCTGAAGAAAGGTCTCGACCCGAAACGTCACCCATTCCTTCTCTCCTGAGATGCTGCCTGTCCCACTGAGTTGCTCCAGCTTTTCGTGTCTATCTTCAGTTTAAACCAGCAGCTGCAGTTCCTTCCTACACTATATCCCAAATGTGGCCTCCGCACTGTCTTGTAAGTAAGTAAGTAAGTAAGTAAGTACGTTTATTGGACAAGTATTCACATACAAGGAATTTGCCTTGGTGCACCGTCAACAAGTAACAACATGATATACAGTGACAGTTACGAATGACTCAGAAAACACTAAACATTAATGATAATAAAACATTAATGATAAAACACCATTGATTACAGCTGTAATATGACCCTCCCCTCCCCCAGTCTACCCCCCCCCCCGCCCCCCCCAGTCTACCCCCCACCAGTCCACCGCTGAATGGACCAGATGGGAAGTTTCAGACCGGCACATGTTCCTCACCAGTCACACATCAAAATGGTTCAAAAATGTAATCTGATTACTGATAGTGTTGATTCTAGGGGGGTGGATGAAGGCAGAAGGCCAGAAACTGCAGGCTGCGTGCTTAAGCTACGCCTGTCAGAGGGAAAATGCTAGATGCAAACATTAAAGTCATTATCACAGGGCACTTGGAAAAACTGATGGATACATGGTTTTGTAAAAAGGAAATTACATCAGACCAGTTAATTTTAAATCTGAAGAAATAAGATGTTTTGTAGATACTTGGGAACCGCGAGGTGTACTGTACTTAGATTTATCTCCGGTTACAGTGCTCTATAGCATAGTCACCATCTCTCGTTACTATGCCCCATAACATGCTTCCTATCCTCTGTCACTGTGGTACATATCCTAGTCCCTATCGCTGGTCACTGTGTCCATATCCTGATGCCTGAACATCGGGCTGCCGTAGCGGCGACTGTGGAGGGCTCAATGGCCCCGACCACGAAGAGGACGACTGAACTTTAGTGCCTTCCCCTCACGCTGATCCCGCTGTACGGGGATGTTTATGTTAAATTTTATCGTGTATTGTGTTCTTTTTATCCGTATGGCTGTACGGTAACACTGTACCAATTGGTGCATGTGACAATAAATGTAACTTGAACCTGAACTTGATCCCCGTCTCTATCGCTGGTCATTGTGCCCACATCCCAGCCCTATCCCCGGTCACTGTGCCCACATCCCAGCCCTATCCCCGGTCACTGTGCCCCATCACCCAGCCATGGTCCCCATTGCTCTGCTTTGTGAAGCTCCACCCACCTGCCGTTGGTCTTCACGGTGTTGACAGGCTCCGGCCTAGCGATGGGTGAAGCAGGACGTTCAGAATCCAGATCTGAAATATCTGTGGAGAAGTTGCAGATAATTAGAACAATCTGGGAATTCAAGCTTTATCCTTCATTTTATTTTAAAACTACACACCTGTTCATTAATCCTAAAGCCAGCACCAGGATATAGAGTAGACATTGCATTTTTTAACTGGACTTGCATTGTGAAAATTGACCATTAAAAGCCTCGTTGTATAGTTTCCTCCTCCCGCCGTGTGTGTAGACGGTGCCAGCTACAACCAGTAAATATTAAAATGTACATCAATCTCCCTGGTCTGTCCATCTCCCACCCACATCCAACCATGTCCATGTCCTAGTTGAACCCAGCACAGAGTGACACTTCTAATTTTAAAGTTGTGGAAATATGAACTATTCACATGTGTTGCTCAGTCTTATTTTGCCCGATATTTTAGTGGAAGTTTTAGTTTGGGTTTAGTTTTAGGGCTACATCTTGGAAACAGGCCCTTCGGCCCATTGAGTCCTCACTGACTGTCGGTCACCCATTCACACAAGTTCTAAGTTATCCCACTTTCACATCCTGCACACTAGGGCAGGTTTTACACAAGCCAATTAAACTACAAACCCGCACGTCTTTGGAATGTGGGAGGAAACCTACGCGGTCACAGGGAGAACGTGCAAACTCCATGCAGACAGCACCCAAGGTCAGGATCGAACACGGGTCTCTGGCGCTGTGAGGCAGCAGCTCCACCCACTGTGCCACCGTGCCGCCCATGTTGGTTCATTTACTTTAGACTGGGCATGAATGTTTTACAAACATATCATACACCTCCATGGAATTGCAGATGCATGGATCTTGAGCAAGTGCTGGAGTAACTTGGAAGGCCAGGTAGCATCTCTGGAGGACATGGATAGGCAATGTTTTGGGTCAGGATCTTTCTTCAGACTTCTCAGTACGAAGAATGGGTCCCGACCTGAAATCCATATTCATATTCTCTAGAGACGCTGCCTGACCCGCTGAGTTACTCCAGCACTCTGTGAAACGTCACCTATCCATGTTCTCCCTTTTTCCTGTATCTGTACACTGTGAACGACTCATGCACAGTCTTTCCGTCGACTGGTTAGCACGCAACAAAAAGCATCTCACTGTACATCGCTGCTCGTGACAATAAACTAAAACTAAACTAAACTAATCTTAATGGAAGATCAACAATAACTTCCGAGAGAGAGAAAAAAATCAGTCCCTCTCGTTGTTCTTTCCACTTAATCCTTTGCGAACGGAACAACAGGAACCGGCAGCCTCCATAAAGGTACAATCACACAATATTTAACTCAGCTGTATTTTAGAATAGCTTTATTTTTGTAATAATATTATTGGTAGTAAAGAAAGCAAACTCAATGCTTGCATTTATTTCGAGAGGCCTTGTACACAAATTCAGGGATGTAATGCTGAGGCTCTATAAGGCGCTGGTCAGGCCGCATTTGGAATATTGTGAGCAATATTGGGCACCATATCAGCGGAAGGATGTGCTGGCTCTGGAGAGGGTCCAGAGGAGGTTTACAAGAATGATCCAGGAATGAGTAGATTAACCTATGATGAGCGTTTGTTGGCGCTGGACCTGTACTCATATGTCAGGCTGTTATTCATTGACTACAGCTCGGCATTTAACACAATCATCCCCTCCAAGCTGGTTACCAAACTCGCAGAACTGGGTCTCTGCGCATCCCTCTGCAATTGGATCCTCGACTTCCTCATTCACAGACCACAGTCTGTTCGTATTGGTGGAAATGTGTCAGACTCGATAATAATCAGCACGGGAGCACCTCAAGGCTGCGTGCTCAGTCCCCTGCTGTACTCACTCTATACTCATGACTGCGTAGCCGGTCATAGTGCGAACTCCATCATCAAGTTCGCTGACGACACCACTGTTGTGGGACGTATCACTGATGGGGATGAGTCGGAGTACAGAAGAGAGATCGAGCGACTGTCCATATGGTGCCAGCACAATAACCTGGCCCTCAACACCAGCAAAACCAAGGACTGATTGTGGACTTTGGAAAGAGTAGGATGGGGACCCACAGTCCTGTTTGTATCAACGGTTCGATGGTTGAAAGGGTCAAGAGCTTCAAATTCCTGGGCGTGCACATCTCTGAAGATCTCTCCTGGTCCGAGAACACAGATGCAATTATTAAGAAAACTCATCAGTGCCTCTACTTCCTGAGAAGACTACGGAGAGTCGGTCTGTCAAGGAGGACTCTCTCTAACTTCTACAGGTGCACAGTAGAGAGCTTGCTGACCGGTTGCATCGTGGCTTGGTTCGGCAACTTGAGCGCCCTGGAGAGGAAAAGACTACAAAAAGTAGTAAACACTGCCCAGTCCATCATCGGCTCTGACCTTCCTTCCATCGAGGGGATTTATTGCAGTCGCTGCCTCAAAAAGGCTGGCAGCATCATCAAAGACCCACACCATCCTGGCCACACACTCATCTCCCTGCTACCTTCAGGTAGAAGGTACAGGAGCCTGAAGACTGCATCGACCAGGTTCAGGAATAGCTACTTCCCCACAGCCATCAGGCTATTAAACTTGGCTCGGACAAAACTCTGATCATTAATACCCCTCCATCTGTTATTTGCACTTTATCAATTTATTCATTCATGTATGTATTTACGTATATAATGGTATATGGACACACTGATCTGTTTTGTAGTCAATGCCTACTATGTTCAGTTGTGCTATGCAAAGAAAGAATTTCATTGTCCTGTCAGGAACACATGACAATAAACTCTTTTAACTTTGACTTGACTACTCGCTGGAGTTTAGAAGAATGAGGGGGGACCTCATTGAAACTTACAGAATAGTGAAAGGCTTGGATAGAGTGGATGTGCAGAGGATGTTTCCACTAGTGGGAGAGTCTAGGACTAGAGGTCACAGCCTCAGACTTAAAGGAGAAATTAGGAGAAATGTATTTAGTCAGAGGGTGGTGAATCTGTGGAATTATTTGCCACAGAAGGCTGTGTAGGCCAAGTCAGTGGATATTTTTAAGGCAGAGATAGATAGATTTTTGATTAGTATGGGTGTCAGGGGTTATGGGGAGAAGGGAGGAGAATGGGGTTAGGTGGGAGAGATAGATCAGCCATAATTGAATGGCGGATAGACTTGATGGGGCGAATGGCCTAATTCTATTCCTATTCCTTATGACCTTATGTAATGTTCGAGTATGAATCGAAAATAAAAGGTAAGAGAATTTTACTGGGCAGCCAGTGGCAGTGAACACTTCCCTTGAGAAGGGTAGGAAGGAACTGCAGATGCTGGTTTACACCGAAGGTAGATACAAAATGCTGGAGTAACTCAGCGGGGCAGGCAGCATCTCTGGAGAGAAGGAAAGGGCGACGTTTTGCGGGTCGAGACCCTTCATCATTTGAGAAGCTGCAGAAACGCAGCCTCCGCGGTGTCTGGCCTCTCACCTTCCATCCCCGAGTTGTTGTCATCGCTGTCCTCCAGCTCCGGAACGTTGATCAGGAACTGCTCATTGTCCCGGAGAACCACCAGGTTCAGCCTCCCCTCCGATTTCTCAATGAGTGACTTTGTATCTTCCAGAGAGATGTTCTCTGTCACAATGCCGTTGATCTAGCCCAAAAACACAAAGGAATCGTTGACTTACTTTCAGCAGCATAACAATCAAAATCAATGGACTTGGATCATTGCCTGCCGATGCCCAAATACAATTGGTCAATCTTCATTCATTAGCAGCTCTATTAACTTTGCATCCCTTACCTTCAGTATGATGTCGCCCTCCTGTAACACACCTTCCTTTGAGGCAAGACCACTCGATGACATGTGTTTGATGAAGATTTGACTCCCTAACCTCAGTCCATATTCTGTGGGTAGAATGGTGCACAAAAACAAATTAGGATTGTCACTATGGGACCGCTTCAGTGTACCAAAGGTATGGTGGCACAGTGGCACAGCGACAGAGTTGCTGCCTTCCAGTGCCATTCACCCGGGTTTGATCCTGACTACGGGTGCCAGTATTTACGAGAAGTTTGTACATTCTTCCCGTGACCTGCGGGGGTTTTCTCCAGGATCCCCCGTTTCCTCCCACACTCCAAAGACGTACGTGTTTGGCTTGGGATAAGCACTGGTCCCTTGTGTGGATAGGATAGCATAAGTGTGCGGCGATCGCTGGTCGGTGCGGACTCGGGGCCTGTTTCAGCGCTGTATCTCTAAACTAAACTAAACCTCCTCGAAATGTTGATCACGCTACAATGGTTCATGTCATAGGAGTAGAATTAGGCCATTCAGCCCATCAAGTCTACTCCGCCATTCAATCATGGCTGACCTATCTCTCCCTCTCAACCCCATTCTCCTGCCTTCTCCCCATAATCCCCTGATACCCGCACTAATCAAAAATCTGTCAACCTCCGCTTTAAAAATACCCAACAACGTGGCCTCCACAGCCTTCTGCGGCAGTGAATACCACAGATTCACCACCCTCTGACTAAAGAAATGCCTTGATTAGTACTGGTGTCAGAGGTTATGGGGAAAGGCAGGAGAATGGGGTTACGAGGCAAAGATAGATTACCCATGATTGAATAGAGACTTGATGGGCCGAATGGCCTAATTCTGCTCCTATCATTCATGAACATGACGCTGGAACATGGCTGGGGCTTTTCATCAACTGGGGAGAATGGAGGGACAATTGAAAGAGAGAGATGTAGGGAGGGGAGAGGTGGAGAGAGAAAAGAGAGAAAAACAGGAACGGAGAGAAGGAGAAAAGAGGGGAAAAAATGAACCATGAAAGCAGGGATTTAGACCAATCCTTATGAAAGAAAAAAAATGTCACCCATAAGACAGGAACTAAAAGGCTATGGTGTAGGAGGTAACTTGTGATGGGGATGGAGGTGGATTGGCTACAGGAAGCAGGAAATATCCTTTACGTGAATATGTTGATAGAATGGAGCAGCTGGGCTTGTACACTCCAGAATTTAGAAGGATGAGAGGGGATCTTATTGGAACATATAAGATTGTTAAGGGTTTGGACACGCTTGAGGCAGGAAACATGTTCCCGATGTTGGGGGAGTCCAGATCCAGGGGCCACAGTTTAAGAATAAGGGGTAAGCCATTTAGAACGGAGATGAGGAAACACTTTTTCTCACATAGAGTTGTGAATCTGTGGAATTCTCTGCCTTGGAGGACGGTGGAAGTCGGTTCTCTGGATACTTTCAAGAGAGAGCTAGATAGGGCTCTTAAAGATAGCGGAGTCAAGGGATATGGGGAGAAGGCAGGAACGGGGTACTGATTGTGGATGATCAGCCATGATCACATTGAATGGCGGTGCTAGTTCGAAGGGCCGAATGGCCTACTCCTGCACCTATTGACTATTGTCTAAATGTGGATTTCTAGAGCCTGGATACGCGTTGTTCCCATTGGTGGTGTCACAGGTGTGAAAGCAACATGAAGTAGTTTGTGACTAAATTGGAATCACCAGTAGCCTCATCAAAGACAGGTCACCCCACAGCCCACACAACACAGCCCAGCCCACATCCCACTGTCCACCTGACATCACACCAATGTGTTGGAAGCAACTGCAGTTCCTGGTTTATACTGAAGATAGTGACACAAAGTGCTGGATTAACTCAACGGAACAGGAAGTATCCCTGGAGAAAAAAATGTGGTTGGTGTTTTGAGTCTGAGCCCTTCTTCAGACTGAAGAAACGTCACCCACCCATGTTCTCCAGAGTTATCTCTGACCCGTTGAGTTACTCCAGCACTCTGTGAAACGTCACCTATCAATGTTCTCCACAGATGCTGCCTGAGTTACATAGAAACATAGAAAATAGGTGCAGGAGGAGGCCATTCGGCCCTTCGAGCCAGCATCGCCCATTCATTGTGATCATGGCTGATCGTCCACAATCAGTACTGATCGTCCACTGATCGTCCCCAATCAATAACCCGTGCCTGCCTCCTCCCCATATCCTTTGGTTCCACTAGCCCCTAGTGCTCGCTAGAGCTCTATCTAACTCCCCTATAGCTCGATCTACTCCAGCACTCTTTGGCAGAACACCAGCAGTGATGTTTGTCAGCAATGGTCCTTCAGCGTAATTAGTGGCAGGAATGCTTCTTGCTGGTGTAATCCGACAGAATTCCCTCTCACCTTCATCCCTGGAGTTTTTAATGAGGAAGCTCTTGATGGGCTGTTTGACGGGATGATGGCTGGTGTGGTCATGGTGGCTCGAGATCGGGCTGTCCTCTCTCCTGTACTCCCTGTCGTTGTGGCTGTTGTGGTGATGGTTGTGGCTGCGTGGGGGGCTGGGGCTGCGATTGTAACTCCGTGCCGGGCTGGGGGTCCGGTCGTAGCTGTGGTTTCTCTCAGAGTACCGGTCGTTGTCACCACGCCGGTGATCCTCGTGGTACAGGTTTTGGTTCTGGATCCGTCGCAGATTCCTGTCGGCAGGGTCATAGTCCTCATCCTCGTCAGACGCATCGTCATGGCCAAAGTCTGAATCGGAATAGAAGGAGCCGAGAGCTGGGGCCGGGTTGGTCACGGGGATCTGTACTGTGCGTGGTCTCTTCACTGTCTGGATAGGAAGGACATTAACTATTAGTCATCGCCAGATCTCTCCGCGTCTGGCTCAAGAAGCCAGCTACGCATTGAATGTTCAAGACCAACCAACATAATAGAAACATAGACATTAGGTGCAGGAGGAGACCATTCGGCCCTTCGAGCCAGCACCGCCATTCATTGTGATCATGGCTGATCATCCACAGTCAGTAACCCGTGCCTGCCTTCTCCCCATACCCCTTGACTCCACTAGCCCCTAGAGCTCCATCTAACTCTCTTTTAAATTCATCCAGTGAATTGGCGTCCACTGCCTTCTGTGGCAGAGAATTCCACAAATTCACAACTCTCTGGGTGAAATTTCTTTTTCTCATCTCAGTTTTAAATGGCCTCCCCTTTATTCTTAAACTGTGGCCCCTGGTTCTGGACTTACCATCATTGGGAATTCTAAATTCCAGTGAATACAAGCCCAGTGAATCCAGTGATGTTAAAGAATGACTACGTTGGGAATTTAGTTCAGTTTATGTTTAGTTGAGAGATACAGTGCGGAAACAGGCCCTTCGGCCCACCGGGTCCGTACCGACCAGCGATCCCCGCACACTAACACTGTCCTACACACACACGGGACAATTTACACATACACCAAGCCAATTAACCTACAAACCTGTACGTCTTTGGAGTGTGGGAGGAAAACGAAGATCTTGGAAGAAACCCACGCAGGTCACGGGGAGAACGTACAAACTCCGTACAGACAGCGCCCGTAGTCGGGATGGAACCCGGGTCTCTGGCGCTGTGCGCCACCGTGCCGCCCACTCAAAACTCAACTTTGTTGAAAGAGCCCGCTAAACTTAACTTTGAATTGGATCAAAGGTTGGCCTGAATCTTTCAGCAAAAGTGTAATTGGTTTGCTGGATAAGTTACTAGTCAGGATTGAGAAAGTGATCGATATAAATATCATCACATTGGGAGATTTTTTTTGTGACTAATACGGGGAAGTTAACACGAGCGGTAGAGTTGCTGCCTCACAGCGCCAGACCAGAGACCCCGGGTTTGATCCCGACTACGGTTGCTGTCTGTACGGAGTTTGTACGTTCTCCCCGTGATCGTGTGGGTTTACTCCGGGTGCTCCGGTTTCCTCCAAAGACGTACAGGTTTGTAGGTTAATTGGCTTTGGTAAATTTTCCCTAGTGTAGAAGGAACACCTAGTGTGTACAGGGTGAGCGCTGGTCGGTGAGGACTCCGTGGGCTGAAGGGCCCGTTTCCATGCTGTGTCTCTAAACTAAACTAAACAGTAATATTATTTTCTGACAAACAGTTTCTATCACAATGTTTAAGAAACATTTAGACAGGTACATGGATAGGGCAGGTTTGGAGGGATATGGACCAAACTCAGGCAGGTGGGACTAGTGTAGCTGGAGCATGTTGGCCGGTGTGGGCCGGACAACCTGTTTCCATGCTGTGTGACTGTGACAGTCTAGTGGAGTATTGCCGTACCTAAGCACATCACCAATTAGCAAAGTGTACAGAAATAGTCTACTGAGCCCGCATGCAAGAGGCGCTGCGTTCTGGCGACTTTTTCAAAGTCCAGCCCGCGTTTGAGGCCAATTTGGTGGATTTTGATTCACAGCCGAACGTCTAGTAAAGTCGTGTAACCAGCGGACAGAAGTGAAGCGTAGAGACTTCACTCAGCCTCAACACCACACAGAACCTTCATCACACTCACGATGTTAGCAACTTTCCCAGAACTCTTCAGACACTGGATGGCAAATGAAGAAGGCACATTTTCCAAGGAAACGCCGTTCACCATAACGATCCTGTCCTTTATCCTGGAAAGGGAGAAGTATCCTGGTTAATCCTGCAGATATCTCAGGGGCACAACATTTAAAATGATAATAATGGCGCAGCAGTAGAGTTGCTGCCTCACAACGCCAGAGACCCCGGTTCGATCCTGATTACGGGTGCTGTCTGTACGGAGGATTAGAACCTGCAAAACTGCACGTCTTTGGAGTGCGGGAGGAAACCGGAGCACCGGAGAAAACCCACGCAGATCAAAGGGGGAACCAATCAAACTTCCAACCCAAAACGTCACCAATTCCTTTTCTCCAGAGATGCTATCTGACCCGCTGAGTTACTCCAGCTTTTTGTATCCATCTTCAGTCAGAATCGAAGCAGGGTCTCTGGCAATGTAAGGCAGCAACTCTACCGCTGCGCCACCATCCGCCCTCTTGGTTTCGCTGAAATAGATGTTCTCCAATCTGAACAAAATGTAGGAGCAACCATTCCCAGTCTGGATTGACACAAAATGCTGGAGTAACGCAGCGGGACGGGCAGCATCTCTGGAGAGAAGGAATCGGTGACATTTCGGGCTGAAGAACGGTCTCGACCTGAATCCTTACCCATTGAGTATGAAGAAAGGTCTCAACCTGAAACATCACCCACTCCTTCTCTCCAGAGATGCTGCCTGTCCTGCTGAGTTACTCCAGCATTTTGTGTCTATCTTCAGTTTAAACCAGCACCTGCAGTTCCTTCATACACATGCCCTGCCTGGATCTCCCTGTGACATTCTGTTATTACCATCATAATGGAATTGTTCCTGAGATGAAGTGTAAATAATTCCTGTCAGTTCTCTCAGTCACCTCTGTGTAGTCGGGACTTGGTGTATTCTCAGTTCCGTCGTGGATCTGTGTCTCTGTCTCTAGGGGACGCGAGGAAACGTGGGCCAGTGCAATGTGACCAAATTACTGATCATTTACTCAACAGGGAGAGCGTACATAACATCATAAGGTCATGTGATAGGAGAAGAATTAGGCCATTCAGCCCATCAATCCTACTCCACCATTCAATCATGGCTGGTCTATCTTTCAAGTCAAGTCAGGTTTATTCGTCATATGCGCATCCGGGATGTGCAGTGAAATGAAAAGTGGCAATGCTCGCCGATTGTGCAAACAACTACAAACAGAATGGAACAGAAACACATATTCACATATTACAAATTTGTGGGAGGAAAAAAAAGTAAAAAACAGCAATTTAAAAAAGACACCACACAACAGTAGATTGGTCCAGTAAGTTAGTCCCAGGTGAGATAGGAGTTTACAGTCCGAATGGCCTCTGGGAAGAAACTCCTTCTCATCCTCTCCGTTTTCACAGCGTGGCATAGAGGCGTTTGCCTGACCGTAGCAGCTGGAACAGTCCGTTGCTGGGGTGGAAGGGGTCCCCCATGATCTTGTTGGCTCTGGATTTGCACCTTCTGATGTATAGTTCCCTCCTAACCCCATTCTCCTGCCTTCTCTCCATAAGCTCTGACACCCTTTTGTGGCCCATTCCTTCTCTCCAGAGATGCTGCCTGTCACGCTGAGTTACTCCAGCATTGCGTGTCTATTTTGTTCCTTCCTACACCCTATGAGTGTTATATTTAAACTAACACCCTAGTTGACGTGACAAAGGGGATGGCTGCTTTAACCTCAGACTCTTGCAACATCTTATTTATTATCATCGATGTAATTATCTGGTTGCTAAAATGTTCTTATTCCATTAGAGGGCCCTCTTGTACGCAATTAATAATATATAGAGCAAAAACTGAATGCTGGAGGAACTCAGTGGGTCAGTCAGGCAGCATCTGTGCAGGGAATGGACAGGCGATGTTTCAGGAAGAGGGAAGGATGAAGGAAAAGTAGTTTAATTTTGATCATGGACATCCATCACCTAAACCAGCACAAATATTATCAAGGAACCTGTAGAAGGAACTGCAGATGCTGGTTCACACTGAAGATAGACACTTAATGCTGGAGTAACTCAGCGGGACAGGCAGCGTCTCTGGAGAGAAGGAATGGGTGACGTTTCAGGTCGAGACATTTCTTCAGTCTCGAGAAGGGTCTTAACCCGAAACGTCACCCATTCCTCTCTCCAGAGATGCTGCCTGTCTCGCCGAGTTACTCCAGCATTAAGTGGCTATTATCAAGAAACCTCTTGGATTCTCTGGACTGTATGCCCTCTATTTCTCCCCCTCAGGATGCACAGAGTGTCTTGCAGAGTAGGTGAATCGAGGACCAGAGGACATAGGTTTAAGGTGAAAGGGAAAAGATTTAATAGGAATCTGTGGGGTAACTTTATCAAACAGAATGATGGTGTGTGCATGGAACAAGCTGGAAGATGAGGTAGTTAAGGCTGGGACGATCCCAACGTTTAAGAAACAGTTAGACAGGTACATGGATGTAGATTAGTGTATGGACACTATATATATGTTACCACACAGATTATGCTTGCTGTACATTCCTTATGTCACTCATGCTACTGGTCCACGCACAGGCTTATTAGTGATCTCTCTCTCTCTCTCTCTCTCTCTCTCTCTCTGGTTAGATTAGCTGAATGCATGGAGATGAAAGCACCTTGTGTTACCTCCGCAGAGTTGCTAATAAAAGTCTATGGATTCTAATCTCGCTGTGTTCCTACAATGGATAGCACAGGTTTGGAGGGATAAGGGTCAAATGCGGGCAGGTGGGACTACTGTAAATGGGACATGTTGGCCGGTGCGGGCAAGTTGGGCTGAAGGGCCTGTTTGCACACTGTATCTATCTATGACTCTGTGACTCCATGCGTCCTAATCCTGGCTGTTTAGGGATGTTTTTACTCACTGAATCTTTCCGTTGGCTGGTCCGGACGGGACAACGTCTGAGACGAGGATGGCCGTCTCCCCGGTACTGCTGCTGGGTTTGTCCCTCCCTCCCGATATGGCAATGCCAAACCCGATCTTGGAATCCTGGAACACAACAGGAAGAATTGGGAATGACCACAGACTGCCTGAGAAATCAGTTCAGTTCAGCTCAGTTTAGTTTATATAATTGTCATGATACGATACGATAGAACTTTTTTATCCAGGAGGGAAATTGAATGAATGAATTAATAAGTTTATTGGCCAAGTATTCACATACAAGGAATTTGCCTTGGTGTTCCGCCCGCAAGTGACAACATGACATACAGTGACAGTTAGGAATGACACATAAAACATTAATAATAAAACAACATTATGATCATTATGACAACAATCATAAAACACAAGATACAGGAAACATCGATTTTAACATTTAAGAGTAATGTGGATAGGTATATGGACGTGAAGGGAATGGAGGGGTATGGTCTGAGTGCAGGTAGATGGGACTAGGGGAAAACAAATGGTCGGCATGGACTGGAAGGGCCGAGAGGGCCTGTTTCCGTGCTGTAATTGTTATATGGTTATATGGTTATATGGTTATATGAAATTAAAACGACCAGTGGAAAGGATTGGGGATGTGCAAAGATTGGTGAGGGGGGAAGGGGAGAAGGGGGGAAGGGGGGGAGGGGAGTCAGTCTACCCCACGACAGAAGGGGAAGAGTTGTACAGTATGATAGCCACAGGGAAGAAGGATCTCCTGTGGCGTTCTGTGCTGCATCTTGGTGGATGTGTAGCAAGTTACAGTGAAAAGCTTTTGTTGCATGTTTATCAGTCAGTGGAAAGACAATACATGATTACAATCGAGCCATTCACAGTGTACAGATACATGAGAAGGGAATAACGTTTAGTAAATCCAGCAAAGTCCGATCAAGGATAGTCCCAGGGTCACCAAAGAAGTAGATAGTAGTTCGGAACCGCTGTCCGGTTGGTGGTAGGATGGTAGGATGGTTCAGTTGCCTGATAATAGCTGGGAAGAAACTGTCCATGAATCTGGAGGTGTGTGTTTTCACACTTCTGTACCTGAATGTGGGGGGGGGGGGGGGGGGGGGATAGGGGGGAGAGAAGCTCTAAAGTGGAGGAAAACTCCTGGGACATGGCAGAAAAAGTGGACTCAAATGTCAGTTTAAACTGGACTAAAATGTTCAACAATCTGCACAATGAGAATAAGACGATGCATGAAATCAATAAAGGTGTGATCGTGAGCAGTGGCCAATTTTACACAGAGACGCTAGATGTAAAGTAGGCAGGCTGGCAAACAGGCCGCACTGGCCATTTTGTGGTATGTTTATGATAAGGTGTATTTTGATCTCCCTCACATGGAGGGGCCGGTGTGTCCATGGATGAAGCTGATCCATTAGACGTCTGATTGAATTAAGAGATAGATTTTTGATTAGTATGGGTGCCAGGGGTTACGGGGAGAAGGCGGGAGAATGGGGTTAGGAGGGAGCGATAGGTCAGCCATGATTGAATGGCGGAGTAAGCTTGATGGGCCGAATGGCTTAATCCTGCTCCTATCACATATGATCTTATGAAAAGGGGGAGAAAATAGCAGAAGTCGAGGATTTACCCGCTGTAGCGACACTGTTTGCTGCTCCCATATCACAGTTTCTTCCATTTCTGGAAACTGAGAATAAAACACAGAAGATAATTATATCAACAATATAATAAAAGTATATTTTCCACAGATTGTTGTTTAACCAACTTCTGGAAACCCCATCTCTCTGGGAAGAGTGACGGCTCTGGGGACATGATGCCCAGGCATTGGTCATGATGAGGTTGGTATGACCAGCACTGGGAAACGATGCAGAGAACGATCCTTCAGGTGAACATTGACTGGAGCTCAAGGCACACTCACCCCTTCCTTCACTCCACAGAAGCTACCTGTCCCGCTGAGTTACTCCAGCCTTTTGCATCTCATTCATTGACCTGTGTACAGGGTGCAGAACTCCAGATGTTGAGTCAAGTGCAGGGTACACGACTCCAGATGTTGGCCCCTGTACAGACTACACAACTCCAGAAGTTGACCCCTGTGCAGCGTACACATCCACACACACTGATCTGTGTACAAGTTGCACATCCCAGGTACACAACTCCAACAGGCCCCTGTACAGACTACACAACTCCAGATGTTGACTCCTGTACACAACTCCTGTACAGACTACACAACTCCAGATGTTGACCCCTGTACAGGCTACACAACCCTAGACACGGACCTGTGTACAGGCTACACATCCTCACCATTCACCATTACACATCCCTTGACCTGATGCTGCCTGACCCGCTGAGTTACTCCAGCACTTTGTCTCTACGATACGATACAATAGAACTTTATTTATCCCAGGAGGGAAATTGGCCAGCCAATTTAGTCATAAAACACAAGATACATGAAACTTGAAATTAAAGTGACGAGTGGAAAGGATTGGGGATGTGCAAAGATTGGGGAGGGGGGAGGGGGGGAGGGAGGGGGGGAGGGGGGGAGGGGGGAGGGGGGGAGGGAGGGGGGGAGGGGGGGAGGGAGGGGGGGGGGGGGTGAGGGGAGTCAGTCTACTCCATGATAGAAGGGGGATGAGTTGTACAGTTTGATAGCCCTGGGGAAAAAGGATCTCCTGTGGCTGATCCGCCACCTCCAACGGGATCCCAGCTCTAACCACAATTTAGCCACATTAGACGAAGGGCATGAGGTATCTTGGATATAGGTCAGGAGAGATTGGACCGGGATTGGACATAGGTCATTTGGTAAAGGGGATGTTGTCCAGGATGTGGCAAAATTCCCGGCACTTCTTTACTTTGTGACTGGTCCCTATAACAATAACATCCATTGCGATCAGCCTTAGATGAAGTTCATATGATGCTGTAGTAACAAGCAACTGTAGATGCTGGTTTATACCAAAGATACAGGGGTCACCCCGCGACATGTCGACACGTGCAGCCTGTATGGTCGTGAGTAGTCGCCTTTTTCTGGTCGCCGCTAGATTTCCGGCCACCTGCTGCGACTATGACGGGTGCCGGCAAGTTGCCGAAAAAAATCTCGTAAGTGGGACAGTCCCCTCGACCAGGGTAGTAGCAGTGAAACATGGGACAAGGGCGGTCCCGTATGGGACAAACCAATTTAGCCCAAAAAAATGGGATGCCCCGGTTAATATGGGACAGTTGGCAACTCTATGTACAAGGGAAGAACAAGTCGGGCTGGGACACTGTCCTGTCAGTTTGTTCTCCACATTACCAGCGGGTGAAGGGTGTAATTCCAACCCTACAGAAATGCATCTCGTTGACATTGGCGCTCTGATCACAGGATGTTTTCAATGCCTGGGCCAGAAGCCAACATAATGTGAGGCAAGCTAATCTACTTCCTTAGAGTGGTGAAACTATCATGTATCATTAAACTGTTCACAATCCAGGAGACACATTCTAGACCAAAGTCTGGTGTAACACAGCAGCCAAGAGAAAGTATTTGTCGATGTTCACTCTAGCCGGTCTGATTTACTTGGAAAAAAGACACAGAGTGCTGGAGTAACTCAGCGGGTCAGGCAGCATATGTGGAGCACATAGACAGGCGATGTTTCGAGTCGGGACCTTTCTTCCAACTGATTGTCGTGGGGGGGGGAGAGGGTGGGTGAAATATTGAAGAGAGGTGGGGGAGGGACACAGCCTGGCAACCCCCCTCGCCCATATCTGCCTAACACTTGCCAGGCTTTATTCTGCCCCCACCCAACCTCTCTTCCAGCTTTCTCCCCCGTCCTACTGTAATCAGTCTGAAGAATGGTCCCAAACCAGAAACATCTAGGATCAATATGAGCAAAAACAATTACTGGCAAACTCAAGCATTTAGGATGAGATTGAAATCATGTGCGGTCATCCCCTGATTTATGAAAGGAATGAGTTCCTGGAGAACATTTCATTAAATAAGATTTCATAAATTGAAAAGAGTGGGTGAAGTACACTATAGGAACATCAGCACGATGTCTCTGCATGAATAGGGAGATGCATGGTCATTACAATGAAACATACATCAAGGCCACACGCACTTCATCACCGGAGGCCACGGCAATGGGGGAACAGACATCAACCAAGGAAACATTGATGTGTAATGCCCTGCTGGCCCCGTGCTGAGTGATCAGGAGATTCTCATCCGTTAGTAGCTGTTTATGCTGCTTACGTCAAAAGGCCAAATTATTATTTATCTGTCTGTCTGTCTGTCTATTAGTCTGTCTATCTATCTATCTATCTATCTATCTATCTATCTATCTATCTATCTATCTATCTATCTATCTATCTATCTATCTATCTATCTATCTATCTGTCTATCTATCTGTCTGTCTATGTTTGTCTGTCTGTCTGTCTGTCTATCGGTCTATATGTCTGTCTGTCTATCTATCTTTATTTATTTACACTTATTTATTTAATCATTTATCTATTAATTTACCTATCGATTGCTTGATTGATAAGTTATTGTCACGTGTAGTTGGTACGCTGAGATTCTTTGTTTGCGTACAGGGCGGGGTGGGGGGGAGCACAGAGCCCGTCACTACCAAGGTTCCGCTCTCAAACCAGCGCAGAGAGGAAGACAGACAGAACAGAAATATCTTTATTCAGACGTTACTGGACTTGCACTAAACGTTACCCCCCTTAATCTTGTGGACGGCTCGATTGTAATCATGTATTGTCTTTCCCCTGACTGGTTAGCACGCAACAAAAACTTTTCACTGTACCCCAGTACATGTGGTAATAAACTAAACTAAACATGTATAATCACAGGGCATTATTAATTACTTTTTAAAAAGAGTTTGGCTTATACATAAGCAAACGCGAAATGAGTTTACATATTGGGAGCGGCACGAGCGGTACAGCACCAGAGACCCGGGTTTGATCCTGACTACGGGTGCTGTCTGTACGGAGTTTGTATGTTCTCCCTGTTACTGCGTGGGTTTTCTCCAGGTGCTCTGGTTTGCTCCCACACTCTGTGCAGGTTTGCAGGTTAATCGGCTTCAGTCAAAATTGTCCCTCGCATGCAGGATAGAGCTAGTGTATGGGGCGATCGCCGGTCTGTGCGGACTCGGTGGGCCGAAGGGCCGGTTTCCACTCTGTGTCTCCAAACTAAACTGAACTAAACCTGACGATAACACAACGAATAATAAGATTCGACTGTAAGTGGGCTGCGTGAGAGAGAGAGAGAGAGGGAGAGCAATTGTGTAGGAAAAGAGAAGTTGAAGCGTTTAAACTTTTTATACCTCTCTCTCTTCCCCCTCTTAACCACAGGGCCTCGAATAGAGGAAAAACCCTCAAAAACAACAGGTTAGTTCTACATTTTGTTGGAGGACGAGGAAGGTCAAATTAAGATATCGGCCACAATTTACATTGACACCAGACGCTTCGATGTGGCCACAATGTTTTAGGCTTTTGATGATGGGGCAGTGGGCAGTCGTGGTGAAAGGGGTTTCACAGCTGAATAACAATAGACAATAGGTGCAGGAGTAGGCCATTCGGCCCTTCAAGCCAGCACCGCCATTCAATGTGATCATGGCTGATCATCCCCAATTAGTACCCCGTTCCTGCCTTCTCCCCATATACCCTGACTCCACTATTTTTAAGAGCCTTATCTAGCTCTCTCTTGAAAGCATCCAGAGAACCTACCTCCACCACCCTCTGAGGCAGAGAATTCCACAGACTCACCACTCTCTGTGAGAAAAAGTGTTTCCTCATCTCCGTTCTAACCAGCTAAAGGAAGTGTGGTGGCAGAGGATGGGACAAGGGGCAGCAGGAGCTGTGAGCATCTGTGACAGCATCAGTGGACACACCAATATAGTAACATAAAAACATAGAAAACAGGTGCAGGAGTTGGCCATTCGGCCCTTCGAGCCTTCGATCATGGCTGATCATCCAAAATCAGTACCCCGTTCCTGCATTCTCCCCATATCCCTTGATTCTGTTAGTCCGAAGAGCTATATCTAACTCTCTCTTGAAAACATCCAGTGAAATGGCCTCCACCGCCTTCTTTGGCAGAGAATCCCACAGATTCACAACTCTCTGTAATTTAAGGTTTAGTGATCGCAAACATGGCCATCAGAGTAAAGGGGATTTAAAGGTAGACAAAAGTGCTGGAGAAACTCAGCGGGTGAGGCAGCATCTATGGAGTGAAGGAATAGGTGACGTTTCGGGTCAAGACCCTTTTGGAAACTCAGCGAGTGAGGTAACATCTATGGAGCGAAGGAATAGGCGACGTTTCAGGTCGAGACCCTTCCGGTGAGTTTCTCCAGCATTTTTGTCCACTGTCGATTTTTCCAGCATCTGCAGTTCTTTCTTAAACAAAGTGGATTTAAGTGTAGTTGGCAGTGGGGATATCTATTGATATAAGAGGAGGGCACTCACGGTGACATGAGGGGAATGGCCCCACCAACGAGTCCCTGGGCGGCTGGGCCAAGGGGTAAACACTGGCTGGCTTCAGCGTGGGGTAATTGCCAGTGATTACAGGGCGAGACTGTGGCCAGTGACAGTCCCACACAGCTGCTACACTCACTCTGAGCAAGTGCACAGTTATTAAGCACGCAGCTATCCACACAGATGGCAATGAGCATTATCTGCTCGTTTCTGTTGCCATGGCTGAGGAGAGCACTTAGACGGTTTGTTAATTATCTTTACTGCATTCATCACTTTTAAATACCACCGAGCTAATTGCATCTTTTCCGTGCTCATCATTTCTTCTGAACTGGATCGTATTTTTAACCATTCGTGTCTTTCTTTTGTGATTTCATTTTGCATGGGATATATTTGAATCGTTAAAAAATGTAGAACTTTTAACATAAAGTTGAGAGGGAAGTAGAACATTATTCTACTAGGCAGCACAGTGTTGTATGGGTAGACAGAAATGCTGGAGGAACTCAGCGGGTGCCGCAGCATCTATGGAGCGAAGGAAATAGGCAACGTTTCGGGCCGAAAGCCTTCTTCAGTATGGGTAGAGTTGCTGCCTCACAGCGCCAGAGACCCAGGTTCGATCCCAACTAGGTCTGCGCTGTCTGTACTGAGTTTGTACGTTCTCCCCGTGACCAGCGTGGGTTTTCTCCGAGACCTTTGGTTTCCTCCCACACTCCAAAGACGTACGGGGTTTGTAGGTTCATCGGCTTCGTATAAAAAATGTATAAATGTAAAAATTGTTCCTAGTGTAGGTAGGATAGCGTTAATGTGCGGGGATCGCTGGTCAGTGCGGACTCGGTGGGCCGAAGAGCCTGTTCCCGCGCTGTATCTCTAAACTAAACAATCCTAAAATTATACATCAGTGACCAAGTTCCTATTTAAACTGGCAATGATCCATTGATACTTTATGTTTAAGAAGGAACTACAGATGCTGGAGAAACTCAGCGGGTGAGGCAGCATCTATGGAGCGAAGGAATAGGTGACGTTTTGGGTCGAGACCCTTCTTCAGACTGATGACCAGAAACGTTGCCTATTCCTTCGCTCCATAGATGCTGCCTCACCCGCTGAGTTCCTCCAGCATTTTTGTCTATCATTGACACTTTATAGTCACAGGTACCTAGGAACAGTGAAATTAGTTCAGCCTGGGTTAGATGCAGAATGACAATCTTTCTACTCTGTTCCATGACATTTTAGGTTAGTTTCGTTTTTTTAGGTTAGAGACACAGCACGGAAACAGGCCCTTCGGCCCACCGAGTCCCCACCGGCCAGCGAACCCCGCACACTACCCTACACACACTAGGGACAATGTGTATGTTTATACCAAGCCAATTAACCTACAAACCTGTACGTCTTTGGAGTGTGGGAAGAAACCGGAGCATCCGGAGAAAACCCACGCAGGTCATGGAGAGAATGTACAAAGTCCGTACAGGCAGTGTGTAAGAAAGAACTGCAGATGCTGGTTTAAATTGAAGATAGACACAAAATGCTGGAGTAACTCAGTGAGACAGGTATGGAGAGAAGGTATGGGCGACGTTTCGGGTCAAGACCCTTCTTCAATCTGAAGATTCAGTCTGAAGAGATGCTGCCTCACCTGCTGAGTGACTCCAGCATTTAGTGTCTACCATACAGACAGCACCCGTAGTGGGGATGGAACCCGGGTCTCTGGCGCTGTAAGCGCTGTAAGGCAACAACTGTACCGCTGCGCCACCGCGACGCCCTTTCTTTCCCTCTTTCAGCATCCGGACTGCACGATGGCAAAACCCGAATTCTGTGAGAAACTGCCAGATCCAGCAAAGGTCAGTGAGTGTGGATAGAGTGCACCAGCTGACATCTCCTGGGCCATGTGGCCTTAATGAGTGCACTGTGGCTAATCTCATCTGTACCTAACACTTACAATGCAGGCCATCTGCCTCTATGCATCGGGATCATTCAGGTCAGCTTTCATCAATTCACATAATAAATGCACAGATGGTCCTATGTTGGATGATCTGTCCACTGTCAACTGCCTTTGAAACAATTGATTATTCTCCTCTCCTTCACGCTGTACACCATTGTCAGGATGCATTTTCTCCCCGAGCCTCAGATACAGAATGTTAACAGCAACAGCGGGCCACTGAAGACTGACGCAAAATGCTGGAGTAACTCAGCGGGACAGGCAGCATCTCTGGATAGACGGAATGGGTGACGTTTCGGGTCGAGCCCCTTCTTCAGACATACACATGGAGCCATGAAACATGGAACATAGAACAGTACAGCACAGGAACAGGCCCTTCGGCCCACATAGTCCGTGCCCAACATGATGCCAAGTTAAATTGATCTCCTCTGCCTGCACGTGATCCATATCCCGCCACTACTTGCATATCCATGTGTCTATCGAATAGTCTTTAAACCGCCACGATGGCATCTGCCTCCATACAGGAGCAGGGAGGTTCTACTTCAGTTGTACAGGGTCTTGGTGAGACCACACCTGGAGTATTGCGTACAGTTTTGGTCTCCAAATCTGAGGAAGGACATTATTGCCATAGAGGGAGTGCAGAGAAGGTTCACCAGACTGATTCCTGGGATGTCAGGACTGTCTTATGAAGAAAGACTGGATAGACTCGGTTTATACTCTCTGGAATTTAGGAGATTGAGATGGGATCTTATAGAAACTTACAAAATTCTTAAGGGGTTGGACAGGCTAGATGCAGGAAGATTGTTCCCGATGTTGGGGAAGTCCAGGACAAGGGGTCACAGCTTAAGGATAAGGGGGAAATCCTTTAAGACCGAGATGAGAAAGACTTTTTTCACACAGAGAGTGGTGAGTCTCTGGAACTCTCTGCCACAGAGGGTAGTTGAGGCCAGTTCATTGGCTATATTTAAGAGTGAGTTGGATGTGGCCCTTGTGGCTAAGGGGATCAGAGGGCATGGAGAGAAGGCAGGTACGGGATACTGAGTTGGATGATCAGCCATGATCATATTGAATGGCGGTGCAGGCTCGAAGGGCTGAATGGCCTACTCCTGCACCTAATTTCTATGTTTCTATGTTTCTATCACCGCCCTTTACCACTCTCCATGTTCCGTGCATCTCCTTTAAACGTTGCCCCCCTCACTTTAAAGTTATGCCCTCTAGTCTTTGCTGGATGTAAAATACTGGAGTAACTCTCTTTACACACAGAGAGTTATGAGTTCTCTGCCTCAGAAGGCAGTGGAGGCAAATCCTTTGGATGCTTTCATGAGAGAGTTAGATAGAGCTCTTAACGATAGCGGAGTCAAGGGATATGGGGAGAAGGCAGGAACGGGGTACTGATTGTGGATGATCAGCCAATAAAGTTCTATCGTATTGTAATGTATCGTATGCTGTCTGGCCCACTCCAGGTTTTTGTACCTATCTTGTGTATATGACACATTTGTCCTGATTTGCCTCATAATTTAACACAATTTTACGCAAGTGGAGTCAGGGGATATGGGGAGAAGCAGGAACGGGGAACTGATTGGGGATGATCACATTGAATGGCGGTGCTGGATCGAAGGGCCGAATGGCCTACCCCTGCACCTATTGTCTATTGTCTATTTAGGCGGCACGGTGACCCCGTGACCTGCGTGGGTTTTGTCCGAGAGCTTCGGTTTCCTCCCACACTCCAAAGACGTACAGGTTTGTGGGTTATTTGGCTTGTACTAATGTAAATTGTCCCTGGTGCGTGTGGAATAGTGTTCGTGTGCGGGGATCGCTGGTCGGCGCGGACTCGGTGGGTCGAAGGGCCGGTTTCCGCACTGTAACTCTAAACTAAAAACTAAGCAAGTATAATGATGACAAGCCTGCAGTCCATTCTCTGCCGGATCAATACAGCCTCGCTGAGCTGTGAGATGCTGTCAGGGCAGCGTGTGATCAATGCTCTCCACAATCGAAGTATCACTTTACTACTGCTGTAACCCAACCTGCTGGCCATCGAGCCAACAACGCATTAGGCTTTCTGATCGCCGTTTAATCTGGTGGTTTGTATTCATGGATTTCCAAAGTCTTTGGTGCTCTCAATAAGAAAGGAAACAAAGAGCTTGCAAGCTTAGTTACACTGCCGATCCACACTTCAAACGCATCCTCACAGAGGTCTTTGGTGCAGAACATGTTAGCCTCTGCCATCAATGATTGTCCCTGGTGTGGGTCTGCACGAGGCGCCCTTGAAACTCGACCTGAAGCCAACCTCTGCCACCTGCACCTTGGCAGCAGCTTGACAACGACCCAGGGCGGTGGAAGGAAGCCGATACAAAGTGCCGGAGTAACTCCAGTGGTGCAGCGGTAGAGTTGCTGCCTTACACCACTTTCAGCGCCAGAGACGCGGGCTCATTCCCGACTATGGTTGCTGTTTGTGCGGAGTTTGTACGTTCTCCCCGTGACCTGCGTGGGTTTTCTCCAACATAAAAACATAGAAACATAGAAAATAGGTGCAGGAGTAGGCCATTCGGCCCTTTGAGCCTGCACCGCCATTCAATATGATCATGGCTGATCATCCAACTCAGTATCCTGTACCTGCCTTCTCTCCATACACCGTGATCCCTCTAGCCACAAGGGCCACATCTAACTCCCTCTTAAATATAGCCAATGAACTGGCCTCAACTACCTTCTGTGGCAGATTCACCACTCTCTGTGTGAAAAATGTTTTCCTCATCTCGGTCCTAAAGGAATTCTCCCTTATCCTTAAACTATGACCCCTTCTTCTGGACCTCCCCAACATCGGGAACAATCTTCCTGCATCTAGCCTGTCCAACCCCTTAAGAATTTTGTAAGTTTCTATAAGATCCCCTCTCAATCTTCTAAATTCTAGCGAGTCTATCTAGTCTTTCCTCATATGAAAGTCCTGACATCCCAGGAATCGGTCTGGTGAACCTTCTCTGTACACCCTCTATGGCAAGAATGTCTTTCCTCATATTTGGAGACCAAAACTGTACGCAATACTCCAGGTGTGGTCTCACCAAAACCCTGTACAACTGCAGTAGAACCTCCCTGCTCTTATACTCAAATCCCTTTGCTATGAATGCTAACATACCATTTGCTTTCTTCACTGCCTGCTGCACCTGCATGCCTACTTTCAATGACTGGTGTACCGTGACACCCAGGTCTCGTTGCATCTCCCCTTTTCCTAATCAGCCACCATTCAGATAATAGTCTACCCTCCTGTTTTTGCCACCAACGTGGATAACCTCACATTTATCCACATTATACTGCATCTGCCATGCATTTGCCCACTCATCCAGCCTATCCAAGTCACCTTGCAGCCTCCTAGCATCCTCCTCACATCTAACACTGCCCCCCAGCTTCGTGTCATCCGCAAACTTGGAGATGTTGCATTCAATTCCCTCGTCCAAATCATTAATATATATTGTAAATAGCTGGGGTCCCAGCACTGAGCCCTGCGGTACCCCACTAGTCACTGCCTGCCATCCTGAAAAGGACCCGTTCACTCCTTCCCTTTGCTTCCTGTCTGCCAGCCAGTTCTCTATCTACATCAATACTGAACCGCCAATACCGTGTGCTTTAAGTTTGCATACTAATCTCTTATGTGGGACCTTGTCAAAAGCCTTCTGAAAGTCCAGATATAACACTTCCACTGGTTCTCCCGTATCCACTCTACTAGTTACATCCTCGATAAAATTCTATAAGATTCGTCAGACATGATTTACCTCTCGTAAATCCATGCTGACTTTGTCCAATGATTTCACCACTTTCCAAATGTGCTGCTATCCCATCTTTAATAACTGACTCTAGCAGTTTCCCCTCTACCGATGTTAGACTAACTGGTCTGTAATTCCCCGTATTCTCTCTCCCTCCTTTTTTAAAAAGTGGGGTTACATTAGCTACCCTCCAATCCTCAGGAACTACTCCAGAATCTAAAGAGATTTGATCTCCGGTTTCCTCCCATGCTCCAAAGACGTGCAGGAATATAGGATAATTGACTCGATATGAATGTAAATTGTCCCTAATGTGTGTAGAATAGTGTTAAGTGTGTGGGGATCGTTGGTTGGCGCACTCGGTGGGTCAAAGAGCCCGTTTCCACGCTGATCTCTAAACTAAACACAGCAGGTCAGGCAGCATCCCTTGAGAAAAGGAATAGGTGACGTTTCAGGTCAGGACCTTTCTTCAGACTGACAATCAGGGGAAAGGGAAAGGAGAGATATAGACGGTACAAAGGACAAAAGAGTGAAAGATATGCAAAGAGCAACGACGATCAAGGAAATGTGGAGCCCACAATGGTCCATTGTTGGCTGTGGAAGAGGTGATAGCAAAGTCAAAGTGAAAAGAGTTTATTGTCATGTGTCCCTGACAGGACAATGACATTCTTTCTTTGCATAGCACAACAGAACATAGTAGGCATTGACAATTATATACGTAAATACACACATGAATGAATAAATTGATAAAGTGCAAATAACAGATGGAGGGGTATTAATGTTCAGAGTTTTGTCCGAACCAAGTTTAATAGCCTGATGACTGTGGGGAAGTAGCTATTCCTGAACCGGGTCGTTGCAGTCCTCAGGCTCCTGTAACTTCTACCCGAAGGTAGCAGGGAGATGAGTGTGTGGCCAGGATGGTGTGGGTCCTTGATGATGCTGCCAGCCTTTTTGAGGCAGCGACGGTGATAGATCCCCTCGATGGAAGGGCGGTCATAGCCGATGATGGACTGGGCAGTGTTTACTACTTTTTGTAGTCTTTTCCTCTCCAGGGCGCTCTAGTTGCCGAACCAAGCCACGATGCAACCGGTCAGCAAGCTCTCTACTGTGCACCTGTAGAAGTTAGAGAGAGTCCTCCTTGACAGAGCGACTCTCCGTAATCTTCTCAGGAAGTAGAGGCGCTGATGAGCTTTCTTAATAATTGCATCAGTGTTCTCGGACCAGGAGAGATCTTCACAGATGTCCACGCCCAGGAATTTGAAGCTCTTGACCCTTTCAACCATCGACCCATTGATATAAACAGGACTGTGGGTCCCCATTCTACTCCTTCCAAAGTCCCCGATCAGTTCCTTGGTTTTGCTGGTGTTGAGGGCCAGGTTATTGTGCTGGCACCATACGGACAGTCGTTCGATCTCCCGTCTATACTCTGACTCATCCCCATCAGTGATACGTCCCACAACAGTGGTGTCGTCAGCGAACTTGATGATGGAGTTCGCACTATGACTGGCTACGCAGTCATGAGTATAGAGTGAGTACAGCAGGGGGCTGAGCACGCAGCCTTGAGGTGCTCCCATGCTGATTGTTATCGAGTCTGACACATTTCCACCAATACGAACAGACTGTGGTCTGTGAATGAGGAAGTCGAGGATCCAATTGCAGAGGGATGCGCAGAGACCCAGTTCTGCGAGTTTGGTAACCAGCTTGGAGGGGATGATTGTGTTAAATGCCGAGCTGTAGTCAATGAAACAACAGCCTGACAGTGGTCGAGGGTGTTTGGTCCTCTGGTGCAGCAGGAGACATGTTGGTGGAAATTGGGGAGTGATTTCTTGCCTTATTGAAGTCCCCAGCAATTGCCTTATTGAAGTCCCCCCCCCCCCCCCCCCCCCCCCCCCCCCCCCCCCCCCCCCCCCCCCCCCCCAACCAGCTCTGTACTGTCCTCACCTCTGGGGGTGCGCTCTTTAATTGCTGCCTGTAGGCAGGGAGAAGCAGCACCGCAGTGTGGTCGGATTTACCGAAGTGAGGGCGAGGGATAGAGCGGTAGGCATCCTTGATGGTGGTGTAGCAGTGGTCGAGGGTGTTTGGTCCTCTGGTGCAGCAGGAGACATGTTGGTGGAAATTGGGGAGTGATTTCTTGAGGTTTGCCTTATTGAAGTCCCCAGCAATGGCGGTAAATGCCTTGGGGTCAATAGAAGGGGGCACAAACAGTGAAACTAAGCAGGAAGAACACCTCCACTCAGTCCGCCTGGACCGACATGATCCCTGAACACTTTCCAAACACTTTAACTCCTCTCCCATTCCCACACTGACCTTTCCGTTCGGGGCCTCCTCCACTGTCAGAGTGAGGCCCAGCTCAAATTGTGGGAACAGCACCAAAATATTTCACCTGGGCAGTTTACACCCCAGCGGTATGAATACTGATTGCTCTAACTTCAGGTAACCCCTGCTTTCCCTCTCTCTCCATCCCTTTCCCACGCTAGTTGTACCAATTTCACTGGTGTCCTGGTGAGTTTCATTGTCTGTAACTCGTTTTCACCTAGCCCACCTTGATCATCGTTACTCTTTTGCATATCTTTCATTTCTTTGTTCCATATCTCTCTACATCACCATCTATATCTCTCGTTTCCCTCTCCCCTGACTCTCAGCCTGAAGAAGGGTCTCGACCCGAAACGTCAACCATTCCTTCTCTCCAGAGATGCTGCCTGACCCGTTGAGTTACTCCAGTGTTCTCCCCATATCCCCTGACTCCGCTATCTTTAAGAGCCCTATCTAGCTCTCTCTTGAAAGTGTCCAGAGAACCGGCCTCCACCGCCCTCTGAGGCAGAGAATTCCACAGACTCACAACTCTCTGTGAGAAAAAATGTTTCCTCGTCTCCGTTCTAAATGGCTTACCCCTTTATTCTTAAACTGTGGCCCCTGGTTCTGGACTCCCCCAACATCGGGAACATGTATCCTGCCTCTAGCATGTTCAAACCCTTAATAATCTTATATGTTTCAATAAGATTCCCTCGCATCCTTCTAAACTCCAGAGTGTACAAACCCAGCCGCTCCATTCTTTCGGCATAAGACAGTCCCGCCATCCCGGGATGATCAAGGGTTAAACACTTCACTGGTAGAGTAATGCCTCTAATAATGCCGACGTAACCAATTTGTACCGACTGCCTCGGCCTCTTTCATGGCCCCGCTGTACACTGGTCCAGGCAAGTGTGCCGTCACATTTGGGTCAGGAGGAAGCAGTACATCACTCATTACATTTCAGGAGGGAGCAAGGACATGTACAACTGGCTGTGGGTGGTGGAACAACACCAGAGACTGCACATGTGCAGAGGTCCCGACCCGAGACGTCACCGCTCCGTCCCCTTCCACAAGCGACACCGCTGAGCTCCTTTGTTTTATTTTTCCAAAGAAAGTGGAAGGGGACGGAGGGTTTTGGTGGGGAGAAGCCGTGGGTGGGGCAGAGTCGGAGGGAGTTACACAGGAGCTTGGTGATGGAGGGAGGTCAGGATCAGGAGCTCAAGGGCAACAAGATGGTGAGGTTCACAACGTGGATGATCACAACATACAGACCAAAGCCGCTCTATGATCTTTGGTACACACTGAGGCAGAATTCTCTGCATTATTCTGTACAGCCTAACCCCTCGGCTGTAAGGTGACACCAGCAACATTGCAACACACAAGACGTTCCACCTACAAGTTAGGCTGCAGTGCTGGACTGCACATGTAAAGGCAGAGTTTTCTCTTTCACTAGCGTGGGTGCTCATCGTGACCCACCCCCCCAACCCACCCCCATCCCCAGCCTGACCCACAACCACCCCCACCCTACCCCCACCCTGTCCCACCCCCACACTGACCCCCACCCCCACACTGACCAACCCCTACCCTGTCCCACCCACATCCTGACCCACCCCACCCTGTCCCACCCCCATCCTGCACCCACCCCCACCCTGTCCCACCCCCATCCTGCACCCACCCCCTGATCCCCACCCTGTCCCACCAACACCCCCATCCTGACCCACCCCCATCCTGACCCCCACCCCCACACTGACCAACCCCTACCCTGACCCACCCCCACCGTGACCCACCCCCACCCCCACCGTGACCCACCCCCACCCTGTCCCACCAACACCCCCACCCTGTCCCACCCCCACCCTGACCCACCCCCACCCTGACCCACCCCCACCCTGACCCACCCCCACCCAGTCCCACCCCCACCCTGTCCCACCCCCACCCTGACCCACCCCCACCCTGACCCACCCCCACCCTGACCCACCCCCACCCTGTCCCACCCCCACCCTGACCCACCCCCACCCTGTCCCACCCCCACCCTGACCCACCCCCACCCTGACCCACCCCTACCCTGACTTGGGGCCTGCGCTCCACAGCGATGCAGCAAAACTCTCTCCTGTCCCAGAACCTTCATCGTTTTGCACTCTGGATTTCTTTGGTGTGTACAGATTGCTTTGTTTCTGACACTGGCATTAGCCTGAGATGGGCTTGATGTTTGAGTTACAAGGCGTGGAAAGGCCATATCATGCTGTTTACACGCTCGCGGTTACTACAATGCCGGACATTCACAACTGTACTCACCTGATCTTGGAATCTGACAGCCATTTTGTGAACTATCTTCTCATTTCTTGTGTGATTTCTCTGCCTGCCTCTGTTGTTACTTCCTGGTGTTCAGGCAACTCTTTACTTTGGTAACTCTCAGATCCAGAAGGCGGGGATTTCTCCTGTGGTGAACGCTAAAACCGTCCCTCAGTCTTGCTTCAGAGACCACACGTAAAATTCCTCTCTGGCTTTTTAATACCTGCACCTTTAACCACGGCGGCGTGAGGCCTCTGAACTGACAGGCCGCTGCCTAGCTCTGCCCACACCCAGTGACGACATTACAACCTGCACAGGTAAACAAACCTCTATTGTTCTCCCTTGAGAAACGTGAGACTTTATCTGCATTCCAGTCTAACTCCCTCAGTTTATTTCACAATCCGAAATTAAGGAGCGCAGTTCACAACAATATCAAATATCCCGACGTTTAGAAACCTTCCTTTTTCACCCAAGGTTAATTGGTCAAACATTAACTCAGTGGAAGGAGGGAGGTGACCTCTACATACCGAGGCTGCCACAGAACAGCCATTCACTCCACACACAGGCAGTATTTACTGCACTGGGTTTTTTTATTATCTCTACATGCCTCGGGCCTTGGCACTGTGGAGTTGTTCACCTGTTTCAGATGCCGCAGCCTCACAGTACAGGTAACAGCAGGTAACTAACGCTAGCATGGAACTGTTTAAGAAAGATGCTGGAAAAATCGAAGGTAGACAAAAATGCTAGAGAAACTCAGCGGGTGAGGCAGCATCTATGAAGTGAAGGAATAGGTGACGTTTTGGGTCGGGACCCCTCTTCAAATACCCTTTTTCAGAAACATCATCTATCCATGTTCTCCAGAGATGCTACCTGACCCACTGAGTTACTCCAGCACTCTCTCTCTATCGTGGAGATGATGATGACTGTTCTCCAGTGCACCTTGAGTTGTGCTTCAGGATTCAGTTTACATTGTATGTGTAGGATTGAACTGCAGATCTGGTTTAAACCGAAGATAGTCACAAAAAGCTGGTGTAACTCAGAGGGACAGGCAGCGTCTATGGAGAGAAGGAATGGGTGATAAAAATGTCTGAAGTCTGAACTCGACTCGAAATGTCACCCAGTCCTTCTCCCCAGAGTTGCTGCCTGTCCCACTGAGTTACTCCAGCTTTTTGTGTCTATCTCCAGATATCACAAAGCAGGTAATTGCTGGACATTTGCTTTTCAAATGCATCCACTGTTGAGTTTTAGTTTATTGTCACATATACCAAGGTACAGTGAAAAGCTTTTGTTGCACTAACCAGTCAGCGGAAAGATAATCTGCGATAACAATTGAGCCATTGACAGTGTACAGATATATGATAAGGGATTAAGTAAGTAAGGACTGTTGCTGTAGGCAGAGAGATTGGACAGAGTGGAGCAATTGTAATGTGTGATGGCAGATCTGGTTCTGTGGATAGCAAATAGCCAACAGGATTAACAAAGGTACACAAACATGCTGGAGAAACTCAGCCGGTGAGGCAGCATCTATGGAGACCCATGGGTCTCGACCCGAAATGGAGCGAAGGAATAGGTGACGTTTCGGGTCGAGACCCCGAAACATCGCCTATTCCTTCGCTCCATAGATGCTGCCTCACCCGCTGAGTTTCTCCACCATTTTTGTCTACATTCCATTTTCCACATCTGCAGTTCCTTCTTAAACAGGATTAACAAACTGATCAGGAAGGCTGGCTCCGTCCTGGGGGGTGGAGTTGGATTCAGGCAGGTGGGACGAATGTAGACGGGGCATGTTGGATGGCGTGGGCAAGTTGGGCCGAAGGGCCTGTTTCCACGCTGTATCATTCTATGACTCTAAGGGAGAGGCACGGTGTCTGCAGTCGCACAACAGCCCAGAAATTGTCGTTGTGCATTTTGTTCCAGATAAAATTGATTTTCTGTCACATCCTGCGGCAACAAGCCCGGCATTATTGAACTGAATTTCTCGGCAACGGTACTGATATTTGTCACTGACACTGTTTCTGGGACGTTGCACGAGAGGCAGCGATACCTCAGACATTTACACAGCGGTGAGGAGACACAAGGGGTTAGTCCAGTTTAAACAGACACAAGTTGCTGGAGTAACCAGCGGGTCAGGCAGCAGCTCTGGAGAAAAAGGAATAGGTGACGTTTCGGAACGGAACCACTCTACAGCTGTTTGGTCTTGGTTTAGTCTGGAGATACAGCGCGGAAACAGGCCGTTCGGCCTACCGAGTCCACGCCGACCAGCGATCCCCGCACACTAACACTATCCTACACACACTAGGGACAATTTACAATTTTACCAAGCCAATTAACCTACAAACCTGCACGCCTTTGGATTGTGGGAGGAAACCCCGGAGAAAACCCACGCAGGTCACAGGGAGAATGTGCAAACTCCATACAGACAGCACCCATAATCAGGATCGAACCCAGGTCTCTGGCGCTGTGAGGCAGCAACCCTACCGCTGAGCCACCGTGCTGACCTGAAACATAGAGGTGTGGTGGTGGTTGGGGGGGGGTGCGGGAGCTCGTTTAGTTTTTAACCAATGCAGATGCTGGAATCGGGTACAAGAAAGACAAGGCCAAACTGCTCAAGGTAACCAGTGAGCTGAGCAGCATCCATTGGGGGAGAGGAACGAGAGGTTTTGGGTTGAGACCCTACAACTGAATCATCCTACCACATCCAGAGAGCGGTCCTGAACCATATAACCATATAACAATTACAGCACGGAAACAGGCCCTCTCGGCCCTTCCAGTCCGTGCCGACCATTTGTTTTTCCCTAGTCCCATCTACCTGCACTCAGACCATACCCTTCGATGTCTCTCTTTGATGTCCCTCGGACTATCCTTGATCGGACTTTGCTGGCTTTACCTTGCACTAAACGTTATTCCCTTATCATGCGTCTGTACACTGTAGGGTACACAAAAGGCTGGAGAAACTCAGCAGGTGCAGCAGCATCTCAGGAGCGAAGGAGATAGGCAACGTTTCAGGCCGAAACCCTTCTTCAGACTGATGGGAGGTGGGGGGGCGGGGGACTGGGGACTGATGGGAGGTGGGGGGGGGGGGGGGGCTCTGTACACTGTAAATGGCTCGATTGTAATCATGTATTGTCTTTCCGCTCACTGGATAGCACGCAACAAAAAGCTTTTCACTGTACCTCTGTACACGTGACAATAAACTACACTGAACTCAACTAACCAGGACAGAGTAGTGAGGCGTGGATGTCAGACACCCTCTGACACACTTAGTACCTGCACCTAGTTGGAAGGTTTTTAATGGACCCACGGGTCTCGACCCGAAACGTCGCCTATTCCTTCGCTCCATAGATGCTCCCTCACCCGCTGAGTTTCCCCCACATTTTTGTCTACCTTCGATTTTTCCAGCATCTGCAGTTCTTTCTTAAATAAAGCCATTATACAGATGTTATGGAGTGATCTGACTTCTGAAATATAAACACATCAAAAATCTAAAATAATGCAGGTTTCTGTAGACCAAAGATTAATGAGTGTGCAGTGTACCGGAGCTGGCAGTGTTCCATTCATGTTTACATTTAAACTGGTGTGTTATCTGAACAATGCTAATGCAGTTTCGAGAATATGCAGGAATTTACAAATTGTTGGCTTCTAGTTTCTAGTCAAGGTGATCAGGCAGAAACCCCTGGGGCAGTCATACTTGTTCAGCAGGAATAGCAACATAACTAAGAGGTTGGCAATGCATGAGAACGACTCCTGTGTCAGGAGCTCTCAGTCACTGATATGCCGCAGTATTGTCCTTGTCCAGGCTAACACAGTGGTTCTTAACCTGGGGGTCGTGAGGGGCTTTGCCGGGGGTCTTGAAGGGGACACAAATAACATATCAATTTGTTGAGCCCATGTTTAGGACATGCCACATACAGTATTTTGTTTGCGTATGCCAAGGTTAAGAACCACTGGTATAACAGAACACACATTACTGTCAGATGGAAGGGAAACTCATCCATGTGATATTTTTTCTCTCTGCCAGATTTAAAGTAAATAAGCTGTGGCACAATGTGTAGGAAGGAACTGCAGATGCTGGATTACTCCGAAGATAGACACAAAAAGCTGGAGTAACTCAGCGGGACAGGCAGCATCTCAGGAGAAAAGGAATAGATGACGTTTCGGGATGAGGCTCTTCTTCAGACTGAGAGTCAGGGAGGGGGAATCTAAAGCGTACCCTTCAACTTGCACGCCATTCTGCCATTATTCCAGTATTCAAGAGCTCGAATGGCCAAATAGAAACATAGAAAATAGGTGCAGCAGTAGGCCATTTGGCCCTTCGAGATAGCACCGCCATTCAATATGATCATGGCTGATCATCCAAAATCAGTAGAGTCTCGACCCGAAACGTCGCCTATCTCCTTCGCTCCTTAGATGCTGCTGCACCTGCTGAGTTTTTCCAGCCTTTTGTGTACCATCCAAAATCAGTATCCCGCTCCTGCTTTCTCCTCATATCTCTTAATTCCTGATATCCAACTCTGGAATGGCCTACTCCTGCACCTATTATCTATGTTTCTATTAGCAACTAAATCTTTTCGTACAGGACAACCTTCATTGAAATCTAAAGGTGTTTCTAAATAATGGTAGTGAAGATGGTTGCTGGTGAATCACGTTGCTTCATTGTCTTTGCTCTTAGAATGTGAGAGGAATCTGCAGATTTGCATTCAATTGCCACTGGCCAGTTTACTAATGGGTTGAGCCAAACAGTGTGAAGTGTTCTGGCACCTTGGGGGCATTAGTGAGCAATGCTGAGCCAGGGAATTGCCACCTAATTAACTGGACAGGTCATGACATTCGTCTCTATACATCGTGAACCAGGAAAAAAGATGGTAGACCAAAATGCTGGAGAAACTCAGCGGGTGAGGCAGCATCTATGGAGCGAAGGAAATAGGCAACGTTTCGGGTCGAAACCCTTCTTCAAAAGAAGCTAGTTCATTTTGGTTGCATTAGGTCCACTCAATGTCTAAGTGACCTGAACAATATATGGTTTGGTTGAGAAACAAAGAGTCTGAAGAAGGGTCTCGACCCGAAACGTCGCCTACTCCTTTTCTCCATAGATGCTGCCTCACCCGCTGAGTTTCTCCAGCATTTCTACTAAAGAACTGTAGATGCTGGTTGATACAAAAGATGGACGCAAAGTGCTGGAGTAACTCAGCATGTCAGGCAGCATCTCTGGAGAAAAAGTCTGGATCACTGAAGAAGGGTCCTGACCTGAAACGTCATCTATGCTTTTTCTGCAGAGATGCTGCCTGACCCGATGAGTTACTCCAGCACTTTGAGTCCATCCACGGTTTAGTTTAGGATGGAACTGCAGATGCTGGTTTAAACCGAAGATACACAAAAAAAGCTGGAGTAACTCAGCGGGACAGGCAGCATCTCTGGAGAGAAAGAATGGGTGACGTTTCGGGTTCATCATTCTGAAGAAGGGTCTCGACCCGAAACGTCACCCATTCCTTCGCTCCAGAGATGCTGCCTGTCCCGCTGAGTTACTCCAGCTTTTATGTCTACCTTCGATTTTCCAGCATCTGCAGTTCCTTCTTACGCACACCAAATCTATTTATTTTAGTGTCTGATGTGCTTCTGCTTTGACAATCTGCATTCACATTTCACCTGCGCCTCTCGATATTTCAACCAGTATTATGTTTCTGAAAGTCTCTCTTCAGACTCCACCCAGAAACCAATCTCTGCAACCATACGTAACGTGTCAGAGGAATGCAGCATGCCGGGACATGCCCGTGGAGGGCAATTATCTCGGGTCCCTTCACAAAATATCGTCTGTCCAGTTCCCCCCACAGATGCTGCCTGGCCAGCTGAGGTCCTCCAGTTCTTTGCTATTTGCTCAAGATTCTCATGTCTCCCTGTACAATCAATGTCCTGCCTGTCTGCTCTGAAACTGAACACACTTTACTAAGTCAATTGTTTATCTATTAAATAGCCTAAATAAATAGCATAGTGATGTACATTAACATTGAGAGCAGCATATTTCAGGTAATAAGTGCCAGCTATTACAGCTGAAATCTGAAGCCCATCTTGATTTTTGTTTATCACTAATTTATCACTTTGTTTAAGAAAGAACTGCAGATGCTGGAAAAATCAAAGGTGGACAAAAATGCTGGTGAAACTCAGCGGGTGAGGCAGCATCTATGGAGAGAAGGAATGGGTGACGTTTCGGGTTCATCAGTATGAGTGAAGGGTCTTGACCCAAAACGTCACCCATTCCTTCTCTCACCCGCTGAGTTACTCCAGCTATTTATGGTTTAGTTTAGTTTATTAGACAATAGACAATAGGTGCAGGAGTAGGCCATTCGGCCCTTCGAGCCCGCAATGCCATTCAATATGATCATGGCTGATCACCCGCAATCAGTATTATTAATGTCACGTGTACCGAGTTACAGTAAAACACTTATTTGTTTCCAAAACAGTTGAGAAATGCAGACCTAATGTAGACAAAAATGCTGGCGAAACTCAGCGGGTGAGGCAGCATCTATGGAGCAAAGGAATAGGTGACGTTTCGGGTCGGGAAACTCAGCGGGTGAGGCAGCCGAAACGTCACCTATTCCTTCGCTCCATTGATGCTGCCTCACCCGCTGAGTTTCTCCGGCATTTTTGTCCACCACTAATTTATCACTAATCTTTTTCAAGCCTTTCTTGACGTCCTCTGAGGGAGAGCTATATGTATGCATTTATGTATGTACTTAATCTATGAACCACTGTTGTATAACGTTAGTACCTCCCCCAATGTAAAGCACTTTGATCAACGAGAGTTGATTTTTAAATGTGCTATAGAAATAAAAGTGACTTGACATGACTTGCACTCCTCCACGAGCTTTAACATTTTGTACTGAGTATAATAATAATAATCATCATAATTCTAATACATAACTAATAATAATCACAGGTTTAACAGCATCAACGTAAAACCTAGTCAGGTGTGGCCCAATAAAACTATGAAAGTTCTAACAGATAAGCACCAACTAACTTGGTGGCAGGTTCTAGTTTTATTTCCTGTTCTTGATGGCTCCATTGCCTGATGTTGTTTAACTTACCAGGCAGAAAGACTGTGTGTTGTGTCGAAATCCTGCAAGTTGTTTAAATCCTCACTGTGGTTAAAATAAAGCCTTCATTCTTAGCTTGGCACCACACACCAATCCATTGGAGGAGGCTGTGCCTGACTCTTGGTGAAGGAAAGGGCGGATAACTCTCAACTCATTACTCTACGTGTAGGTGTCAGGTTTACCAAGAGTTTAACTCTTTGTGGTGCTGTGGTGTGGGTGTGCGCTGGAGTCCAGGAGGCTGCTCCTCCCATTTGTACTTTTGGATCAAGAGAGAGCCAGACAGGGCTCTTAAAGATAGCGGAGTCGTGGATATGGGGAGAAGGCAGGAACGGGGTACTGATTGGAGATAATCTGCCATGATCACATTGAATGGCGGCGCTGGCTCGTGGGGCTGAATGGCCTACTCCTGCACCTATTGTCTATCTGCAAAAACATACAGAGTAGTGAAAGGCTTGGATAGAGTGGATGTGGAGATGATGTTTCCACTAGTGGGAGAGTCTTGGACCAGAGGTCACAGCCACAGAATTAAAGGACGTTCTTTTAGGAAGGAGATGAGGGGACATTTCTCTAGTCAGAGGGTGGTGAATCTGTGGAATTCATTGCCACAGAAGGCTGTGGAGGCCAAGTCAGTGGATATTTTTAAGGTACAAATAGATAGATTTTGATTAGTACAGGTGTACAGGTGTCATGGGGAGAAGGCAGGAGAACGGGGTTAGGAGGGAGAGATAGATCAGCCATGATTGAATGGTGGAGTAGATATGATGGGTCGATGGCCTCCTATTCCTTATGATCTTATGAACAGAGCTTTCACAAAGTAAAATACTGCAGATGTTGCAAGTTAGAAATAAAATCAGATGATTTTCAAAATACTAAATGGGCCAAACAGTATTTGTAGAGAGAGAAAAACAGTGTGAATGTTTTGGGTTAATAACGTTTCATTGGAAAAGTTCATCCCGTTTTCTCTCTGCGTTACTGTAACTTTCAGTGGTTTTGATTTTTAATCCAGTGTGGTAATGTTTATTTTGATAACTCTCTTTTCTGTTTATGTTGAACATCTGTTTTTGGTTGATAGACACAAGATGTTGGAGTAACTCAGCGGGTTAGGCAGCATCTGTGGAGAACATGGATAGGTGACATTTCACAGAGTGCTGGAGTAACTCAGTGGGTCAGGCAGCATCTGTGGAGAACATGGATAGGTGACGTTTCAGGTGGGGACCATTCTTCAGTGCCCGAAAATATCACCTATTCCTTTTCTCCAGAGATGCGGACTGACCCGCTAAGTTACTCCAGCGCTTTGTGTCTATCTTTGTTATAAACCAGCACCTGCATTTCATCGTTTCTATCTGTTTTTAATTGTTACCTTTTAGGAAATGGGAATACTCACCAGACTTTCTGTTGCTGTTACTCGCCTATCTTATGCTCCCTTACTGCATTCGATAATCAAGCCTTTCATGAACTTTAAATTACACGTAACTTCTCCCAATGGCTCAGCTGCTAAACGCGTGACATTGAAGCATGTATCAGGAGCATTCATCCTGGTTGGTCTATGATGGCTTATGCCTTTTTAGTTTAGTTTAGTGTAGAGATAAAGCGCGGAAACAGGCCCTTTGTCCCACCAGGTCCGTGCCGACCAGCGTTCCCCACATACTAACACTACCCTACACCTACTAGGGACAATTTTTACATTTACCCAGCCAATTTACCTTCATACCTGTACGTCTTTGGAGTGTGGGAGGAAACCGAAGATCTCGGAGAAAACCCACGCAGATCACGGGAGTAGAACGTGCAAACTCCGTACAGACAGCACCCGTAGTCGGGATGGAACCCGGGTCTCCGGCGCTGCATTCGCTGTAAGGCAGCGACTCTACCGCTGCGCCACCGTACCTGCTAGGGTTTGACAATGTGATGGTATAATCACCTTCTGCACACCTCAACAGTCAAACGCCCCATTCCTGGAGACCCTACCATGGGGAATGTGTGTGTCAGATGTATCATGGGTTCATGTTCATGAAGTCATTGGAGCAGAATTAGGCCATTCGGCCCATCGAGTCTACTCCACCATTCAATCATACGGGTGTCAGAGGTTGTAGGGAGAAGGCAGGAGAATGGGGTTAGGAGGGAGAGATAGATCAGCCATGATTGAATGGTGGAGTAGACTTGATGGGCCAAATGGCCTAATTCAACTCCTATCTCTTGTGATCGTAGCTGATCGATCTTTCTCTCACAATCGCATTCCCCTGCCTTACCCCCTGTAACCTTTGACCCCCTTACCAATCAAGAATGGTCAATCTCCTCTTCAACAATGCCCGAATGACCTGGCATCCACAGCTGTCTGTGGCAATGAATGCTGGAGTAACTCAGCGGGTCAGGATGTGTATATTCCAGCGACCAGCTCAAATATAAGAAGTGACCACTTGGGAGAACCAGCATAGCCTAGGTAGACAAAAGTGCTGGAGAAACTCAGCGGGTGCAACAGCATTTATGGAGCGAAGGAAATAGGCAACGTTTCGGGCCGAAATCCGGAAGGTTTTCGAAGGTAGACAAAAGTGAAGGAAATAGGCAACGTTTCGGCCCGAAACCCTTGCGGGTTTCGGCCCGAAACGTTGCCTATTTCCTTCGCTCCATAGATGCTGCTGCACCCGCTGAGTTTCCCCAGCACTTTTGTCTACCTTTGATTTTCTAGCATCTGCAGTTCCTTCTTAAACACCAGCATAGCCTAGACTGTAATGGGTGGCACAAGGGTGCAGCAATCCTCGCTGCTGCCCCAGCGTCTACGGAGCCAGGCTCTCTCTGATTACAAGTGCTGTACTGCGTAGAGTTTGTGATGTTCTCAGGGACCATGCAGGCACTCTGGATGTGTTAAAGAAGGAACTGCAGATGCTGGAAAATCGAGGGTACGCAAAATGCTGGAGAAACTCAGCGGGTGCAGCAGCATCTATGGAGCGAAGGAGATAGGCAACGTTTCGGGCCGAAACCCTTCTTCAGACACTCTGGATTCCTGCCACATGCCAAAGACCTTGGCCAGAGTGAGCACCACCAGAAATTGGAGGAGCAGCACCTCATATTCCGCTTGGGCAGTTTGCACCCTAGCGGCATGAACATTGACTTCTCCAATTTCCGGTAGCTCTTGCTGTCTCCTCTCCTTCTCAGCTCTCCCTCAGCCCTCTGGCTCCTCCTCTTCCTTTCTCCTTTCTTCTTTCGCCACCTACATCAGTCTGAAGAAGGGTTTTGGCCCGAAACGTTGCCTATTTCCTTCGCTCCATGGATGCTGCCGCACCCGCTGAGTTTCTCCAGCACTTTTGTCTGCATGCCAAAGATCTGCAGCTTTGTTTAATAGGCCACTGCAAATAACCCTTCAGTGGAGGTTAATGGCAAAAAGGATCAAAGGGGAGCTGGTGGACATTTGAGGGAGAGAATATGTTGTAGAGATGGCGGCCCAGTAGTGCAGCAGGTAGAGCTGCTGCCTCACAGTGCCAGAGACCCGGGTTCGATCCTAACTATGGGCGGTGTCAGGGTGGAGTTTGCACGTTGTGCAAACGTTGCTCCCTGTGACTGCATGGATTTCCTCCAGGTGCTCGGGTTTCCTCCCACATCCCAAAGACAAGTTGGATTTTGTTCGTTAATCGGCCCTCTGTTAGTCGCCCCCAGAGTGTAGGGAGTGGATTGGAAAGTGGGATAGCATAGAACTAGTGGGAATGGGTGTCAGCGTGGACTTGGTGGGCCGAAGGGCCTGTTTCCATGCTGGGAAATAAGATGAGGGGGAACGGGATGAATGGGATTGCTCCTCTGGGAGCTAGCATGTTAACATCTTATCTTAAGGCAACACAAGTGGAGATTGGCTGAATCTCCACTTGTGTTGCCTTAAGATAAGATGTAAACACCATCAAGAACGGAAGGGATATAACAGCTGACATTTTAAATGTATAAAACTGTGACTCTATCAAGATAGGATTTGCAGAAATATGGTGGGAATGAAGATGGTGATAGATACAGGCTTACACCTAATTTGTACTTTCAAAAATCCTCCACCCCCGCAGTTGAAAGAACAATAAAAGCATATGTTTCTGCGGTATTTGGCCGCGCTCTGTTCCTGTCATGACTTCACTTGTTTATATTGATCTGTCCAAGTGGGATCATGAGATATTGCAGGAAAACAATTTAATTCTAGTGGTGTTGACGGCAGATTAGATTCACTGGAACAGTTATCCTATTTCCAATAAATCTGCGGCTAACACACAAATCCTTCATTTCGTCTCTGTGCCTTGAGTGGCGGCATGGTCGCGCAGCGGGTAGTGCTGCTGCGATCCTAGATTCTGACTACGGGTGCTGTCTCTGTTGAGTTTGTACTTTCTCCCTGTGACCGCTTGGGTTTTCTCCGGGTGCTCAGGTTTCCTCCCACATTCCAAAGACGTGCGGGTTTGTAGACAGAACTGCAGATGCTGCTTGAAATTGAAGATAGATACAAAATGCTGGAGTAACTCAGCAGAACAGGCAGCATCTCTGGTTAGAAGCCTTACTGTGTCCGACTACATTTTACCCATTTGCTTGGTTGTTACTTTCCCCAACTAACAACGATCCATTCTACATGTTCCCTGATCTCTATTCCCTTTGCTCCGTTTTCACACCTACACTTCCTTATCTATTCTTAAACTGTGACCCAATATTAAAATAGTTCCAATAGTCAATTCCCCACCTGATTCACTGTCTGTCCATTCCCTTCACTGATGCTGCCGAACTCATCGACTTCCTCCAGCACTTGTATTTTACTCCAGATTCCAGCATCTGCAGTTCCCTGGGCCTCCATCACACTAAACATTCGCTGAGATGTGGTAAAGTTCAGTTTCAGTTGAGTTTTTTGTCACGTGTACCGAGGTACAGTGAAAAGCTTTTTGTTGCGTGCTATACAGTCACAGAAAGGCAACACATGATCACAATCGAGCCATTTACAGTGTATAGATACATGATAAGTGAATAACGTTTAGTGCAAGGTAAAGCAAGCATAATCTGAACATGGATAGTCTGAGGTAGACAAAATGCTGGAGAAACTCAGCGGGAGAGGCAGCATCCATGTAGCAAAGGAATAGGTGACATTTCGGGTCGAGACCCCGAAGTAATAGGTGACGTTTCGGGTCGAGACCCTTCCGAAACTTCACCTAGTCCTTCGCTCCATAGATGCTGTCTCACCCGCTGAGTTTCTCCAGCATTTTTGTCTACCTTCGATTTTTCCAGCATCTGCAGTTCTTTCTTAAACAATGGATAGTCTGAGGGTCACCAATGAGGTAGATAGTAGTTTAGGACCGCTCTCTGGTTGTGGTAGGATGATTCAGTTGCCTGATAATAGCTGGGATACAAAGGGGGGAAATGGTGCATATACCATAATCGGTTATGAAAATTTGGAACCCAAGTTTATAAAACGTAATATAAAGCTCGAGATAGACCAGCTGACGATATGGATTAGAATGCATTTCTGGCCTGTGTGTTGTACTTCTTGGCAGCTGTGACCCATATTCTTAAAATAACCACAATGTAAGCTGCAGATCTGAGTCTTAAAATGTAATTAAGAAACAGAGATCAGGGAATAATAACATTTAATAATAATAAAGCCATCATATTGATTTTGTGACCAAAACATTATGAAGCTCATATTTAGTGTTTTTCTCAGATTTGAAGCTGATGCAACTACGTCAAATCCCTTTTGTCCTTAATTCTTTTGAGAAGAGTCCCTGCAGTCTTAGAGTTGGAACAGCAGGTTATTAAGCTGACTTAAGTGCATGTCAACCCTTGTTGCTGATTGACTGGTGGATTAGACATGATGGACTGAATGGCCTAATTCTACTCCCATCACTTATGACAGTAGAAACAATAGACAATAGACAATAGGTGCAGGAGTAGGCCATTCGGCCCTTCGAGCCAGCACCGCCATTCAATATGATCATGGCTGATTGTCCCCAATCAGCACCCCGTTCCTGCCTTCTCCCCATATCCTCTGACTCCACTATATTTAAGAGCCCTATCTAGCTCTCTCTTGAAAGTATCCAGAGAACCGACCTGAGGCAGAGAATTCCACAGTCTCACAACTCTCTGTGAGAAAAAGTGTTTCCCCGTCTCCATTCTGAATGGCTTACCCGTTATTCTTAAACTGCAGCCCCTGGTTCTGGACTCCCCCAACATCAGGAACATTTCGTGCCTCTAGCGTGTCCAAACCCTTAATAATTTTATATTTCAATAAGATCCCCTCTCATTCTCGCAACTCCAGAGTATACAAGCCCAGCCGCTCCATTCGCTCAGCATATGACAAACATAGACAATAGGTGCAGGAGTAGGCCACATTTGGTCCTTCGAGCCAGCACTGCCATACAATATGATCATGGCTGATCATCCAAAATCAGGACCCAGTTCCTGCTTTCTACCCGTATCCCTTGATTCCGTTAGCCCTAAGAGCTAAATCTTGTGATCTTATAAGCTCCATCTATGGGTTTTGCACTGAGGACTTTCCCAGTGATGGGCCCAGTCATTCCCACATGCAATCCCATCAGCAACACTCCTATCTGCTGCGTGGAGACCGCTCTATCAGGATGCCTCACAACGTGGTTTGGGAACAGCTCCATCCAAGACTGCAAGAAAATGCAGAGAGTTGTGGAGGCAGCCCAGACCATCACACAGACCAACATTCCTTCTATTTATTCCAGGCTACTAAACCATCACCAGTGAATCCTTTTTTTTAGTATAATTTATTGTCATGTGTATCGGGTTAGTTTATTGTCACGTGTATGGAAGTACAGTGAAAAGCTTTTGTTGTGTGCTGATCAGTCAGCGGAAAGACAATGCAAAGCTGTCCACAGTGTAGGGAATAACATTTAGTGCAAGATAAATTTCAGTAAAGTCGGATTAAAGATAGTCCGAAGGTCTCCAATGGAGTAGATAGCAGCTCAGTTGTTATCGATAGGATAATTCAGTTGCCTGATAATAACTCGGAAGAAACTGTCCCTGAATCTGGAGGTTTGCGTTTTCAAACTTATGTACCTCTTGCCTGATTAGTACGGGTGTAACGGGTTGGGTGGAGAATACAGAAGGAAAATGGGGTTGAGGGGAAAGATAGATCAGCCACGACTGATTGGCGGAGTAGTCCTGATGGGCCGAATGGCCTGATTCTGCATCCTGGAACCTATGAACATGATGTCTATTGTTTCCCTGCCCTGGGCATGCAGTTGAATCAGTTGTGCCCACTGATAAATGCCCAGCTTCCTGCAGGTGTATGGAGATTCTACAGGTGCACGGTATAGAGCATTCTGACCGGTTGCATCGTGGCCTGGTTTGGCAACTTGAACGTCCAGGAGCGAAAAAGATGACAAAAAGTTGTGACCACTGCCCAGTCCATCATCGGCTCTGACCTCTCCACCTTCGAAGGCATCTATCGTAGTCGCTGCCTCAAAAAGGCAGCCAAAATCATCAAGGACCCTCACCATCCTGGCCACAAACTCATCTCACCGCTGCCATCAGGAAGAAGGTACAGGAGCCTGAAAACTGTAACATCCAGGTTCAGGAACAGCTACTTCCCCACAGCCATCAGACTATTAAACACTACAACAAATAAGCTCTGAGCTCTGAACCGCAAAATACTATATTATTATTTGTTATTTGTACTATATTTGTCATTTATTGTTTTTTTTCCCGTTATGTACAACGTTTACATATTCACATATTGTGTTGAGCTGCAGCAAGTAAGAATTTCATTGTCCCGTGTGACAATGTGACAATATGTCCTAACCCTAATTTGACAATACAACACTCTTGACTCATGATTGGAACAGCCATGATTTTTCCTCCCTTAAACTCGGGCCAATGAAGAATGAAAGCTTTTCTTGGGCTGAGATCAGCTAAAGGGGCCTGCGCTTCCTGTCAGGTAGAAATGTCAAATGTTAATTCCCTGCTGCCTGACTGAGCATTTTCTGTTTTTTATTTTAGATTTGCAATATCAACAGTGATTATTCTTTTGTGAGGAGACTGAGCAGAACATCTGGCAGAATTTCAAATTTATAGAGAACTTTATTTGAAGACGTGTCCTTGGAATCATATTTCCTGGAAGTCTTATCAATTCCAGCATTAATGATACGGCTGCAGAGTTGTGATTGCATTGCACGTAATAATTATCAGCTCCTTAATTACAGTGTGAAGTCATTCCCTGCAACATTCCGTAGAATCTCTACTTAGACAAGATGGCTCGACTATTAATTCACATCGTTTCTCCCAGATATATTGGGTCAGATTTGCCTTGATGAATATTTGATACATATTTTATTTTGTAAACTCTTTGTTTTCCTTGATAAAAGTGAAAAACAAACACAAATGCTGAAAATCAGGGAAGATAAAAGCCAGAACCATACTGAAGCATCAATGTATTAAAATAAAAATCACCAACACAGCTTGGCACGGTGGCGCAGCGGTAGAGTTGCTGCCTCGCAGCGCCAGAGCCTCGGGTTCCATCCTGACTATGGGTGCTGTCAGTACATAGTTTTTACATTCTCCCCCTTGACCGCATGGATTTTCTCCGAGATCTTCGGTTTCCTCCCATATTCCAAAGATGTACAGGTTTGTAGGTTAATTAGTAGGTGAATGGTGGCCGATTAGGAAAAGGGGAAATGCAATGAGAACTGGGTGTCATGGTACACCAGTCATTGAAAGTAGGCATTCAGGTGCAGCAGGCAGTGAAGAAAGCGAATAGTATGTTAGTATTCATTGCAAAAGGATTTGAGTATAGGAGCAGGGAGGTTCTACTGCAGTTGTATAGGGTCTTGGTGAGGCCACGCCTGGAGTATTGCGTACAGTTTTGGTCTCCTAATATGAGGAAAGATATTCGTGCCATAGAGGGAGTACAGAGAAGGTTCACCAGACTGATTCCTGGGATGTCAGGACTTTCATATGAAGAAAGACTGGATAGACTCGGCTTGTACTCGCTAGAATTTAGAAGATTGTGGGGGGATCTCATAGAAACCTACAAAATTCTTAACGGGTACACAAAAAGCTGGAGAAACTCAGCGGGTGCAGCAGCATCTAAGGAGCGAGGGCTGCACCCGCTGAGTTTCTCCAGTCCTTCGCTCCTTAGATGCTGCTGCACCCGCTGAGTTTCTCCAGCTTTTTGTGTACCCTCGATTCTCCAGCATCTGCAGTTCCTTCTTTAAAAAATTCTTAACGGGTTGGACAGGCTAGATGCAGGAAGATTGTTCCCGATGTTGGGGAAGTCCAGAACAAGGGGTCACAGTTTAAGGATAAGGGGGAAGTATTTTAGGACCGAGATGAGAAAAACATTTTTCACACAGAGAGTGGTGAATCTGTGGAATTCTCTGCCACAGAAGGTAGTTGAGGCCAGTTCATTGGCTATATTTAAGAGGGAGTTAGATGTGGCCCTTGTGGCTAAGGGGATCAGGGAGTATGGAGAGAAGGCAGGTACAGGATACTGAGTTGGATGATCAGCCATGATCATATTGAATAGCGGTGCAGGCTCGAAGGGCCGAATGGCCTACTCCTACACCTATTTTCTTTGTTTCTATGTTTCTACGTTAATTGGCTTGGTATAAATGTATAATCGTCCCAAGTGTGTGTAGGAAAGTACTAATGTGTGGGGATCGCTGGTCGGTGCGGACTTGGTGGGTCGAAGGGCCTATTTCCGCGCTTTATCTCTAAAACTAAAACCAAATTACTTGGTGTAGATCTATGCTAAAGATGCTATTTAATGTAAGTCTGAAGAAGGATCCCGACCCGAAACGTCAGCCATCCTTTTTCTCCAGAGATGCTGCCTGACCCGCTGAGTTACTCCAGCACTCTGTGGCTATCTTTGGTACAAATCAGTATCTGCAGTTCATTGCTTCTATATCGAATGTACACGTTTTTTGTCAAGTCATTGGATATTTATCTATATACAGCTGTTGAGGCAGATCTAGTAACATCACAATAATCTCCAAAGGAAAGATACAAAGTGATCGTCCAAACAATAAAGAAACTGGACTAAAATAAGCAGCTTCCATTGAAAAGCTAGAACTAATACATGCCGAATGGGACTGATTGAGACTGCTGTGTTAAGGGCCTGTCCCACTTGGCGATTTGTTATGCGACTGCCGGCTACTATGACAATGGAATTCACCAAAGCTGGCACCGGCGACAACCTACGTGACCTGGCGACAACCTATGACAGCCCACGGTCACCGACTGTCGAAAAGTTTTGAACATTTCAAAATCCAGCGGCGACCAGAAAAATGCTACGAATCTTTGGGCGACTGAGGAGACTACTCATGACCATACAGGTGACACTACGGTGGCCATGTGGCGACAGCCTAGTCGCCGGCAACGCCTAAAAAATCACCTAAGTGGGACAGGCCACAGAGAGGTACAGCGTGGAAAGAGGCCCTTCGGCCCACAGAGTCCTCGCCGACCAGCGATATACCCCGTACACTAGCTCTGGGGACAATTTACAATTTTACCAAAGCCAATTAACCTACAACCTACATCTTTGGAGTGTGGGAGGAAACCAGAGCACCCGCAGAAAACCCACATGGTCACAGGGAGATAGACACAAAATGCTGGAGTAACAGGCAGCATCTCTGGATAGGTGTGCACAGCCTAAAGTTGTAGGACAATTTGTTCTATTTGATCTTATTTGATTGTGAACACCGGGTTATAGACAATGGACAATAGAAAATAGCAGGAGTAGGCCATTCGGCCCTTCGAGCCAGCACCGCTATTCAATGTGATCATGGCTGATCATCCCCTATCAGTACCCCGTTCCTGCCTTCTCCCCATAATCCCCTGACTCCACTATTTTTAAGTGCCTTATCTAGCTCTCTCTTGAAAGTATCCAGAGTACCGGCCTCCACCGCCCTCTGAGGCAGAGAATTCCACAGGATTGATTGCATTTGTCAAAACACAGGGCGGACCACGTGAATGTTGAAATCTTCCCACCTCACATTTAGGGTTGAGACCCTTCTTCATACATGGAAAATGTACAAACTCCGTACAGACAGCTCCCATAGTCAGGATGGAACCCGGGTCTCTGGCGCTGTGAGGCAGCAACTCTACCGCCGCGCCACTGTGCCGCCCATGTTGACCATGAGTGGAGTTCCACAGGCAACATACACCCCCTAATGCTTCACTTAAGTGGCCATTCATTGTACGCCAGTATCATCAGGCTTTGTGACCATGGATGAGTCGGTGAGAAGCCTGACTCACTCCTCACTCACATCTGAGTGTGCCGTTCTGCAGGAGCTTCAGCTTTAGTGAACTGTGTCTGCCTGAGCTCATCTCCCCAGGACGTGATTAAGGCAGAGGCGTTCTTTACAAAGGCACACCGTTGAATTTAGAATGTTTGACAGCTCTCGTCAGCTAAACCTCGCTGTGCGCTTTCTGTGAAATGTTTTCTTTAAATGTGCGGAGGTTAAAATAAGGAGTTGTTCAGGAGAATGAATGTCACATTTTGTGTTATTTATACATTTAAACAATAATAAGCAGCAGATTGTGCTCTCAGCGGGAATGCTCACTTGCTGCAATTAATATCCTTTGTGATGGAGCAATTTCAAGAACCCTCTCCCTGTCCATACCCCATGTACTGCTTATTATTGCACTTTATCTGTTTATTTATGTGTATATATGTGGTCTATGCTATATAGACACACTGACCTGTTCTGTATTTATGCTTACAATACTCTGTTGTGCTGCTGCAAGCAAGAATTTCATTGTCCTATCCGGGACACATGTCAATAAACTATTTTCACTTGATTATTTTCTATTTCCTAATGTTAACAATTGAGCATTTATTTGACTCTTTTTTTTTGTCAGGTAAACTCATAATTTATCTTTGTTTGTTTCACTGCTTCTGAACTTTATTGTTTCCACATAGTATTATCATCTGACGTGAGTAATATCCGATAAACACCTACCACCATCAGCGTCTGCACTTCACAGTGCCTCGGCAAGGTCACCTGCATCATCAAGGATGAGTCTCAACCCGGTCACTCCCTCTTCTCCCCTCTCCCATTAGACGAAAGGAGCAGAATTAGGCCATTTGGCCCATCAAGTCTACTCCACCATTCAATCATGGCTAATCTATCTTTCCCTCTCAAACACATTCTACTGCCTTCTTCTCATAACCTCTGACACCCGTACTAATCAAGAAACTATCAGTCTCCATCCTAAAAATATCCATTGACTTGGCCTCCACAGCTGTCTGTGGCAATTAATTCCATAGATCCGCCACCCTTGGACGAAAGAGATTCCTCCTCATCTCCTTTCTAAAGGCATGTCCTGTTATCTGAGGCTGTGACCTCTGGTCCTAGAGCCTACCACTACTGGAAACATCCTCTCCACATTCACTCTATCCAGGCCTTTCACTCTTCATTCACTCTATCCAGGCCTTTCACTCTTCATTCACTCTATCCAGGCCATTCACTATTCAAAACAGTCTGGGGAACTAGTTAGAACATTAGAATATTTTGAATAGTGAGGGGCCTGTATCCATGCTGTTTTGTTCTATCAATCAATCAATCATTTGATCAATCGATCAATCCATCCATCGACCCATCAACCCATCAACCAATCAATCAACCAATTGACCCTTCGGTCAACTCTTCACAGAACAACAAAGTCTGTGATTCAGTTTTAGCCAATGTCAGGGTGTGACCCCCAGCTCAATGATTATCTAGTGTCCCCAGAGATAATCAAAATTAATGTGTAAGTCAGCAACACTTAACATAGAGCTGAAAAATATTTTCAAAATATAATCAGCAGGAGATCAGCAAGAAGGATCTTGATCGGAAACGTCACCCATTTCCTCTATCCAGAGATATATGACGTATGATGAAAGAATGGTTCGACTGGGCTTGTATTCACGGGAATTTAGAAGGATGAGAGGGGATTTTATAGAAACATATAAGATTCTTAAAGGATTGGACAGGCTAGATGCAGGAAAAATGTTCCCAGTGTTGGGAGAGTCCAGTACCAGGGGTCACAGTTTAAGAATAAAGGGTAAGCCATTGAGGACTGAGATGAGGAATAACATTTTCAACCAGAGAGTTGTGAATCTATGGCATTCTCTGCCACAGAAGGCAGTGGAGGCCAATTCACTGGATATTTTCAAGAGAGAGTTAGATTTAGCTCTCAGGGCTAACAGAATCAAGGGATATGTGGAAAAAGCAGGAACGGGGTACTGACTTTAGATGGTACACAAAAAGCTGGAGAAACTCAGCGGGTGCAGCAGCATCTAAGGAGCGAAGGAGATAGGCGACGTTTCGGGTCGAGACCCTTCTTCAGACTGGTCAGGGATCAGGGAAACGAGAGATATAGACGGTGATGTGGAGAGATAAGGAACAATGAGTGAAAGATATGCAAAAAAGTATCGGTGATAAAGGGAACAAGCCATTGTAAGCTGTTTGTGGTGTGAAAATGAGAAGCTGGTGCGACTGGGGTGGAGGAGGGAGATAGAGATAGAGGGAATGTCAGGGCCCGAGGGCTGAGGGAGAGGTGGGAAGGGGAGGAGACAGCAAGGGTTAACAGAATTGAGAAAATTCAATATTCAAGCCCAAAGGATGCAGACTCCCCAAGCGGAATATGAGGTGCTGTTCCTCCAGCTTGCGGTGTTGCTCACTCTGGCCGTGGAGGAGGCCCAGGACCGAGAGGTCGGATGTGGAATGGGAGGGGGAGTTGAAGTGCTGAGCCACCGGGAGGTCGGGTTGGTTATTGCGGACCGAGCGGAGGTGTTCGGCGAAGCGAAGCGATCTACTGACTTTAGATGATCAGCCATGATCATATTGAATGACGGTGCTGGCTTGAAGGGCCGAATGGCCTATTCCCGCATCTATTTTCTATGTTTCTAAGTTTCTATGAGATGCTGCCTGTCCCGCTGAGTTACTCCAGCATTCTGTGTCTGTAATCAGCAGGAGACCCTGGTTTGTCCGCCAGTACTTGGAAAATCACAATTGCAAAAATAGAACTTCTACTAATATGGTTGATCGTGTTGCTGGGTCTTTAACCTACTAAGAAACAAATTGTGATAGGATTGGCCTAATCATGTGATGCATAAACAGATGACTAGTTGATGACATAAACTGTTAAGGCCTGCAGATCAACAATGACACCAGGCACTAGAAATGCCAATGCAACCACACCCAAGTAAGATACCAATTGTTCTCAGGAGGGAGAAAAAAACACACTTAAAATCAGAGAATTAAAATTTATATATTCACGTTTACTGTTGCAGACACACAGCTTTCACATTTACGCAAATGAAAGTGCAATTGCTCTGTGTTACCTTCACAATCTTCTCTCTTTCCTCTTGGCACCGAGTCTCACCAGCTCGTTATGCCCACTTTGACCACCTTTGTTCTGTTGACTAAACTATTCTCCATCTCTGGTGGTGCTTTGTTTTAACCTTTATTTGTCTTTTAACAAACAAAAGAGAAATAATTTATGACTTAACTTACAGTCGTATCTCACAAATATCCCACCAAGATTTAGTGTAAATTCCTTTCCCCCGAGTAATATACTGTACTTCAGTTTGTTTTCAAATGTGAAGTAGTGTCCTTATATATTTTTTTTACAGGAGTTATTTTCTCTCTAATCTTGTCGGGGGGGGGGGGGGGGGGGGGGAGGAGGGGGGTGGAGGGGGGATACAATTAACCTGCGATCATCTGGGCAAGGCACCCAGCATATTAATAGCTAGCAAATAGTCTGGCAGAAAGTTGTGAACAAAAAGTTCCCGAAT
>CM069158.1:36913540-37086040 GCA_035221665.1 Okamejei kenojei
TATATTGGAAAGCTTTTGTTGGGTGCTAACCAGTCAGCAGAAAGATAACACATGATTCCAATCGAGCCATTTCTGAGGATGTTGTCAAGACGCCAGAGCTTGCGCTATAGGGAGAGGTTGAGCAGGCTAGGACTTTATTCCTTGGAGCGCAGGAGGATAAGGGGTGAGCTTTCTGAGGTGTATAAAATTAATGAGAGGAATAGATAAGGTAAATGCACAAAGTAATGCACAGGGGGTGGGGGGTGGGGGGGCGGCGGCATTGGGCCGAAGGGAGTGTTTCCATGCTGTATGACTTTATGACTCCCTATGATTCCGGAAGGATTTGTAAACGAGGATGAACACTACAATTATAAATTACTTGAGTAATCCAGAAAGTGTGAGGACAAGGCTGATGGGTGGGTGAGGGCTGGATGTAGGAGGTTGGCTTCCCTCATCTTTAAGAATGTGAGAAGACTATGATGCATGATTACAATGGAGGAAGATGTTCTCTCTCTTCATGTCAATATGCATTACAATAGTTTTAATAAAGATTTAAAAAACACACTTCATTGAACCATTAAATGATTACTCAATTAGCATCTGAGCGAGGGAATATTTCTCTGATTTATTCCAAAAACATACATTTTAATTTATCCTTAGCATTAAATGCAGTGGAATAAATACCTTATGCTTGTAACCCTTGATCCTAATCCATTGATTATTGGTATAAATCTAGGAGTTATTGTGCAATGAATTGCTACATTGGACTGTGATGGTTCCTATCTTGGGCATTCCTTGGAGACCAGGATGATTTGTTTCCATTCCTGATCTTTGGTTTTGAGGGATAGTGAAGTCAGTTTTAAGATCCTGAGGTGGTAGTTGATTGGCATGTGGATGGGGTGTGTGTGTGATGAGTGAGTAAGTGCTCTTTCCCCCATTTTCACTGGGTTTCTGTATGCACCTGATGAAGTGTCATGATTATCGGTGTCTTCTTGGATAACTCTTCATTTTAAGCAGGATGGGCCAAGGATTCCAATTAATTGATTGGGATGTTCCTTGAAGCATGTTCCGTGTCTGCTGGTAATCTCTTTCTGTGACAGAGTAGAATGCATATTTTGGAAATCTAGTGTTGGACATCTAAACAATGGGGCTCACCCACACAAGCTGGCAAATGTCTTCACACCAGGACATTGGCCTGGGCGAGGAAGGTGATATTTCTTTGCTATTTGTGCAAGGCAGCAGTGATCTCCGCTTGCTTCAGGGAAACGAACTGCCAACTGCAGTACCTCAACGCATCACAGACACCCTGCCAACAATATATCTACAATAAGTGATTCAATCTTGTTTTTGATTAATAATTACTGTAGCAATGGCCTGAAATAAAGTTAGGAAAAGTGCAAACTGGCTGTTTCAGTTATCAGTTCTGAAGACCTAGGATGTAATTGTCGAGAAATGGTATGCTAAACATTAGAAAGAACTAGAAAAAAAGAGAAACGTCCACATTTTTTAGCTCTTGTTTAAATTTGAGAAGATGAAAGACAGATTAATATGTCAAGTATAACCCAGTAGAAAAGAAAGTGAACCTTTCCTCTTGATCTGAATAAATGCTGACTGATCACTTTTTCTGGTTAAGTTTTGTAGTTTGAGCAGCCTTAATTTTTTTTAATAGTCATGTGATATGTAATCTGCGTGCTATTTTGCTTAATTTTCTTTGGAAGACGTTTTACAGACCTTGGAATATTCCAAAGGGTTCTAGAATCTGAGAAATCATAGATCCACAATCAACACTGAAATTGATGATTTGTGGTATTGATTGACATATGAAATGAGTCAGGAAACCAGTAGCTTATCCTTTGGAATATTATACATTGGGAAGATAACATTTCCATTAACTTCATGGGAGAGATGAATCTCTAAAAAATGTAGCATTCCCATTAGAGGGATGATATTGAATCCCAGATCCTTCAGCATTACCGTTCAAATCAAAAATGGACATTTTACACATTTTAATTCCAATACTTCATCTCCTGTATCTACATGTTCAAGAGAAGCAGCAGAAACTGTATCATAATGGTTTTACAATGGCTTTGACAAGCTGCCAAAATAGTGGTTTCAATTTGAGGCTTGTTTATTGTAACCAAAGTTGCTGCTTACTCTATCCATTTAATTAAGGAAGTTGGAATAAGTAGTTAACATTATATAGAACTCTGAATTTATTTGGATTTTATTGACAAAGAGTGCTAGTAGGACGAGGAACAGCTTCTATAACAACACCATCACACTGCTGAACGCGGAGTCCCGCCGATAGATTTCTCCAGTCTCTCCGTCCACATTGTCTGCATTCTGTATCTATTTATATATTGCTATTACTACGAACTGACGCTAAACTGCATTTCGTTGTACCCATACTTGTATCTGTGCAATGACATTAAAGTTGAATTGAATTGAATAGTATGCAAATGTTTACACCTATCAACAGACCCAATTCAGTAGGAATTTTCATCTTCACAATGCTATATTTTTGGAGCACAATTACAGAAATATTGTTTGAACAGTGCCCTCCATAATGTTTGGAACAAAGACCTATTGTTTATTTCTTTTCCTCTGTACTCCACAATTTGAGATTTGTAATAGAAAAAAAATCACGTGTGGTCAAAGTGCAGACCATAAGATTTTATTAAAGGGTATTTTTTATACATTTTGGTTTCACTATGTAGGGTACAGCTGGGTTTATACATAATCCCCCCCATTCCAGGGCACCATACTGTTTGGGACACATGGCTTCACAGGTGTTTGTAATTGCCAAGGTGTGTTTAACTGCCTCCTTAATGCAGGTATAAGAGAGCTCTCAGCACATAGTCTTTCCTCCAGTCTTTCCATTACATTTGGAAACGTTTATTGCTGTTTATCAACATGAGGACTAAAGATGTGCCAATGAAAGTCAAAGAAGCCATTATGAGACTGAGAAACAAGAATACAACTACTTTCATTTACATAACATTGCTGTGTCCCAAACATTATTGTGCCCTGAAATGGGGGGACTATGTATAAACACTGCTGTAATTTCTACATGGTGAAACCAAAATGTATAAACATGGCCTTTATTAAAATCTGACAATGTGCACTTTAACCACGTGATTTTTTTCTATTACAAATCTCAAGTTGTGGAGTACAGAGGCAAATAAATAAATCTTTAACCCAAACATTATGGAGGGCATTGTACAGCATGGAATAGGCCATGCAATGAGTATTTAGGTTGCACATTAATCTTGTCTTCTTCATCTGGCCATTTAAAAGAATCTTTGATTCTTTTTATTTCATGTAATTATTTGGCTTCTCCCTTTTTAATGGAGAATTTGCCTTGGATTTCATGGGATGTTTATTCATGATTTATATTTATGTTGTCTAGATTTGTTCCCACCTTACACCCTTTAGAGCTAGATAGGGCTCTTAGAGATAGCGGAGTCAGGGGTCATGTGGAGAAGACAGGAAGGGGTACTGATTGGGAATGATCAGCCATGATTACATTGAATGGTGGTGCTGGTTCGAGGGGGCAATGGCCTACTCCTGCACCTATTGTCTATTAGGTGGAAATATTTTTGTTAGGCCTATCCTATTGAAATTAGCTTCATATTTTCAAAGACATCTGTCGGTGTATCTCCCAGCCATCTGTTAATTTTCAAAGCATCTAGTCTTTCTGGTCTTTGAGTAGTTGTAATCTATCCTTCTCCTAACACACTGGCAAATCTAATTTGCACTTTCAATGGTGCCACAATATGTTTTTAACAAAGAACATTGTTAGAACAAGGAAGTTATTATTTGGTTTATATATTGTGCCAACCCCTTGACAGAGCAGTGATTCTTGCTCATTCACTAATTCCAGTAACTTTATTTTTTCAAGCAGATCTATTTCCCTTCACCATTTTGTTAAAACTGTTTCAGGCAATCTTATCCAGCAGTTGGTACAAACTCCAAATGCTAACTATCAATGGATTGGTTATTTTGCAAGTTGCTGTAATTCCACCTATAGTGCCCTCCATAATGTTTGGGACAACGACCCATCTGTACTCCACAATTTGAGATTTGTAATAGAAAAAGAATCGTGTGGTTAAAGTGCACATTGTCAGATTTTAATAAAGGCCATTTTTATACATTTTGGTTTCACCATGTAGAAATTACGGCAGGTTTATACATAGTCCCCCCATTTCAGGGCACCATAATGTTTGGGACACAACAATGTCATGTAAATGAAAGCAGTCATGTTTAGTATTTTGTTGCATATCCTTTGCATGCAATGACTGCTTGAAGTCTGCGATTCATGGACATCACCAGTTGCTGGGTGTCTTCTCTGGTGATGCTCTGCCAGGCCGGTATTGCAGTCATCTTTAGCTTATGCTTGTTTTGGGGGCTCTTCAGCATATAAAAGGCATGCTCAATTGGGTTCAGATTGGGTGATTGACTTGGCCACTCAAGAATTGACCATTTTATTAGCTTTGAAAAACTCCTTTGTTGCTTTAGCGGTATGTTTGGGATCATTGTTTTGCTGTAGAATGAACTGCTGGCCAATGAGTTCAGAGGCATTTGTTTGAACTTGAGCAGTAAGGATGTCTATACACTTCAGAATTCATTATGCTACTACCATCAGCAGTTGTATCATCAATGAAGATGTGAGCCAGCACCTTCAGCACCCATACATGCCCAGGCCATAACACCCCCACCACCATTTCTCAGATGTGGTGGATTGCTTTGGATCTTGGGCAGTTCCTTCTCTGCTCCAAACTTTACTCTTGCCATCACTCTGCAACCTGGCCATCCTAATTTTGCAGCTAACCGGTAGTTTGCATCTTGTAGTGTAGCCTCTGTATTTCTGTTCATGAAATCTTCTGCGGACAGTGGTCATTGACAAATCTACACCTGAAGAGTGTTTCTGATCTATTGGATGTGTGTTTGGGGATTTTCCTTTATTATAGAGAGAATTCTTCTGTCATCAGCTGTGGAGGTCTTCCTTGGCCTGCCAGTCCCTTTGCGATTAGTAAGCTCACAGTGCTCACTTTCTTCTTAATGATGTTCCAAACAGTTGATTTTGGTAAGCCTAAGGTTTGGCTGATGTCTCTAACAGTTTTATTTTTGTTTCTCAGTCTCATAATGGCTTCTTTGACTTTCATTGGCACAACTTTGGACTTCATTTTGATGAACAGCAATAAAAGTTTCCAAAGGTGATGGAAGGACTGGAGGAAAGACAAGGTGCTGAGAGCTCTCTTATACCTGCATTAAGGAGGCAATTGAACACACCTGAGCAATTACAAACACCTGTGCAGCCATGTGTCCCAAACATTATGGTGCCCTGAAATGGGGGGGACTATGTATAAACACAGCTGTAATTTCTACATGGTGAAACCAAAATGCATAAAAATGGCCTTTAATAAAATCTGACAATGTGCACTTTGACGACACGTGATTTGTTTCTATTACAAATCTCAAATTATGGAGTACCGAGGCAAATAAATAACTGATGGGTCTTTGTCCCAAACATTATGGAGGACGCTGTATTTCTACTAACCTGCCCCCTTTCCCTGCTTCCCCCTGCTTCCCCCTGCTTGATTTTAAAATATCCAAACTGAATATCGTGGCCTTCTCTGATCTCAAGTGAAACATGTCACCTTTGTCAGTTTATCCATGCAGTTGAAATGGCTTCCCTGAAATTATTCCAGCAAGCTTCTTCACCGCAGCCTTTGTGTCCCTTCTAACTCGTAGCACTGTTGTTTTTTCGTCATCGTTGTCATATCATAATATGGTCATTGTTAGTAGCCTATTATTAGTACACGAGCATATTTGTACGTTAAAGCACATGAGCCTTTACATTAATTTGCTATGAGGTAATCCTATGACAATAATGCAAAATATAAAAGCCTTCCAAGCATTGTACAATATGGAACTTTCTCAAAATCAATAGAATTTTGTACAAAGATCATTATTTCCTGTTTTAGAGGATTTGGTAAAAGCTTGTAGATTGGGATATTCTTAGGTAGGTTCTGAGAATTCATGATTGTGACAGTAATGCGTACACTTTTAAAATTGCCTATATTAAACAGTTCCCATTGTCTAAATTGCAGAAGCGTTTAGGTATATTGAATTAGTTCTGCTTCCTGCAAAAAATGATGGAGCTTTATAGTCAACAAGGGTTGGATATATCACTGGGCTTCAGTTGATTTAATCATCGTTACGTTATTTAATTATTTTTTTGTAATTTTCCTCTGCTTATTGTCCAATTATCTCGTCTGCCTAGTTCTTTCTTTTGGAAAGACCAATGAAGTCACACGTGTCAAACCTAGTGTTTAAGAAAGAACTGCAGATGCTGGAAAAATTGAAGGTAGACAAAAATGCTGGAGAAACTAAGCGGGTGAGGCAGCATCTATGGAGCGAAGGAATGGCCGATGTTTCGGGTCAAGAACCAAAAGGGTCTCGACCCGAAACGTCACATATTCCTTCGCTCCATAGATGCTGCCTCACCCGCTGAGTTTCTCCAGCATTTTTGTCTACCTTCTATGTAAAACCTAGTTAGAGCTGGACTTTTAACATTCACTGCGAAGGAAAACTTAAAAGGTTGAAGAAGGGTCTCGACCCGAAACACCACCCATTCCTTCTATCCAGAGATGCTGCCTGCCCCGCTGAGTAACTCCAGCATTTTGTGTCTATCTTCATTTAAAAGGCATTGTTGCCTATTGCTAAGATTGTGGAGTCATTGTTTGGTTTCTCAACTAGATTGCTCATACTTTAATCAGTATTGACTAATGTTATTTCTGTATTGGCCCATGTCTATGCATTATTTCCTATCTTGAGATTATGAAATAATGGAGATGGCAATGAATTGTCAGCTTGCTGAAGAGCTGGTGCTTTCAGTACACCAAAACAAGCTAAAATAGCATACATCTAAGGGAAGATATATCAGAATTGTGTGAAATATACAATAGATCCGTCAAGTAACCGCTGAAAGACTTCTGTTTAAGAAGGAACTGCAGATGCTGGAAGATCGAAGATAGACAAAAATGCTGGAGAAACTCAGCAGGTGAGGCAGCATCTATGGAGCGATGGAAATAAACGACCTGAAATGTCGCTTATTTCCTTTGCTCCATAAATGCTGCCTCACCCACTGAGTTTCTCCAGCATTTTTGTCTATTGAAAGACTTCTGGTGCAAAGTTAGTGTTTCAAATGTAATTAGACCTCAATGCTTGAAATATGACACATCAACCTCTTTTTATATTGACTGAAATCTAATGCCAACAAACCTGGAATTTCTTCCAGCATAGGCGTAATCTTAATCATTGGTGTTTTGTGGTAATGCAGGCCCGTACGAAGCTTTCCAAAAAGGGGGGTGGCATGACAGGATTACAAAAAATTTAATGTGAAATAATGTATGCGCTGCACACATCACGAGCGCGAAGCATGAAGTCCCTCGATGCCAGGGGCAGGGCCCTGGAAGCTCTGGGGTTTTAGATGCTCTCTGATCCATTCTGAGCCTTATTTTGGAGCATTTTTGCACCAAATCTATGACCAATATTTCCAAAGTTAACAGGAAACTGAGGGGTAGCTTTTTCACACTGGGTGCTGGGTGTATAGATCGAGCTGCCAGAGGAGGTAGTTAAGGCTGGGACTATCCTAATGTTTAAGAGACATTTGGACAAGTACATGGATAGGACAGATTTAGATGGATATGGGCCAAACGTGTGTGAGTGGGACTTGTTTAGATGGAGCGGGGCCCCGCCACAGCGGCGTCTGGTGTTGAGGTTACAGCTGCTGGGTTCAGATTCAGCCACTCTCGCCCGGCGACGGGAGAACGGTCTCCTGGTCGCCAGGCTGGCCGTTGGTGAGGCTCCGACACCGCGGATAGGGAACCTGGACCGGGCGGGCAGACACCGCACCCACCACCCCGGGCCCGGAGAAAGGGGCACTCTCTTATCTCGTGGGCCAGATTAGACCCCCTCATGGGTAGTTTGAACCGAGGATAAAAAACAGACTCCCCCTCCTCCAATGCAATATTCCACTACTGACCTGGAGTAGACGACTCGAGGCATCGAGTTCAATGTGTGGAGTGCAAATGGCAGTCTGATCCCGCCCGGGCCCACTGCGCACGTGCGGAGAGACGGCACCATTTTACGTCGCTTCCCCAACTGTGCAGGCGCGGATGGTCGCATTTTTTTTACTCCCAAATCATCCGGCGGACGGAACCAGAATTTTCGGCGCTTTTTCGACAAAGTGGAAACGCTGATTTTATTTTTCCGATGTTTTTAAAAAAAATGTATTTCTTTTATTTTTCGGGATATTTTATTACACAGGGGGAAAAAAAGGGGGGTCCGGTCGCACCCAAGGCACCCCCCCTTCGGACGGCCATGTAATGTCTTATATTATGAGATGAAAGGAATTGGTGACTTGGAATATGACGCAGCTGTAAAGTGGGTGATTCATGAAATAAGATTATGGCTTAATTTGATTTAATTATTAAAATTTGTGAATCTCAGTTCATGGGACTTTCTGAAAAAATTAATTTAACAATGTGCACATTTCCAGTATAGGCAAAATTCATAGCCTATGCACAATTGTCCTTGAGAAGATGGGGTTGAGTTTTATTCTTGAAACAATGTGGTCCTTCTGGTGATGGTACTGTCACAATGTTGTTGGCTAAGGAGTTCCAGGGTTTGGACACAGGACTTGTGAAAATACAGTGATATATTTCATAGGAGTGAATACCTTGTGCTCTGTGTCCTGTGTGGTTATGGAGTTTGCGATGTACGGCTAGAATAGTCTGAGTAAACAGTGAAGTTCATTTTGCAGACGTTAGGCAGGCTTATGCGTGTGGTGGTCTGGCAGTGGATGCAGTTACTAAAAGCAGACTGATTTGTAGGCATGGTGTCTGAACTGCTTGAGTGGGATAGATATACTCAACTAATCAATTGGAACGTTCTCCATCGTGAGGGCAAAGATGCAATTACAGATTAAGCTGAGGTCACAGATGGATGTCTGCATGTATCTCTTCCCTCAAGGCGAAACCGGACAGCATGTAGCAACAACGCATCACTTCTGGATGAGTTGAATGCCTTTCATGCATACTTTGAAAGGGAGAACAATGACATATACATAAGCCCCCACAGAACTTGATCACCATGTGATCACAGTCTCTGGCATCATAGTGTCTTTCAGGGGGGGGAATCCATGCAAATATCAGGCACAGTTAGCATACCTGAGTACTAAAGATCTGTGCAGATCAACTAGCTCGAGTATTCAAGGACACTTTCAACCTCCCACTTCTGTTCTGAGGTGCCCAGCTGCTTCAAAAGGGAATCAATCATACGGGTGACCAAGAAGAACACAGAAGCCACAAGAAGTCAACAGCAGATGTCATCTCACTGGCTCTGTACTCTGCACTGAACCATCTGGATAATGGAACACATATGTCAATATGGTAGACAAAAATGCTGGAGAAACTCAGCGGGTGAGGCAGCATCAATGGAGCGAAGGAAACGGGCGATGTTTCGGGTCGAGACCCTTCTTCAGACTGGTGGGCAGGTTCTTCAGTATGGTGTTCATCAACTACAGCTTAGCATTCAATACAATTATCTCCTCCAAATGCTACCAAGTTCCAAAATCTGGGCATCGGTGCCTCATCACAACTGGATTTTTGAGTTCCTCATCAGTGTGGATCGGTAGCAACATCTCCTCAATGGCCATCAGCACCTCAAAGTCGTTCCTCTCTTTATATACCCGTGATTGTGCAGCTAAGCACAGCTTCAATGCCATCTTTAACTTTGTCGCCAACTCACAGTTGTTGGCTGAATCACGGGGGATGATAAGTCAGTGTAGAGAAGAGAGTGTAGAACGTTCGGTTGAGTGATGTTGTAACAATGAGCTCTCGCTCAATGTCAGAGAAACACCAAAATAGCTGGAGGATAGGATGATTGTCCTTTTAACAACCAGAACCAGCTTTCTTCCTGCTAAAGTACAATTCTAACCATTGGAGTGTTTCCACTTAATTACAATGGACTTCAATTTTATCGTGTCTTCCTGGTGTTACATTTGGTCAAATGCTACATTCATGTAAAAGACTCCTTAGAACTTCTGAATAAAATAACCTGCATTTGTAATAATTTTTAAATGAGAACATGAGTGTTAGTATTTTCAATTCTCACGTTCATGCGTATTTCAGTTCTGTGAGTAACATTTGGAAATTAGCGTATTAGCCAAATTGTTATTATTGGTGTTGGAAAGAACTGCAGATGCTTGTTTACACTGAAGATAGACACAAATTGCTGGAGTAACTCAACGGGACAGGCAGCGTCTCTGGATAGAAGGAATGGGTGACGTTTCGGGTCGAGACCCTTCTTCAGACTGATCCCAGTTCCTTAAGTCATTGGGCTTGGTTTAGCTATATTTGTCTTTGGATGAAAGATTTTAAATTTATACCCAAAGTAAATGGCAAGTAGTGATGCTGCAGTATTAAAAGCAAACCATGTTTTGTGACTCTTCTATGGTGTCACAATAATGACATTTTTTAATATCTGGGTTGTAATGAAATATTTTATTATTTATTGTGTATATTTTTAGAAAATGCTGCTGTTAAAATATTTACAAATAGCTAAAGGGGAGAAGTGGCATTGCATCTTGTTAATTCATTATTATAACCTCAAATTGATTACATTATCATAAAGCTAGAATGATGTATTAGAAGTTTCTATTTGTATTGAACGACCAGTGATAGGAAAGGAAACTATAATTACAACATCATGCAATATCATATAATAAGTGTTGAAAGATTTCAAAGGCAGAGGCCAATCAAAAGGTTTTCTATGATGGATCATAATAATTTAAACTAAAATATTGTGGTATTTCTAGTCAAAAACTGAATTTTAAATCTGAAATGTGATGGTGCAGGGGTAGGATATTTGGCCGATTGCATGTGTTCTAACTTTTTTGAAGTTGTCTAATTAGTTTTATTGTCATGTTTTTTCCAATGGCAATGTATTTTTCTTCACCATTACGTATTTATCAGATTTTCTTTTGAAATATATTCTTAATTCTTCTGCACTCCTGTTCTGGTAGTACATTGCCTGATCTTGATATATCATTGAATTAGGGGAGAAAAACATTATGGCACTTTGACTTTTTCATTATTATCATCTTGAATCTGTGACTCCTGATCATGCGTTTCTGCCATTGGAAATATTTCTTTGTATTACACTGAAACCATAAACATTTTCTCTAACCCTTGTGCTGGAAGCTTGAAATAAAAGCAGAGTTACTAATCAGATCAGGTAGATTCATCCTTGACTTGAAACATTAACTCTCTCCACAGCTGTTACCTCTATTTTTATTTATCTTAACCTTCCATGCTTTTATTTGAGTAATCTTTGCTTCTCTTGTTTCTCCATTTAGCTGAATGTTTTCATTGCAGTTACCAACCGTGTAAATTTCTCATGCATCCCATCTGAGCAGTGATGCAGTCACATCTTTCCTTAGATGTAGTACTTACTATTGAATGTAATTTTCCAACTACATTTTGGGCAGTATTTCATAACATTATGGTATTACATCCTTGCTATTGCATTCACTGTGTTTCTTTTAAACTCTTTGTATTCTTGGAAGTGATGATCACCTCCCTGTTTAATGGCATTGCCATTGTAGAGTCTCCCACTGTCAATATTTGAAGGATTATCATTGATCTGCAACTCAACTGGACCAGTCACATAAATACCATGGCCACAAGCCAGAGCAAAGGCTGAGTAGTCTGTGTATCAATCCTTTCCATCATCATCACAACATAAATCAGGAGGGTGATAGAATACAGAAATGCAGATTGCAGCTTCAACAACTCTAAAGCGGTTTAACACCATTCAGGATAACGCGGACCTCTTGGCACTCAGTTCACCAAGCATAAAGTTCAGTTGACAGTGGCTGCATGCTATACCAGGTACAAAATGCACTCCAATACTTGTATTGGGTACTCTAACAGCACTTTGGGTACTCTAATCGCACCTCCCAAACCTGTGACCTTAGTTGGCAAGAAGGACAAGAACTGCAGGAATGTGGGAATCCCACTACCCGCACGCAGGGTCCTCTGTGTTCTGAGTTGGAAATAAATTGCTGATCCTTGTTTGTCACTGGGACTAAATCCTGGATCTCTAACCAAAGTATGTTCAGTTGATTGAAACAGTTTTAAGAGGGGTGTTCACTACCACAGTCTTAAGGACAGTTAAAAGATGAGCAACAAATTCTGGTTTTACCATTGTCACCCAGATTACAAAAGTTTAATAAATGCCAATTTTAAATGAGTATATGTGTCTGGCCTGAAATCTCTTGTTCTTGCACTCTTTATGTACCATTTCATCCATCTCTTCATTCTTCCTTCCAAAATACATCCTTTCATATCTTTGTAAAATTTCAAACTGTGTGCCTGACTAACATTGTACTCCTAAATTCTGGCATTATCTTCCTCATTGTTTACCACATTGGTAAACTTAAAGTGCAAATCCAAGTCGAGGATATGTAAATTGTAGTTATCATGTACCTTTAGAAAGAACATTTTCAAATGAACCAAACCATCTTCATAAACCCTCTCCATGACTTCATCAAAGAACTAAATCAAATTAATTAAGGCTTCAATTATAAAATATAATTATTTTGTTGGAATCCATTTCCATCATTCTGTCTTGTGGGAAACTGGTATTTTTTTTCACTGTGCGATTGTTCCAAGTCCCACTTCAATCTCTTCAAACAGTATGTTTATTTGTCATATGCACCAAATTTGAACTGGAACGATGAAATTTTCTTGTGATGTAGCTTTACAGGCATTAGACCCAACAACGGAGAAATATACAATAAATGATCAGTTATTCTAAGTAATCAAAGCTGTTGCAGCGCATAAACCGAAGTATGTAGAGCAACAATTACAATGCATTATTGTGGTTGCTGAGGTAGGGTTTTGGTGATGGATTGGGCAATTCCGACTTTTTGCCTCCTTCGTTCTTGAGTGTTTGAATTACCGAACCAGGTTGTGATGCAACCAGTCCGTATGCTCTCTACCATATGTTTGTGGAAGTTAGATAGAGTATTAGGTGACCTGCTGAATATCCTCAATCTGCTGAGGAAGTTGAGGTATTGGTGAGCTTTCTTTGTGATTTCATAAGTTCATGTAAATGATATGTGGAATTAGGCCATTTGGCCCATCAAGGCTACTGTGCCATTCAATCACGGCTGATCTTTCTCTCCCTACTAACTCCATTCTCCTGCCTACTCACCATAACCCCTGACACACGTACCAATCTAGAATCTATCTATCTGCCTTAAAAATATCAATTGAATTGGCCCCCACAGTCTTCTTTAGCAATTAATTCCACATATTCACCACCCTCTGACTAAACAAATTCCTCCTCATCTCTCCTTAAAGGAACATCCTTTAATTCTGAACATCCTTTAATTCTAGAGCCTCTGGTCCTAGACTCTCCCATTAGTGGAAACATCCACTCCACATCCACTCTATCCAGGCCTCAATGTGGGAAGGAACTGCGGATGCTGGTTTAAACCGAAGATAGATACAAAATGCTGGAGTAACTCAGCAGGACAGGCAGCATTGTTGGAGAGAAGGAATGGATGATGTTTTGGTCAAGACCCATCTTCCGACAGGGCTGAAGAGTCCGTTTTATGCTGCAGGGCTGTATTACCCCATACTGTTTGGCATATTCCAGGTTGGACGTGGAATAGGAATGAGGAACAATGTCTGGTTATCCTGTGACGGAAGTAGTGCCTCCGAGCTATCTTTTTTAGATCTGTTTCATTTCAAAATGTATTTATGTAGTTTGCTTTTAAATCTGGGGCACTGCCTTTGAAGATTTAGCACCCAAAGAAAATTATTTTATCTGTAGATTGGGGAAAAGACAATATAAGCATTCCAAAGCTCTTAAAGGCCTTGTGTCATGATGTTGATCGACAAATAGAAATCTTATTTGTTTGTATGTTGAATTAAATTTACGGGATGAAAAAATAATTGTTGATATTTCCATTTTGCACCCAAAAAAAGGTGAATAATTAAAATATAAGATTTTTTGCACCACAAATTTAGGGAAGCTTCATTTAAAAAAATGAAAACCAAAAACAGGAATTGGATTTTTAAGTATTGTGTTGCAAATAATAAAATGTTATAATACTATTACCAGAGTGCATGCCATCTTTTTTCTGTAAATTTTATGAATGATTCCATTAAAGATGTTGGTAGAGGTTATTTCTTGCCCCCTTTTGCTTGCTTTCACACAGTGGGTGCAGAAATTGGCGCTCCCTCTTGTAGGACGTTGTTGGGATGTGGCGTGTTCCTATTGCTTGCTAAAAGTTCCTGGATCTGTGCACACTGTGCGCTAAATTTGTCTCAGTTGCATTTTTGCTTTTCCAAATCTAAATTTCCAAAACTCTCCAATAGTTTTTTCAGGATGACACAATATGTATCACGTATTTGGACACTAGATGGCTCAATGTCCCTCTGTACACGTGACAATGAATTAAACTCAAAAGAAAAATTGAGCAAATTTTCCCGTTTGCTGAGTGTGTCCTGGCAGATTGCTGAATGTAGTCTTGTTGTTCATGCTTGTTCAGCCAATGGGAACACTTTGGCATCGTGTTTGAGCCATAGCTGCTAGTTTGATTTATTAGTTATTAAAATAAATATGACACAAACCTAACATTAGATGGACAAAGAAAACAGTGAGTTGCATATTTTCTAGCAGTTCTCTGTAAAGAGAGAAGGATGTTGCATTTACTTTGGCAGACCAATAGAGAATGTTTATGAAATGCGATAATGTAGGAAATACATCAGCTAATATGTGCATAATAAGGACCTGTGAAGAGCAATGTGATAATGATGAGATCATCTATTTTAGTAATGTTGCTAAAGGATAAATATTGGCCGGGACACTGGGGAAAACCTCACTGCTTGTTGAATCATCCAACTGAGAAGACTGATAGATCTTTTTCATGTTCATAAATATTCAGGAAATATTTTAATGCGTGGAAATGTTCTCCGTTTGCCGTTGGGGCCTTGAGGGGAAGGGGCACTGGTGAACAGCTATGAGACCTGTGTGTTTATTTCTCCATTAGTCACACTGAAATGTGAAGATGTCAGTCAATACCAGCCACAGTGTTATGGGGGGAAAAAGGACCTTTGGTACATTTATCTCATCCTTCCTACTTTGGTGTGAGGTAATCAACTTTTAAAACAATTGTTTATTTCAGAACAGATATTTCAATTGTACATTTTCAACAGATACCTGCTTATTCTGATATATTTCCAAATCATACAACCTGACTATTCTAATTCATCCTTGTATTATAAACAAATGTTCTACCCTTTTGCTGATCAAAGATTTTAGTAAAGCAGAAGGAAAAAAATAGTTACATTATTTACGCAGCTGTGGAATTGGGTATCCTTTTCCAAGTATTTTATTGTGACCAGCTACTCCCATTTGTGCAGCAGGATATTATTTTCTTAATGATGCATTCAGTATTTGCTAGTGATGAGGCAATAGTTATTGCCTATTTCTGCCTAACCTAAAAATAAATGTTAATAAAAATGGTTCTCGCTTCATTATTACCGAGAATCTTGGGCCATTTCACACGGCATAAGTAGTTAACTGTTCATCTTGGGATGGAATCATTTGTAGATTAGAACAGCAATCAAACAGCTTTTAATGCCATCACTATTTTTATAAAGTGCAAATTCCCCAAATACGTCACTAACAGAAATATAATTTCCAAAATTGTTGTCAGTATTAAGGTTTCTCATTTAAGGGGAAATAGAAGCATCAGAACATCTTCCTGTACTAAAGACCTGCAATGTAAGCCAACTGTTACACAGATATAGTTATCTAAATCATTGGCATGTGATTTGTTATTGTGACAACTTTGATTCTTAACCTTTCTGTCACTTTCAGTTCTGTCGAAATCACATTTTCCTCCACTGGTAATGTTGTTTCTCCAAGAAACTGCATTGTTCAGCTACAATCTTAACCATTTTGCCTTATTCTTGATGTGTATATTATTGGTATGATTCATGTGCATTGTCCATTCCTGATATATCTGAGGATATATCGGAGAGCAGTTAAGAGTCAATCACAATGATGGTATAGAGTTGGATGTAATCCAAACTGCACCAGGAAGGAAGACATGAGCGCAATAGGTTTAACAACCATAAGTGTCATGGTTGCCATTATTGACATTGCTTTCTATTCCGAACGCACTTCCCTCTGGAAGGCGACTCCGGACTGTCAACACAATACATTTTGTATTCAAAACAGGTGATAGTTTGGCTTATTTAAAATTTCTTGTTAGATTCCAGCGTTTCCTTATTATTATTGTGGTTCTTCTCCAAGCTATTGGCCAGTATAAACTCTTGTGTTGGCAAGCTAATTATTTGTTGCTGTCATCAATGTTGGTGCCAGAGCTGTAGAGTTGTTGCCTTACAGGACCAGATACTGAGATTTAATCCTGACCCTGGGTGCTGTTTGCACATTCTCCGTGTGACTGCGTGGATTTTCTCCGGATGTTCTGGTTTTTTCCCACATTCCAAAGATGAGCAGATTTGTAGATTAATTGGCTTCTGTAAATTGTCCCTTGTGTGTAGGAGAGAACTAGTGTATGGGTTAGCATTGGTTGGCATCAACTCAGTGGGCTGAAGGGCCTGTTTCCACACTCTGTTCCTAAACTAAAACAAGCACAAAGCTGTACCTACCTATATCCTTTCATTGTGCATTGCAGAACCATGACAGAACATTTCCTAGCTGCGTATCAGTTACCTTTACTCAGTTGACCAGCAAAATTGAGCTTGTTTGCTGCAGTCCTGATACTGCTTCAGTTGATTCAGCATAAAATGAAGTTGGGACTTTCATTTATCATATTGTTCTATTACCAATGGAATACTTCAATCATAATATAGAGGGGATTATTTCTCAATTCAACTGTTGCTGCTGTTATATACTATGTTTTGGTCAGTTTGCACTTCTATCCTTGGCCTTGCACTGGCAACTGATGGGCAAGGATAGAAAATAGACAAAAATGCTGGAGAAACTCAGCGGGTGGCAGCATCTATGGATTGAAGGAATAGGCGACGTTTCAGGTCGAGACCCTTCAGATACAGATGTACAGAAGACATGGAAGGCAAGGATAGAAAGGTGGTTAAGAAGATGTATGGTATACTTGCCCTCATTGCTTGGGGCATTGAATATAAGAGTCAGGGGGTCCCGATGCAGCTCTGTAAGACTTTGGCTGCATTTTGAGTATTGTATGAAGTTCTGGTTGCAGGAAAGATAATGAGGCTTTGGGGAAGGTGCAGAAAAGGTTTGCCAGAATGCTGTCTAGACTTCAGCTACAGGGAGAGGTTGGATAGATATGGATTGTTTTCTATGGAATGTCGAAGGTTGAGGGTAGACTTGATAGAAGTATATCAAATTATGAAAGGCATAGACAGGATCGGCAGTTAGAACGTTTTTCCCCAGGGTGGAAATGTCCAACATTAGAGCGCAGAGCGAGAAGTTGAGAGGAGGAATGTTTAATGGAGATGTTCGGGGCAGGTTTTTGTGCAGAGTAGTGGAAGCCTGGAACATACTTCCAGGGGTGATGGTGGAGGCAGAGACGATGGTGGTGTTTAAAAGAGGTTTATATTAGGCACATGGAAGTGTTGCGGATGGATCATGTACAGGAAGATGAGATTAGTTTAACTTGGCATCCTGTTGGGCACAAACATTGTGGGCTGAAAGACCCATTCCTGTGCTGTACTGTTCTATATTCTATGTGTGGATTAGCTGCTTTAACATGCCTCCCAATGCATAGATGAGTGGCAGAATCTGGAGGGGTGGCTCTGGCAGAATAAGGAGAAATGTGGAAAGAATTAAAAAGAGATGAGTGTAAATAGATGCTGAAGAGTTCATGGGCCAAAAGGGCCCGTTTTCATGTAGCATGAATTTAAAGACTTTTAAGATGTTGGTAATTACTGCATGATTTGTTTACATATCATTTTGGAATTTGAGTTTATAAAGACATTAAAGAAATATTTTCTTTATGTAAAGCCTCAAACTATCATTGACAAAGTAAATTGATTGATAATGTTTGTTTTAAAGTCAGTTTGATGAATGTTAATTGCCATATCCTTTTGCATTACAGCAAACCCAACTTTAATCACTTAAATAATTTTTGAGCATGTTTCTATTGGACAACTTTGTGTTGATATGATGCTGCTGTGTTTAATCTATCCTGAGGGATGTTAATATGTTACTAGTATGCTTTATTATTCCAATCATCTTTCATCAATATCTTAAGTATAAGAAAAAATTAAGGGACTGCTTAAAATGTTTAAAATGCAAATTTTACACCCCGTTGTTATAAGAGCCTATCAAATCTGTTACTGTACTCTTGGTAAGAAAGAGAATAATCTGTAACAATAATCGTGATTGTTATGTTATTTCTACTGCTGAGAAAAGATACTAGGATGAAGGCATTTGCCTGAAATGTAAAAAGAAAATGCAAATGCTGGAAGTCTGTAACAAAAATAGCAAAAGCTGAAATATTTTGTCCTGTCAGCATTTATTGAGAATATAAAAGTTAATGTTTCAGCTGTAACTTTTTGTTTGAATTGAATGTAACAAAATGAGTCGATAAGGTTTTAAAAAAGGATAGAATAGTTTGGGGAATGGATTAAAGCACCCATACAAATACAAGTATAGATTACATTCTTAACTTGGCTCCTAAAATTATTTTTTAGGATGTCCATTTGGAGAATTGCCTTATAGATAAGCTAATGAAATAAAATAAATGGCTTGTGGAACAGTACATCAACAAATGGCAAAAATTAATGGCAAAAATTAATGACAAGTTCTGATGCAGTACCAATTCTGTTTTGAGCTAATGAACAATGGAAAACCAATGTGCAGGAAGGAACTGCAGATGCTGGTTTAAACCGAAGACAGACACAAAAAGCTAGAGTAACTCAGCGGGACAGGCAGCATCTCTGGAGAGAAAGAATGGGTGACATTTCGGGTCTGAAGAAGGGTCTCAACGCAAAACGCCACCCATAAAATACCAATGCCTACTTCAGTAGAGGGAACATAGAAATTTTGCTTTGGATCCTAGAAATTCATTTGAAATGCATATTGGATTGTTGAACATAAAATCATATTTTCCCTTTTTTATTGTTTTAAGAAAGTATGTTTCTTAAGTTGCAGTCCCACATTCTATTTAATGTAATAAAAGTAATATATTATTGAGATAATGTTATTGATAAATAGCATTTTCGGTGAACTCATAAAAGTATCCAATAAGTGATCCAATCATTTTTTAGGTACTGATAATTCGTAAATGTCCATAAAAATTCAGTAATGAAAAATCATAGAGTTTGTGTTGTACAACTATTGAAGACCATTCTGATCTTATTTGAATTTTCTGCATACTGACAATTATCTGCTCTTCCAGCTTCTCTTCCAGCTTTCTCCCTGCCCCCTTCCCAACCTTGAAAAAGACTGAGATCCAGCACAGTTGTTCTGGTTGACTCTTTGGTGTACAGATTCCCATTCGTTGAATGTCTTAATTTTAGATTAGCCACATTACCACAACTGTATGAAAGTTCTGGAGTTGGGAGGTGGGGTTGCTGCTCCCAGCCACATCCTGCTAATTCTCCTTGGAGGAATTATGATAAATTTGGAATGGTTGCGATGTCCTTCATGATTAAATAAACTAATGTTAAGTGCCAAATGGTCACTTAAGTGGCCATTAGTGAATTAGAGTCATAGAGTGATTCAGTGGTGAAACTGGCCCTTCGGTCCAACTTGCCCACACCGGCCAACATGTCCCAGCTGCACAACACCTGCCTGTGCTTGGTCCATATCCCTCCAAACTTGTCCTTTCCATGTACCTGTCTAACTGTTTCTTAAACGTGGGATAGTCCCAGCCTCCACTATCTCACTGGCAGCTTGTTCCATACACCCACCACCCTTTGTGTGATAAAAGGGTGGTGGGTGTATCCTCAGCAGGCACGTGCCGTGAGTAATCAGCCAGGGTAGGCAGTGGCTTTTAAAAATCTTGAAAACCGCGCATGCGCAGATTATTCACTCCCCGGTGAGCTGTCAGTCGGCTTTTTTTTTAATCTTGAAACTGCGCATGCGCACATTGTTCTCTCCTCGGTAAACTGCCGGTCGGCATTTTTTTAAATCTTGAAACCGCGCATGCGCACACTGTTCCCTCACCGGTGAACTGTCATTCGACTATTTTTAAATCGTGGAAACCGCGCGTGCGCAGATTGTTCTCTCGACTTTTATCATGTAATTTGTTTTCAATAGGTCCTATCTCTTAATAAAGTATTTAAAAACATATAGCTGCATTCTGCAGCAAAAATATCCATAAGGTTGCTTCGGGAAACTCTTCAGGTAATCACTATCCACTCTTGAAAATCCCGCTAAGAAACTTGCGCATGCACATGCACAGTAGGCTGGTGCGCATGCGCAGTGCGTAACGCAGCACATGCACGCAGTTCACAGTGTAAAGGCAGAGTTGCAGCTGTCTTTATGGACCGTTCCAACTGATGGCTTGAAGCAGCGTCGACGGCACGTGAGTACCTCATACTTCCGCGTTTAAAACGTACTGCTGATGAAAGGCATGGGAGAATTATGCCTCCCTAAGAGATTGATCTCTTAGGGAGGCATAATTCTCCCGTGACTTTACTATTTATGACCATTTTATATATGTTTTATATATATTTTATATATATTATACATATAAAATAATTACTATTTTATACTTTTAGTCAGGGTAGGCACTGCCTACCTTGCCTACCCTGACGGCACATGCCTGATCCTCAGATTCCCATTAACTCTTTTCCCCTTCACCTTGAACCTATGTCCTCTGATCCTCCATTCCTCTACTCTGGGCAAGAGTGGGGGCATCGAGGACCCGATTGTGGCATCTGTGGATCTATATCAAATATTTGCACCTTCTGGACAGAAGAAGGACAGGTAATTAGGGTAAGACATGATATATTAAAAAGTTAAATAGGAAACACTAGAGTACTTTCAACAAACAATATTTTTTTCTGTGCATCACTTTTCAATTATTCATTCTAAACAGTAACTGTAGGTTTCCCAGTAAATTTTAAAATATGGTAATTTAAGATACTTTTCTCTTTCGATTCAGAGCTGGTTCAAAAATAATTTAGAAGGTGCTGGCTTGTCCAAGTGGATAAATGCCGGTGCAAATCTTAGTATTATTTGTAGGATCCTGAAATTTATTTTGTTTAATTGCCTTGATTTTCTCCACAAAAATGCTGGTTTGGGGTTAACATGCGAGAAAATGGTGGCAAAAAGAGGGTAAATAATTTAAACAAAAGAGAGATCATTAATTTGCAGTGAAAAATGACATTAAGAACTAATTTTCTAGTGCATAATTGATTAAAATGTTTCCAGTCAACGATTATTTACTGTAATCAGTAAATCCAGATATTTTGTTCTGTTAAAATTGTAATACGAATGTTACTACTAGTTACTAAATATGCAGATAGTCAAATTTCTGCACAATAAGGCCATGAGTAGCAATGATGAATATTAAGTTAACACTGTGGCCGCCTGGTATGTTTGGGTGGAAGTCAAAATTACACTCCACTCTGGTGCAATCCTTACTTGCCAGTTTGTAAATTTATACCTTCAAGGTTCAAGGTTAGTTTATTGGTCACGTATACCAATTGGTGTAGTGAAATGTTTCTTGCCAATGCAGCACATAAAAAAAGAATACAGACATAACACTAATAAAGAGATTTAAACATTTAAAAAAAAACATCCCCCCACAATGGTTCCCGTTATGAGGGAAGGCACAATGTCCAGTCCCCATCCCATGTCCACCCATAGTCAGGCCTATTGAGGCCTCCGCAGTCGCCTTCATTGAGGCCCGATGTTCCAGGCCGTTCTCGCTCCGGCGATGGTGCTCCGGCGTCGGGAGAATCCTCTCAGCGGCTTGGGACACCTGGAACGGCCACTTCCTTACTGGAGTCAGCGGCTTCCGAAGCCAACAAGGCCGCGCTGGATGGAGCTCCCCCACTGGCTCCCGATGTTGAAGTTCAGCGTCGCTGGCCGCTCCACAGACCCGCGGCTCTTCGATGTTTTCCTTGGCGGTCTCAGCTCACCGGAGTTCCAGCGTGGCAACCCAGGCAAGGCATCGCCCGCTCCGCGATGGCGCTCCAGCGCTCCGCCGCCGCCGAAGCCAAGGATCTGCGCGGTCTCCTCAGGAAACGCCACTCCAGGCCCGCTGGTAGGCCGCGAGGACGGGTCAAAAGTGCAGCCCGGAGAAAGGCTGCCTCTCCGACCAGGTAGGGACCAGGAAAAGTAGTTTCCCCCTCCCCCCCCACACCCCCCACAAAGAATAGAACTCCAAAAACAAAACACTTTAACTCACTAAAAATAAAGAAAAAACATCCGGCTGCAGGCTGGGCAGCCATACCATGTAGGACGGCGCCCCCTATCACCAAGCGTCGTGGCTCTGCTAGCGAATAAAGTAACTGTCTTTATAACTGTAATCTGCCAATGCAGACACTATCTGGATCTACTTTGACATTTGCTCCATAACTTTTATAACTTTATGATGAGATTCCAAAACTTGTTAGTACTCCAAATACAATTTGAATAAGCTTAGCAGCTGCAATATTTCCCTCAAATTTAGAAGGTAGTAGGTTCAAAAGCCACTCTAGAATGCGTGCATTATCCTGGCTGACATTATATAAAGGAAGTAGTGCGCAATTAAAGATAGCACTCTTTGGGTGGCACTTTAAATTGGTGACTCTTGGCTTTTAGGTTTGACGTAGTGATCTAGGGGCACAAATTAAATCATAGTTTATACGATATATTCGAGCCAACAAAAAACACTTATTTTCTCCACCATGACATAATATTTCCTCTGGCCCTGCATCAGCTCATCTGCTTCTGAAACCCTTATTTGTGGCTTTGTTAATTCTGCATAACTATTCTTAGAGCCACTTAGCTTAACTTCCCAATAACGTGAGGTCATTAACCAATCACCATTAATCGCTATAAGATTAATCTAAGAACACAAGGAACAAAATTTACTGTTTCGTGACACTTTGCTGTGTGAAAAAAAAATTACCGCAGAGCTTATTTTCATATAGCAGTGATTGAATTTCAAAAGTAGTTCAATTTCAAAAGTAATTCATAGCAGGTAAACACTTTAGGAGGCTCTTAAGTGATATATAAATGTAAGTTTTTTTCATTAGCAGCGCCGTGGGAGTTTTAAAATCTAATTGAATGATCCAGATAGATGGAGCATGAGTTTACCATCTCTGATAATATAGCACTCCATTAAAACCATTTGTGGTCCCATGGCATATACACAATGTTCTGTATACTTCTAGCAACAATAATTGTATTTGTATTATGTCTTTAATATGATGAAATGTTCCAATGTGCTTTGGTTGGGAAATAATCCAGCAATATGTAACGCTAAGCCATATGAGGAAATATTAGGATGTGACAAAAACTGAATAAAGAAGCAGGTTTTATGTGGGAGAAGTTAAAATAGGAACAAAATAATTTATATTTTTGAGTATGGACAGAAGAGTCTATATAATTAGAGTTGAAAGCTTAAAATCCTTTCCTTGCCCTGGGTTCTAGGCACATGTTAATAGTAAGAAAACAACTTCCATTTATATAAGGTAGACTCAGCGGGTGAGGCATAATCTATGGAGTGAAGGAATAGGCAATTTGGGTCGAGACCCTTCTTCAGATTTCCATTTATTTAATGCCTGTTCAGGATTAAGATATCCTGTGCTCTACAATATATATGGTAGCATATATCAATTCTGTGGTGTAAGAAACATGGCAACCAGCTTGGGTACAGCAAACTAGTATAAATCGTACTAATACTAAACCACAAATAGTAATCTGACTGTGATCAGACGATTAGTTATAATGATATTGTTTGAAGGCTAAGTATAAACCAGGATATCCCTGCCTTTTACAGCATTGCCATTCTGTATCCATTTTGAAGGTAGTATAAATCCTTGGTTCAGCATTTATCTGAAATGCAGTATTTCAGAAAAACATTTCAGCGTTGCATTATTGGTTTACATTTGTGTTCCTAAATTTCTGCATGATGAGGCTTAAACTTACAGCACTGACGTAACGTGGCTAACAAATGTGGTTACATTGGCTTGAGTTAACAGTGAAATTAAAATGGATGGCTGATTACTGGATTAGTAGTGACAAGATATTGATGTGTGTGTCACTAATTTATTTTAAACATTCTTCCTTTTTGCATCAGCGTAGAACATAAGAATGTAAACATATGTTGGAGTTGACCATCCATCCCTTGTCATGCAATTGAATCATTACATATCCAATTATCAAGTTTGCGCCCTGGAGAATAAAACAACATGAGAAATCACCCAAGCCTGCCCCACCGTTCAACATGGCTGTGGCTGATCTGCCAATGGCCTCGACTCCTCTCCTGTGCCGGTTCACAACAGCCTTCATTTCCCCTGTCTTTCAAAAACGTATATAATTATTGTCATTGATCTTGCCTCCACAACCTACTGGGATAAAGAATTCTAATGATTCACTACCCTCCACAAAACTATGTTCCCTCATTCAAAATTTTCTCATTACTGGAAACATTTCGACAACTGTCCTGCTGTCTTACCTCAGTCTCTTGTACATTTCAATATGACAACACCTCATTCTTGTAAACTCTAAAGAATATAGATACAATTTCTTCAGCCATTTGTGAAATACTTTCCTCTCAGGCATTAGCTTTGTGAAACTCTCTTGCCCTGCCTCTAATGCCTGTGTGTCCTTTCTTAAATAAGAGAACCAAAACTCTGCACTCGACTCCAGGTGTAGCCTCGTGGTTCACCATATTCTGTGGTGAACTTAATGCTCCAAATCTATTCTTCTCAAGTTTGAATATACTCAGCAACAAAATGTCCAAAACTCCTTGGAATAAAACATTTCTCATAATCTCAGAACTCCTTAACTAGAGAGTGTCTGCTAGTTTTAGATTTCTTACCTGAGCAAACAACCTCTATCTATCATATTACAATCTATGTTATCTGCAAGTCTTGCTTTCCCAAGGAGATCACCTCCATTCTCCTAACCCCACAATTAAGTGCAGTTAAATCGTCACCCCTGATCGTTCAATCTGCTTATCTCGGGAATTAGCCAAGTGAACGTGCTCTTTATCACAGTTGAAGCAAGGGCTTTCTTTCCTGGTAATGAAGACAAATAAATAGCAATGCCAAGGCCGGTTAGATGCAGAATCAAGCTCCCTTTACACTTTCACAATAAAAAAAGAAAATGAGAAATAATCTCCCTCCATATGTTCATCACCGTTCACATGAGGCAAGGTGGTGTGGAGAATTTTCACCAGTATCCTAGCCAATAGCATCAGAAACCAAGTTCTTTATTCATCATGCATTGCTGTTGGTCTTCTTCTTCTTCTTTCGTGTGGCGTGCACGGCCTAAAGTTGTCGGACAACTTGTTCTATTTGATCTTCCGTTTGTGCACGTCGAGTTGATTGCATTAGTCGAAACAGGGCGGACCACGTGAAGGCTGCAATCTTCCACCCCGCTGTTGGTCTGATCCCCCTGTATGTATATTGGCACTGTTCCACTAAATACAGATCATACTTCAGGTGTAATCTCACCAAACTCCATATACATGCAGCAATATTTTCTTGCTTGTGAATTCCAATCTCCTTCTGTGCAATAAAGGCCAGTGTGCCACTTACCTCAGTAATCACTAATTGTAGAGATCTGTTAGCATCTAAGGTCATATGGCCATAAGTGATAGCAGAATTAAGCCATTTGGCCCATCAAGTCTACACTCAATCACTGCATTCAATCATGGCTCTCTCTCTCTCCCTCTCCCTCTCCCTCTCCCTCTCCCTCTCCCTCTCCCTCTCCCTCTCCCTCTCCCCTCTCCCTCTCCCTCTCCCTCCTCCCCTCCCTCTCCCTCTCCCTCTCCCTCTCCCTCTCCCTCTCCCTCTCCCCTCCCTCCTCCCCTCCCCCTCCCCCTCCCCCCCCCCCTCCCCCTCCCCCCCTCCCCCTCCCCCTCCCCCTCCCCCTCCCCCTCCCCCCCCCCTCTCCCTCTCCCTCTCCCTCTCCCTCTCCCTCTCCCTCTCCCTCTCCCTCTCCCTCTCCCTCTCTCCCTCTCCCTCTCCCTCTCCCCCTCCCCTCCCTCTCCCCCTCCCCCTCCCCCTCCCCCTCCCCCTCCCCCCCCCTCTCCCTCTCCCTCTCTCTCTCTCCCCCTCTCTCCCCCTCTCTCCCCCCTCTCTCCCCCTCTCTCTCCCCCTCTCTTTCCATCCTCTCTCTCTCTCTCTCTCCCCTCTCTCCCCCTCTCTCTCTCCCCCTCTCTCCCCCTCTCCCCCTCTCCCCCTCTCCCCCTCTCTCCCCCTCTCTTCCCCCCCTCCCCCCATTCTCCTGCCTTCTCACCATAACCCCTGACACCTGTACTAATCAAAAGTTAACAAGCACTCCCCATTCTACTTTACATGGGGAGTGCGGTGCACATTCTGTACGCCAATTTTTAGCAGTTTTCCCTGCTTCAGGAAATATTCTGATTTTCTGTTCCTGCTACTCAAGTAAATAACCGTGAATTTTCCCACATCATTCTCTATCTTGCCGCAAACGTATAATTAACCCATATCAATTTGCAGACTATTTACATTCTACTCACAGTTCACTTCCTGCCAACCTTTGTGCAGTTGGCAAATTTGAATACGTAACACTGAATTTTCATCTTAGCTAGTCATAATTTACATATCTAAGGACTGGGAATTGACCTGCCAACATGATAAGGATCTACATTTATTTACTTTGTATTTTGCACTTTAACAATCATCTTCCATTCCAAAATATGTTTTAATCATTTGACTAGTCCTAACTACTTGGTTGGTTATATCCTCAAAAACTTCTGATTTGTTAACCTAATATTTTGTTCATAAATCATGTTGTCTCAGCTTTATCACGTAATAATTTTCTAAGAGTGCGGTCTCCCTGTCCTTAATGACACATTTCTGCAATTTTCCCTGAACTGAGATAAATTATTGAGAGCAGGGCAATAGATCTGGAGAATTCCAGACATTGGTTGCTAGAGGAATGTATTTGTTGAAATTAATTGAAGGTTTGGACCACATGATGCTCATTTTATCGAGCATCTAAGAGTCCAATATGGTCACAACAAATAGTCAGTGGTTGAACCATTAGCGATTTCATAATATTTTCATTTTTTAAACATTTTTATCATTTCTGATCTTTTGTTAACATTGAAACGGGGTGATTAAAATGTTTAAACTCCAAATTTCCAAATATGTTAATGTTCTGTTTCCAGACAATCTTTTTGTACATTTCTGGCATGGAACATTATTTGTTGGGGATGGTGTTGTGACATTTCCACTATTTTTACAAATCTCACAATAGTTTACTTCCTGGGGTACACAAAAGGCTGGAGAAACTCAGCGGGTGCAGCAGCATCTAAGGAGCGAAGGAGATAGGCGACGTTTCGGGTCGAGACCCTTCTACAGACTGGTCAGGGATCAGGGAAACGAGAGATATAGAAGGTGATGTGGAGAGATAAAGAACAATGAATGAAAGATATGCAAAAAAGTATCAATGATAAAGGGAACAAGCCATTGTAAGCTGTTTGTGGTGTGAAAATGAGAAGCTGGTGCGACTAGGGTGGGGGAGGGAGATAGAGAGAGAGGGAATGCCAGGGCCCGAGGGCTGAGGGAGAGGTGGGAAGGGGAGGAGACAGCAAGGGTTAACAGAATTGAGAAAATTCAATGTTCAAGCCCAAAGGATACAGACTCCCCAAGTGGAATATGAGGCGCTGTTCCTCCAACTTGTGGTGTTGCTCACTCTGGCCGTGGAGGAGGCCCAGGACCGAGAGGTCGGATACGGAATGGGAGGGGGAGTTGAAGTGCTGAGCCACCGGGAGGTCGGGTTGGTTTTTGCGGACCGAGCGGAGGTGTTCGGCGAAACGATCGCCAAGCCTCCGCTTGGTCTCACCGATATAGATCATCTGGCATCTGGAGCAGCGGATGCAGTAGATGAGGTTGGAGGAGGTGCAGGTGAACCTCTGTCGGACCTGGAAGGACTGCTTGGGTCCCTGAAAGGAGTGGAGGGGGGAGGTGAAGGGACAAGTGTAGCATTTCTTGCGGTTGCAAGGGAAAGTGCCCGGGGAAGGGGTAGAGCGGGAGGGAAGGGAAGAATTGACAAGGGAGTTGCGGAGGGAACGGTCTTTGCGGAAGGCAGACGGGGGGAGATGGGAAGATGTGGCGAGTGGAGGGGTCACGTTGGAGGTGGCGAAAGTGGCGGAGGACTATGTGTTGTATTTGCCGGCTGGTGGGGTGAAAGGTGAGGACCAGAGGGACTCTGCCCTGTTTGCGAATGGGGGAATGGGGAGAGAGGGCAGTGTTGCGGGGTATGGAGGAGACCCTGGTGCGAGCCTCATCTATAGTGGGGGAGGGGAATCCCCGTTCTCTGAAGAATGAGGCCATTTGTGATGACCTGGTGTGGAACACCTCATCCTGGGAGCAGATGCGGCATAGGCGGAGGAATTGGGAATAGAGGATGGAGTCCTTACAGGAAGCAGGGTGGGAGGAAGAGTAGTCCAGGTAGCTGTGGGAGTCAGCTGGTTTGTAGTGGATGTCGGTCAGGAGCGTATCACCTGCAATAGAGATGGTGAGGTCAAGGAATGGTAGGGAAATGTCGGAAATGGTCCAAGTGTATTTGAGTGCCGGATGGAAGTTGGTGGTGAAATGGATAATTCCCTAGTCGCACCAGCTTCTCATTTTCACACCACAAACAGCTTACAATGGCTTGTTCCCTTTATCATCGATACTTTTTTGCATATCTTTCATTCATTGTTCTTTATCTCTCCACATCATCGTCTATATCTCTCGTTTCCCTGATCCCTGACCAGGTCTCGACCCGAAACGTCGTCTATCTCCTTCGCTCCTTAGATGCTGCTGCACCCGCTGAGTTTCTCCAGCCTTTTGTGTACCCTCGATTCTTCAGCATCTGTAGTTCCTTCTTTAATAGTTTACTTGCTCACTGCTTTCAATAATTTTGCTGTATAATTGAGAAAGAGATTTTAAATTTAATGTTGCTGCCAATCTACAGTTCATCTGGGGCGCCAAGGAGATGGTAGCCCTGTCGGCATTCTGTTTGTCTTTTCACTCTTTTTGTTACTTTTTAGTTTGTTAAAAGTTTTGTTTTAATGTTCTTCGGTTTGTTTTATGTAGGGGCGAGTGGATCGGGGGAAACTTTTTTTTCAGATTCTTACCTTCCCGGAGATGTGATCAATTTTCGGATCACATTCTCCGGAGCGCTCTGCGGCCTTCCATCGATGGAGCTGGAAGCCTCCTCAGACTAACTTTGAGCCCTATCGTGGGGCGCGGACTTAACTCAGAGCTGATCCCTTGCCACGACCACTGTGAAATCACCATCAAGGGCTCGCAGTATCGGGAGAGGCCGAGTCGGGAGCTCCAATGTCGCGGAAGGTTCACCAGCCCCGACGCAAGGTTCGATCGTCCAGCGCAGGTTCGATCATCCCCCCCCCCCCCCCCCCCCCGATGCAGGAGCAGATCGCCTCGGCGTGGAGGGTCCGAACGCCGCCAGCTAATCATTCCGTCAATGGGGGCTCGAGGAAGAACTTGAACTTTATTTCGCCTTCCATCACAGTGAGGAATGTGTAGGAGTCACTGTGGTGGATGTTCATGTTAAAACGTGTTTTTGAAGTGATCTGTTACTTTTAATTGTATGCCTGACTTGGCCAATGAAATTTCTCGTATATTGCAAAACATACCTGGCGAATTAACTGTGATTCTGATTCTGAACTTATTTTATTAAATTATAGAATGTAGGTATTGAAGTACAGAATTAGGAAAATGGGACGTATTAACCAAAATGTATTCTATGTAAAATGGCTGTTGGCAGTAGTTTTGTTGTGCTCTGTGTGTGCGGATAGACAACTGGTGTTTGTGTCTTGCCTCGTGATGGATAAGCTGGTTTTATATGGTACAAGGGAAAGGCTTTTTATAGCTGAGAGCTGCTTAGAAAGGGGGCAGTGATGTTTTGTCAATTCATAGTAAATCTGTTATTCAATCTGCTGACCTTCCACATGGATAAATAAGAAGTATTTCTCCTGTTTCTATACTCCTGGGAACTATGTTGAGATAGTGGACATCTGAACTAATCTTTTGGGGAACACAAATGGCTGAGGATTCTTATCGTCCTTGTTGATACTATTTAATTTTGTGCTTGAATCAACTAATGAATCAATATCTTGTATTTTTGTCTTGCTTTGTATGACCTTTTGAGTTGAACATAATGTGATATTGTAAATCTTAAAGAAAGCAGATTCAGCTTGTAATGCCAGAACATGGAACTAGCATAAATCAGAGAGGAAAATCTACTAATGATTCTGTTCTGTGGATTGATAGTGGCACAATGGCGCAGCTGGTAGTGCTGCTCCCTCACAGCACCAGAGACCTGCGTTCAATCCTAATCTTGGGTTTTGTCTGTGTGGACTTTGCATGTTCTCACCGTGACTGCGTGGGTTTATACCAGGTTCCTCCCATATCCCAAAGATGTGCGGATTCGTAGGTTAATTGGTTTCTGTAAATTGCCCGCTTGTGGGAAGGGAATAGATCCAAAAGTGGGATAACATAGAAACAACTTGGTGTTGAGATCCAAGATAGCAGCGGTGACAGGTGCAGGGAAACTACGGCGCTGGTAAGAAGATTGGAGTCCTACCACCTCTCAAAAATGCTCTGTGCTAAGAGGTCGGCTGCTGAAGGCATCCCTGTGGCACGAAGACTGAACGGTGGCCTGGTGAGGCGACGAACAACGGTCCGTGGATAGATTTGTCCAGGTCGAGGTATTGGTGGAGTGCCCTGGATAGGGCTGGGCCTCGACTTGATCAGGCATCACTCCAAGAAGCCAAGCACACGGTTCAGATGCAGCGTACAATGGCACAGAGCAGTGGAGCAGCAGAGCTGGACCCCAACAACCTCAATTGGCCAGGCCGACCCTGCAATACCACCAGGACAACGGACCTTTATGACCAAGTTAATATACCTGTCCATTTGAGTTTGAATAAGATGGTCAGGATTTGATTACCACCCTAATCTATTCCTGGCCGTTAACAAGTGAAGGTAACTTTCTTTGACAGGGCTAAGTGTTGTTAACTCAACAATAATGCAGTTATTGTTAATGCAATAATGATTATAAATGCTTAGTTTTGGCTTTGGCGAGATCATTTGGTTGAAAATCAAATTTTCAATGTTAAAAATATAAAGTAAAGAGATGAATTATGGCAGAGCCTGTCATGATCACTAAGGTAGCATCTGACTGTGGCGAGGAGGAATCCTCGTAGAACTGAATTTGGTAGAAATATGGGAAGAAATCTCTTCACCTATCATACTAAGCTGAAGTTCTAGGAGCAGAATTAGGCCATTTGGCCCATCAAGTCTACTGCTCCGTTCAATCATGGCTGATCTACCTTTCCCCCTCAACCTCATTCTCCTGCCTTCTCCCCATAATCCCTGACACCATTACTAATCAAGACCCTGTCAATCTCCACCATAAAAAATATCCATTGACTTGGCCTCCACATTCGTCTGTGGCAATGAATTCCACAGATTTACCACCCTCTGACTAAAGAAATTCCTCTTCATCACCTTTCTAAACGTGCGTCTTTTTATTCTGAGGCCTCTGGTCCGGGACTCTCCCACTTGTGGAAACATCCTCTCCACATTCACTCTATCCATGCTGTTGGTAATCAATTAACTTGGAAGGCATTGCGACATGATTTTGCTCCAACGGAATGTGGTGATATTCAGCTCTGGCCAACAATAAAGTAAGTCCCCATGAAAAGAGTTGACCTGAAGCAAAGGTGGACATTTAGAGTTAGGGTGAAAGTATATGATAACATTTTCGGTTCCAATAAGTTTGAGGGGCTGAATGACCTAATATGTCAACTCAGTTTGTATTCATGAATGATCTCACCACTTTAAATTTTTGTTCTCTTGCAGAATCTTTCAGTAAAAAATCCATATTGGCTGAGGTGAGCAAAATTAGCAATTTTCCACTTTTCACAATGAGACGTTGTAATGACTGGTGTGTGATACATTCAGTGTGCCTTTTATTTATCTCCAAGATGCCCTCTTCTTCTGGAAATATATACGCACCCACCAGCAAGAAGATTGGACACAGGGGAGTCGATGCTTCTGGCGAAACTACGTACAAAAAGGTATTTAGTCGAGGTCAAACACAAATGTTATTTGAATTTTTACTTTGAAGAAGACTTTGCTAGCTGTTTTATTATTATTTACTTTGTGATGCTCATCATTATAATGACACATATAAATAAGTAAGAAATTGGACTATTGAGAGGAACTATATCTGTGAATTAAAAAGTGATAAAGTGTTACTTTAAAATAAAAATGAGATTGCTTGTACATTTTTGTTTTAGCACTTCCCCCTATTTCCCAATGTAACGTTTTGAAACTGAACATCCTGCACAGTATTATATCTGAACAGTGGTTTAAATTAGAGCTGTAGAAACAAAAACAATTCAATGTCAAATGAAAACTAAAACAGAAGAAACTGATTGCATCGTTCATCAGTATCTGCAAGAAGGAGAAAGGTTAACATTTCAAAAGAATGTTTTATCTCTCTTCACTTTGCCATTACAGTTGTCGAAATGAAGTCCAATGATCCACTTGCAGATTCTTATCTGCAAATAATCAGTCTAAATTGTTTTCCCCGGATGATCTTTGATCAGTTTTTGATTCTGACGAGTTTAGAAGTTTAAAGTGAGAAATCTTGGATGTTAAACTATTTAAATACTGCACTACAATTATTTATTCTAATCTTCAGCCAGTTCTCATCAGTTGATTTGGCTAGATGACTTCATGTGGTAAATTTACCTTCCTTGTGCCTTAATTTCTAACACTAACATGTACTTGAAATGTTAGTGAAATTAATAGGAGTGTTCACCTTTATCAGCTTGCGACATGATTCCCTGCCTACTCACATTATATAATCCTAGTAAACAAGTAAAGTCAAGGTTGTTGGATGGTTGTATTTAACCTTGCCTTTAACATGCTGCATTAATGCCCAGGACATTGTTATGGTGAAAACTGTTCATTGTCCAAATTCTCTCAGACCATGTAATTAAAAGAAAATCTGTGGAAAACTTCTGTTGTGAACACTTATCTCAGTTCTGCTAAAGATAACACGATATGTGTTCAGTGGAGATGTTTGTGCGAACCTGATGAGCTGTTTCGGACAAAATTATTTGTAGTATTAGCGAAATTCTCAATAAGTGATGAATTTTAACCTATTAATGTTTATTGGGTTGGTTTAAAATGCATCCATGCTTCAGGATAAAAAATAAAAAAAATATCCCAGCTTTGGTGCAGAGGGAAAAGAAAACGATTCTGCTTATGTTGCAGACAAGCTCATCCACTCTCAAAGGAGCCATTCAGCTGGGGATTGGATACACGGTAGGAAATCTCAGCTCGAAGCCCGAAAGAGATGTGCTGATGCAAGATTTCTATGTGGTTGAAAGTATATTCTTTCCTAGGTAAGTCTGTCTTTACTCCAAGCAAATTTTTGAGCATGTACGATAGTAATTTTCTGATACTTATTGTGCATTACTATACATTTAATGTTCCCCCACTTAATAAACATGGTGTTTATGATGAATTGTTAAAGTATATTTTGTATTCTCAAAAACAACAGCTAGAGGTATGAATGGACCGTAGTATTTTTCACACCTTCAGTCGAGAGCTTTTTGAAGTGTTTAAAAACCTGAGAATAGCTTTAGAAGTACGGTCATCGTTATGTAGGCAGGTGATAATCAATGCAATGAGTTACAATTTACAAAAAATAGCTACAGCTGAAAATTTGAGAGAAAAGCTGAAGATGCCAGAAAGATTCCGCAGGTCAAGCAACATCAGTGGAAAAAGAAATATTGTTAATTTTTCAGATTAATGAATGGTTAAAATCTGGGTATCATTATTGGTAGAGTTTAGTTTATAATTGTCCTGTGTACCGAGGTACAGTGAAAAGCTTTTTGATGCATGCTATCCAGTCAAAGAAAAGACTATAATTACAATTAAGCCATCCACAGTGTACAGACAAAGGATAAAGGGTACATCATTCGGTGTAAGTTGGAGTTTGATAAAGTCTGATTATAGATAGTTTAAAGGTCTCTAATAAGGTAGATGGGAGGTCAAGACAGCTCTCCAACTGGTGAATGGATGATTCAGTTGCCAGATAACAGCTGGGAAGAAACCGTTCCTGAATCTGGAGGTATTCAAACTTTACCTCTTGCCTGATGGGAGAGAGGAGAAGAGGGAGTGACTGGGGTGAAACTGGAGTCAAAGGAAGGGAGAAAGTTGGTTTGCGTGATGGTCTGGGCAACGTCCACAACTCCCTACAATTTCTTGCTGTCTTGGATGGAGTTGTTCCCAAACCATGCTGTGATGCATCCTGATAAAATGCTTTGTGTGCGCATCTATAGAAAAGATGCACGAGGAAGAATTTTTGAATGAGATAAAGGAATCTACAAATTCCCTAAGAGGCAGAATTGCTTCCACTTAAAGCCTGTTTGAAAAGACAATGTACTTAGCAAAACAGTTCTCCCTTGGTACCACAGTGAAGTGTTAACCTAATTTGTAGTCAAGTCTTAAACCCTGACAATTTGATTCAGAGCTAAGGGTGATCCAAAGCTGATGCAATAGGTTGCAATAATTATTTACCAGTCTTGTGGCAAAAGATAAATTAGTCTTGCTTTTCACACTTTGCATGAAGTTGTGTGCAATTTGGCTTTTGCATTTAAGAGCAAAGGAAACGGAAGTAGGAGTTGCTGTTCAATAAGATCACGACTGATCTTTTACCTCAAAATCATTTTCCTGCCCTAACCCCATTTTCCTTAATTCCTTTGAATGCCTGAAAATCTATCAATTTTTTGCCGAATTATCGGGCGAGATTGAAATTTCACAGCTCTTTTTGGTAGCAACTTTCAATCATTCTGTACCCTATGGATGGAGAAATTTCTACTTCTCTGTGTCCTGAAATGCTGACTGCTTATTTGGGGAAAATATCTCCCTGCATTCACTGTTTAGTCCTACAAGAATTTTGGGAATATCATTGAATCACCTCCAAGAGAGCACATAATCTTCCCTGCTTAATCTTCCCTTGTGTAACAAAGCCAGCAAGCAGACAATTAATCTAGTTAAATGTAATTGCATTCATTATAGAGTCATGGAGTGGTACAACACGGCAGCAGGCCCTTCACCCATGTTTATCAACATGTCTATATTCACTAATCTCACTTGCACGTGTTTGACCAATATCCCTCCAAACCTTTCCAATCCATGGACTTGTCCAAGTGTCTTTTAAATCTTGCCTCGTACACTTCCTCTGGCAATTCATTCCATATGTGTACTATCATCTCTAAAAATGTTGCCCCTCAGATTCCTGTTAGATCTTTCCCCGTCACCTTCAACCTATGCCCTCTTGCTCCGTATTCCTCAACCATGGGGGGGGGGGAGAAAGAAGGCCGTGTGCATTCACCCTATCCATACCCCTCTTGATTTTCTACATCTATGCACCATGGTGGATACACCCACATCTCAAGGACTGCAGGGGTTCAAGAAGGCAGCTCATTATCACCTCCTTTACATATGGGTAATTAAATGCTGGCTCATCCCTCAAGCCCTTGAATGAATGAAAAATGCAATTCTCTTTACATTTGATGGTCTTACCATTATCTATAGAGTGATAGCATGGAAATGGGCTCTTCGGCTCACCTAGTCTAGGCCAACAATCAACTACCATTTACACTATTGCTGCTCTAATCCTTTATTTATCCTTCCCTTATTCTCATCAATTCTCTCTCTCTCCCCCCCCCCCCCCCCCGATTATAGCACTCGCTTGCACGTCAGGTGATATTGCCAGTGATTAATTCACTCCAGCAATCAACATGTCTTAGATTTGAGATATTGGATGAACTCCTGGCACCTGGGAAAAAACTCCACATGAACTCCCCACAGACAGCATCCAAGGTCAGGATTGTACCTGGATCTCTGACAGTATGAGGCACGACACTATTAGCTGAGCCCAAGCATCAACATCATAGCAGTCACCAATGACAGCTCAACTGAACAGCTTAATATGTATTGTGACCTTGAGTACATCAGAGGCTTTGATACTCCAGTGAGAGTATCAGCTGACCTCGCAGCCTTTTCACCATCAACGGGGCAAATCAAGACTGAAAGAATACTTTTCATTAGTGTGAGCTGGTGCATTCTAACAACACTGAAAAAATTCAATGCATCAAAATCAGAGTCCGCTTGGTTGGCACCCCATTCTACACCCTAAGCATCCATCCCCTTCACCAACACTGCACTTAGTCAGCAGCAAGATATTGGTTGCTGTCTTTCTCAAGGTGAATGTAAGATAGAATGGAATAAGAATTTGTTATGTTGTAATTATATTCTTATACATCTTTATATGCAAGTACCATCTTTATTGATGTAAACGTTTAGATTAGCTCTGTTAATCTATTGGTACTCAATGCCACCATGTAAATATTTTGAAATGCATCTCATTCTTAGTTGGTTTATATACAAAGGGGTAAGCTGATCATTGGTGCTTTGTTAGTTAGATAGAGCTCTTAAAGATAGCGGAGTCAGGGGATATGGGGAGAAGTCAGGAACGGGGTACTGAATGTGGATGATCAGCCATGATCACAGTGAATGGCAGTGCCGGCATGAAGGGCCGAATGGCCTTCTCCTGCACCTATTGTCTATTGTTGGCTGTGTATGTAGCTGCATATTGATAGTGAATATTTACCTCTAATTTTGGTTTAATTTATTACTCTAATAAGGCATTTATTAATTTATTATTAATGTTCTTTTAATTTACAGTGAAGGTAGTAACTTGACCCCAGCTCATCATTTCCCTGACTTCAGATTCAAGACATATGCTCCAGTGGCATTTCGTTATTTTAGGGAACTCTTTGGCATTCGACCGGATGACTATTTGGTGAGTGTGGTTGTTGAAGTGCCGGCTATTCCTGTACATTGTGTGCCATGACGCTGTGGCAGTTGAATGTTAGTTTGCTACCAAATTAAAATATCCTTTACTTCCTTTAATCAACTCATGTGCCAACTAATGGTGCTCTGAAATGTAACTGATGAGTGGATGGGTTTGTGAATGTTTTTGTATATGTATTTTGTACAATAGCATACTTAAAGACCTGTCCTTTCAAAAGAAACATGGAATTTGGAATTTGCAGAATATACCAGATGAATAATGAAGTTTGTATGGATCTGATGGAAGTTAAAAGTACACTTTTTTAAGTTTAATTTGTTACTGTGTAATGTTTTCTAATGGCATTTGTGTACTATCACTAAAGATATATCTAAACAATGATGGCACAATGTTAAATTATTCGACTCATGATCCAAAGTCTGGGTCTGGGTTAACAATCTAGAGATCAGAGTTTAGATTTCAACTTAATTAAATTATAAATATAGAATTTAAAATAAGCTATTCGTAGGTTTTGTGATCAGTATTACAATTTGATTGCCATAAAAGCCTCACTCATCTTCAGGGGAAGAAATCTAGTGTCCTTACATCATCCAGCCAATATGTGACTAAATCTGAAGTAGGATGGCTAATTTTAACTCCCTTCGAAATGGCTGAACAAAGCATTCAATTGTATTGTAACTGACATGACAAAATGGAACATTGACTGATCAAGTGCTGTGGTTCAAGATTATGGGTCGCCATCTCCACCTAGAGGGCAACTGGAGATGGGCAATAAATGGGATAACATTCACATCCCAAAAATATCCCTTAACATCCCTTAAATGTCCCTTGGCGGCACGGTGGCGCAGCGGTAGAGTTGCTGCCTTACTGCGCTTACAACGCCAGAGGCCCGGGTTCGATCCCGACTACGGGTGCTGTCTGTACGGAGTTTGTACGTTCTCCCTGTGACCTGCTGTGCGTTTTCTCCGAGATCTTCGGTTTCCTACCACGCTGTAAAGATATAGGTTTGTAGGTTAATAGGCTTGGTAAATGTTTTTTTTTAAATTGTGTGTGTGTGTGCGCCGATTCACACTAGTGTTACCTGCCTGCGTTTGGCCCATATCCATCTATCCTATCCATGTACCCATCCAAATGTTTTTTAAACATTGTGAGGGGGATAAGGGGGTGGTAAATATGTACAGTATTGGAAATCAACCAATAAACACACACTGAACAAGGCACACAATAAACAGGTACGGTAAACATAGACGGACAGATTTGTTCCAACCACCTAGCGGTCACTCTGAAACTAATTTGGTTCTTTGTTCCCGATATGAACAGACACCTCGGTTACAACCGATTTCGTTCGCTATAACCGAAATCCGTTATAACGAGGGTAGGCTGTGAATAACAATTAAATGAGCAAACCATGAAGGTACCTAATTCTTCTCATAAATTCTCTGATCATTTCAGTATTACCACCTTTTTTTTGTGAATGGACATGAATGGCTTGTTAAATTTTAAAGATATACATTGTTTTTGGCGCAAATAAGTTTGGGAGAATCAAATCAATATTTCTAATTGATATCTTTTGCCTTATGCTGGAAATGGTGTGTGGCTGTTGGTTCTGGTAAATGGGGCAGGATTGAGTTTAGTTATGATGGCGGTTGTCAGTTGGCCTGTTGATAGTTGCTTTCTAAAACCACACATAAAGAACATCCTCCCCTGACTCTGTCTGAATAAGGGTCTTGAACCGAAACGTCACCCATTCCTTCTCCAGAGATGCCGCCTGTCCCGCTGAGTTACTCCAGCATGTTGTGTCTAACGTTGATAAAGAACAGTCACTTGGTTAGAGTCTTGTATGCCCCAGGGTTTGATGAAATTGTATCCCAGTGCAACTTATTAGCTGCAAGGGAAGATTATACCGTTTACTTCCTCTCAAAAGCAATTTGAGAATATAACTTGAATGTTTTGTTGTTTGAAATATCCTATTTATTTCTGACTGGCTGGATGGGGGAGAAATGATGTGCAATCTGCTGCAAAATAAACTGACAGGTACTATCACAAGCAGTTTAAGAAGCATTTAGATAAGTACATGGATGGCATAGGGATAAGGGCCTGATGTAGGCAGGTGGGATGAGGGTAGATGGCACATGTTGGTCGTAGTGGGCAGGTTGGACTGAAGGGCATTTTTCCACACTCTGACACCAAGCATAATAGCGAGTGATGGTATTTGCACTATTTTAATTATTGAATAAATTGTTTAAAATGTTGGTTAATTTCATCATGGAAATAGTAATAGTTCCTGATGACAACTATTGATATCAGGTTAGATTGATTTATTAGATAATGGTCAGATAAATGTGTGCAGATGATTGAGTTTCACCAAGGGTCATTTTACAAACGTCAGCATTGGTGCTCTGGTTTTCTGTCATTCACTTCCCCCAACCCAGCAGGTGAGTGCTGTAGTCAGTTCCAGCATGTTATTACTTAACTAATACTGAGATTCCAGAGTGGGACCACCCTGTTCAGTGAAACTCAAACCATAACAAATGTGTTAGTTGCCATTCAAACTAGATTTTGTTTAAACAGTCATGAACTGATGTGTGTGTATTCACTGGCAAGGGAATTGTTTGTTAATGGCAAATAACTGCAATTGCTGGAAATCATGAAGTAAAACAAATATTGGTGATAATATTTCAGGCAGCTTCCGTGGAGAGAGATGTACAAAGTTAATTCTTCAATTTGATGATTTTTATCAGACGTCAGTAGAGTTATACGTCGAGAAACTGTCCATATGGTGCCAGCACAATAGCCTGGCCCTCAACACCAGCAAAACCAAGGAACTGAATGTGGACTTTGGAATGAGTAGGATGGGGATCCACAGCCCCATTTATATCAACGGGTCGATGGTTGAAAGGGTCAAGAGCTTCAAATTCCTGGGCGTGCACATCTCTGAAGATCTTTCCTGGTCCGAGAACACTAATGCAATTATCAAAAAAGCACGTCAGCGCCTCTACTTCCTGAGAAGATTACGGAGAGTCGGTTTGTCAAGGAAGACTCTCTCTAACTTCTACAGGTGCACAGTAGAGAGCTTGCTGACTGGTTGCATCGTGGCTTGGTTCGGCAACTTGAGTGCCCTGGAGAGGAAAAGACTTCAAAAAGTAGTAAACACTGCCCAGTCCATCATCGGCTCTGACCTCCCTTCCATTGAGGGGGATTTATTGCAGTCGCTGCCTCAAAAAGGCTGGCAGCATCATCAAGGACCCACACCACCCTGGCCACACACTCATCTCCCTGCTACCTTCAGGTAGAAGGTACAAGAGCCTGAAGACTGCAACGATCAGGTTCAGGAATAGCTACTTCCCCACAGCCATCAGGCTATTAAACCTGGCTCGGACAAAACTCTGATCATTAATAACCCATTATCTGTTATTTGCACTTTATCAGTTTATTTATTCTTGTGTGTATGTATTTATATAATGGTATATGGACACACTGATCTGTTTTGTAGTAAATGCCTACTATGTTCTGTTGTGTTGAACCAAAGCAAGAATGTCATTGTCCTTTCAGGGACACATGACAATAAACTCACTTGAACTTGAACTTATAGTCATAGAGTTATAGACAATGCATCTCCCATAGAACCTTAAATGATACATGGGGTATTATAGTTCAGCCAGAAATGAAGTGAGGAATAGAAGAGAATTGGAGAATATTTATTAAGTGTGTAAAGTATTTTTTAATATTTGTAAAATAAGCCTTTGTGCAATATTCAGGAATGGAGCTGACGACAAAACAAACAATTTCAACTGTTCTATGAAATTAAAGTTGTCATTTTCCAGAGCCTAGACTAAAGTGGAGTTTTTAGTGGAAGGGTGAGTTGCTGAAGCCGCACTCATCCAGTCAAGAGAGGGATATTCCACCATGTTTCTAAATTATGCATTGTTGGAAACACTTTTCATCATAGAGAAGTAAATCATCTGCCATAGAATATCAAGTTTCCCTCTTGTTTCAGTAACCATGATGGTTATCATTTCTAATGTTATCAGACAATTAAAATCTATGGATATAATAAATAGCTTCTTTGCAGAAACAATGTACAAACAACCTGTTGAGATGCTGGCATGGCTATTTCCAAAGTTTTGAAGATAGTCCATCTAGTGATCTGTATCCAGATTTAATCCGTGTAATTGGACAACTTTTCCGTGTCGCCCAGAGGATTACTTCTGCAGCGACATAAATGATAGATTAAAAATGATCAGGAGAAACTGTTCAAATTTTATTTTTTCCTTTATGACATAGAAAAAGTCATTTTAGCCAATTGAGTCTATATCAGCACTTGGTTCAATCCTGCCAGTCCCATACTCCTGCTTATTTTCTGGTAATCTATTCCGACTTTTTCTGGTCAAGCATTTCAGAGTTTGACTATCCAATGAAAGGCCAAGGGACTCAAATAGAGAAGGCAAGTAGTCCGTTTGTGAGGCAGGAGACAGAGAAGAAAAGCAGTCAGACGCAACACGTAGGGAGGAAAGAAGAAAAAAATAACAAACGGAGAATAGGAAGTGGAGGGTTTCTTAAATGTGTGAGCAGAGAGACAGAGGGGTGTAAAATGAGGGTAGGAGCAATAGGTAGCGAGGTGAAAAGTGGCAGGAAAACGAATCCAGGGCAAAAATCTAAAAGGGCCACTTTTCAACATAATTGTAATAGGGCCAAATGTGTTGTAAAAACAAGCCTGAAGGCTTTGTGTCTCAATGTGAGGAGCATTCGTAATAAGGTGGATGAGTTGAATGTGCAGATAGCTATTAATAATTATGATATAGTTGGGATCACGGAGACATGGCTCCAGGGTGACCAAGGCTGGGAGCTGAACATCCAGGGATATTCAATATTCAGGAAGGATAGACAGAGAGGAAAAGGAGGTGGGGTAGCGTTGCTGGTTAGAGAGGACATTAACGCAATAGAAAGGAATGACATTAGCTTGGAGGATGTGGAATCGATATGGGTGGAGCTGCGAAACACTAAGGGGCAGAAAACGCTAGTGGGTGTTGTGTACAGGCCACCTAACAGTAGTAGTGGAGTTGGGGATGGCATCAAACAGGAAATTAGAAATGCGTGCAACGAAGGTAAAACCGTTATAATGGGTGACTTCAATCTACATATAGATTGGGAGAATCAAATTGGCAGGGGTGCTGAGGAAGAGGATTTCTTGGAAATTATGCGGGATAGTTTTCTAAACCAACATGTGGAGGAACCAACGAGAGAGCAGGCTATTCTAGACTGGATATTGAGTAATGAGGAAGGGTTAGTTAGCAGCCTTGTTGTACGTGGCCCCTTGGGCAAGAGTGACCATAATATGGTTGAGTTCTTCATTAGGATGGAGAGTGACATTGTTAATTCAGAAACACGGGTCCTGAACTTAAAGAAAGGTAACTTTGAGGGTATGAGACGTGAATTGGCCAAGATGGACTGGCAATTGATTCTTGAAGGGTTGATGGTGGATATGCAATGGAAGGCATTTAAAGACTGCATGGATGAACTACAACAATTGTTCTTCCCAGTTTGGCAAAAGATTAAATCAGGGAAGGTGGCGCATCCGTGGAAAACGAGGGAAATCAGGGATAGTTTCAAAGAAAAAGATGAAGCATACAAATTAGCCAGTAAAAGCAGCCTACCAGGGGACTGGGAGAAATTCAGAGACCAACAGAGGAGGACATAGGGCTTAATTAGGAAAGGGAAAATGGAGTATGAAAGAAAACTGGCAGGAAATATAAAAACTGACTGCAAAAGTTTTTATCGATATGTGAAGCTCAAAAGATTAGATAAAACAAATGTAGGTCTCTTGCAGACAGAAACGGGTGAATTGATCATGGGGAACAAGGATATGGCAGACTAATTGAATAACTACTTTGGTTCTGTCTTCACTAAGGAAGACATAAATAAATTGCCGGAAATAGCAGGGGACCGGGGGTCAAATGAGATGGAGGAAATGAGTGAAATCCAGGTTAGCCGGAAAGTGGTGTTGGGTAAATTGAATGGATTAAAGGCCATTAAATCCCCAGGGCCAGATAGGCTGCATCCCAGGGTACTTAAGGAAGTAGCCCCAGAAATAGCAGATGCCTTAGTGATAATTTTTTCAAAACTCTTTAGATTCTGGAGTAGTTCCTGAGGATTGGAGGGTAGCTAATGTAACCCCACATTTTAAAAAGGGAGGGAGAGAGAAAACGGGGAATTACAGACCAGTTAGTCTAACATCGGTAGTGGGGAAACTGCTAGAGTCAGTTATTAAAGATGGGATAGCAGCGCATTTAGAAAGTGGTGAAATCATTGGACAAAGTCAGCTTGGATTTACGCAGGGTAAATCATGTCTGACGAATCTTATTGAATTTTTTGAGGATGTAACTAGTAGAGTGGATAAGGGAGAAGCAGTGGATGTGTTGTATCTGGACTTTCAGAAGGCTTTCGACAAGGTCCCACACAAGAGATTGGTATACAAACTTAAAGCACACGGTATTGGTGGTTCAGTATTGATGTGGATAGAGAACTGGCTGGCAGACAGGAAGCAAAGAGTAGGAGTGAACGGGTCCTTTTCAGGATGGGAGACAGTGACTAGTGGGGTGCCGCAAGGCTCAGTGCTGGGACCCCAGCTATTTACAATATACATTAATGATTTGGACGAGGGAATTAAATGTAACATCTCGAAGCTTGCGGATGACACGAAGCTGGAGGGCAGTGTTAGCTGTGAGGAGGATGCTAGGAGGCTGCAGGATGACTTGGATAGACTGGGTGAGTCGGCAAATGCATGGCAGATGCAGTATAATGTGGATAAATGTGAGGTTATCCACTTTGGTGACAAAAACAGGAAGGTAGACTATTATTTGAATGGTGACCGATTAGGAAAAGGGGAGATGCAGCGAGACCTGGGTGTCATGGTACACAATTAATTGAAAGTAGGCATGCAGGTGCAGCGGGCTGTGAAGAAAGCGAATGGTATGTTGGCATTCATAGCAAAAGGATTTGAGTACAATAGCAGGGAGGTTCTACTGCAGTTGTACAGGGTCTTGGTGAGGCCACACCTGGAGTATTGCGTACAGTTTTGGTCTCCTAATCTGAGGAAAGACATTCTTGCCATAGAGGGAGTACAGAGAAGGTTCACCAGACTGATTCCTGGGATGGCACGACTTCCATATGAAGAAAGACTGGATAGACTTGGCTTGTACTCGCTGGAATTTAGAAGATTGAGGGGTGATCTCATAGAGACTTACAAAATTCTTAAGGGGTTGGACAGGCTAGATGCAGGAAGATTGTTCCAGATGTTGGGGAAGTCCAGGACAAGGGGTCACAGTTTAAGGATAAGGGGGAAGTCTTTTAGGACTGAGATGAGAAAATCATTTTTCACACAGAGAGTGGTGAATCTGTGGAATTCTCTGCCACAGAAGGTAGTTGAGGCCAGTTTGTTGGCCATATTTAAGAGGGAGTTGGATGTGGCCCTTGTGGCTGAAGGGATCAGGGGGTATGGAGAGAAGGCAGGTACAGGATACTGAGTGGGATGATCAGCCATGATCATATTGAATGGTGGTGCAGGCTCGAAGGGCCGAATGGCCTGCTCCTGCACCTAATTTCTATGTTTCTATGTTTCTATGAAAGAATTCTAAAACATTTGACCACCTCCCCTTTCTATGCCCCTCATCATTTTATATATCTCTCTAATGTCACTCCTCAGTATCTTGTGCTCCAGGGGAAAATCCCAGCACTCCACTATCTCCTTATAACTCAGGTGCTCCAGTTACCTGGATTCACCCTCCTGAATCAATTCTATTTTCTTTCCACCTTAGTAACATCCTTTCTGTAACCGGGAGACCGGGACAGCGCACAAGTGTGGTCTCACCAATGACTTGTGACATGGCATCGTTCACCTGGACAATCTCCCAGAGAATTGTGGATCTGTGGAAATCTCTGCACAGAAAGCAATGGAGGCCATTTCACTGGTTGTTTTCAAGAGAGAGTTAGATTTAGCTCTTGGGAATCAAGAGACATGGGGTGGGGAAACAGTAACGGGTTACTGATTTTAGATGATCAGCCATGATCATATTGAATGGCGGTACTGGTTTGAAGGGCCGAATGGCCTCCTCCTGCTCCTATTGTCTATGTTTTTTCTTGTATGTTATTGAATTCTTGTTTTGCAGCAGACTTGTGGCTTTTTGTTATAAAAGCATGCAAAACAGAAAATCGAATTCTGTCTCTCCTGAGTACATGAGGACTAATAATGTCAATAATGTAGCACAATTAATCTTTTGTGTCCGATCAGTTCTTCTCATACGAGTGTTATTACGCAACTATAATTGTAAAGTGAAGCTAATGTGAAAAATTGGATTATCCAGTTTAAAATGTTTTAAAAAGGTGTAATTAATAAACATCAATATATTTAATCATCAATCAATTGCCTGGGTTACAACTTGCAATTTTGAGTGGCCCTTGGTGATCACAATTGCAGCTCGTTATTTTCTCTGCCGGATTTATTCCATTGATGTCATTACATGACTTGTTCCACGTGATGGGATGTGCCAGAGATGGAGATTGAAATTTTGTTGCAAAACAAATCTCCTTGAATATATATTTGTTTTCTCATTTTTTTTTTATAAAGAGAGAATCTTAGGGAGAAAAAAAAAGTTGCTGATCATTTGAATGAAAGGGGTAGAGTTGATGGTAAATGCAACGCCAACAATGAGGGGCTCTGTGAATAAGTATTTGCTTTTTGATATGTTCTCTCTCAGTATTCGTTATGCAATGAACCCCTGATTGAACTCTCCAACCCCGGTGCCAGTGGATCTGTCTTTTATGTGACAAGTGACGATGAGTTTATTATCAAGACAGTGATAAACAAAGAAGCTGAATTTCTACAAAAGTTACTTCCAGGTTATTATATGGTGAGTGATTTTGTTTTTTTTTTTCATCTCCATTTTTGTCGACTTTGGAGTGTATTTGAGTCTTGTTGGAATATAGATTCACATCTCAGAATCTCTACATTGTCATTGCACATGGTGCAACTAAATTTAAAAAGTCAATCCAACGGTGCGATTCGCAAGAACAATCTTAAAATATAAGGAAGGGTAAAAATATATACATATAAAAAAATAATTCAGTTGAATGTGATTATCTGCTGGCCTCTATACCTTGCATAAGAAGCTGTTCATGTGTAGGTGAAGGTGATGAGTGATGACTAAGTGCCACTCATATGTGATCATTGTCAGCTGGTTATTTTCCCCAGTCCTTGTATAGATTCCAAACAATGTTAAATATAAAAAACAAAATTGCATTGTTTAATTCAATGTCTTAGCATCTAGAACACAATCTTGAATTGCATTTATTTGAAGGATTACTGCCAGTTCATTTGTTGCACTGATACATGGAAACAGCATCCTCTGTTTTCTTCCAGAACTTGAATCAGAACCCACGGACACTCCTGCCAAAGTTTTATGGACTCTACTGTGTTCAGTCTGGTGGCAAAAACATTCGACTGGCAGTAATGAATAATGTGTTGCCACGTGTGGTGAAGATGCACCTGAAGTATGATTTAAAAGGTTCAACCTACAAACGGAGGGCTTCAAGGAAAGAGCGTGAGAAATCCAGACCAACGTTTAAAGACTTGGACTTCATGCAGGATTTCCCAGATGGATTGTTACTAGACTCGGACATGAACTGTGCCCTGATTAAAACCCTGCAAAGAGATTGTCTGGTAAGAAGAGAGTAAGGGATATTCATTTAGAAGAAATACAATTTAATAAAACAACAGGAATAATATTCTGGTCATGTCTTGCTATGTAAAATAAGGAACGGAAACCAGATTTGGACAATTATTGATTTTGTTTGTACTTGCAGTGCTTGAGAATAGTGGTGAATTACTATATTAAATGCACAAAGGGAATAAGCTCATTCAGTAGCGCTGCTTTATTTTGAGAAATAGCAAAAGCATATCAATTGTGACCAGGATGAATTGTATGAAGATGGAACATCTTTTGCTTTTTTTTTGGCATGAGAAGGAAACATTCACAGAATGGCTTAAATATCTGGTGTTAAAAGAACGCGGCTTAGAACACAGCAGCTTTTGCCCTCTGACCAGTTCCCATTCATAGCCCTGCAGATTATGCCACTGTGCACATTATGATACTTTAGTAATGTTATCATTGTTCCTGAAACAATACATTCAAGGCATTCAATTGAAAACTCTACCTGTCTTCAGGTAAAATACAGTGCCCTCAACTTTTCTCTAATTCTTTTCCAGTTATTTGAAATCATTGTCCCTTAGAGGTTGATCTATCCATTGCTTGTTAAAGACTTCATTTTGTGCACCATCAATAAATCTCAGGACCTTTTTCCCCAGGGTGGAAATGTCAAATCTAGTCAAGTTTATTCGTCACATACAATACGAGATGTGCAGTGAAATGAAAAGTGGCAATGCTTGCGGATTGTGCAAAAAAACTACAAAACAGAATGGAATAGAATCACATATTCACATATTATATATTTGTGGGAGGGGGAAAAAGAAGAAAAAAATGTCCAACACTAGAGGACATAGCTAGAGGGTAAGGGGAGCAAAGTTTCATGGAGACGTGTAGAGCAGGGGTTTTTTACACAGAGGATGGTGGGGCCTGAAATGCATTGCCAGGGGTGGTGTTTAAGAGGCTTTTGGGTAAGCACATGGGAGTGCAGGGATCCTGTGCAGGCAGATGAGACCAGTGCAGCTAGTCGTCGTGTTCGGCACAAACATTGTGGGCCAAAAGGCCCGTTCCTGCACTCTTACTGTTCTATGTTCTTAGATCTCCTCCTGTATTGATCTATGTTCTTAGATCTCGCAATAGGTTTATCATCTGACACCCCAGATTCATTCCATCAAGTTGGAAGCATGATCGAATACTATCCAATTGTCTCCAGTTACGACAATAATTAAGAAAATCAGCATTCACCGCAAAGCAGACTCTGTGACAGGTGGACACAATGCTGGAGTAACTCAGCGGGACAGGCAGCATCTCTGGAGAGAAGGAATGGGTGACGTTTCGGGTCGAGACCCTTCTTCAAACTGATTCAGGCCCTTATTCTTTCTTACACCCTGTGTGACAGGTGTCCCATCTATCAATTTAATTATTTTATTGCCTCCAGCAGCAGAATACCATACCTGAAGCTTGAGACCTCAAGCACCAAGAAGGGCAAGTGTGTCAGGCACATGGGAACAGCTTAACCTGAAGGTTTCATTCTAAGTTGCACACTGTCCTAACGACATTGTCACCAGATGCACATCCAAGAACTCTCTATCTAACTGGGGCCATTTCATCAGAAATATTACAGTAGTTTACGGAGGTGCTTGCCTTTCCAGGGCAGTTGTGGATGCAAAATAAGTACTGGACATGAGAGCAAGTCCAAACCCTAAAAATAAATGTAAATTAATAGATCCTCCTGCTTCCCATGACAATTTTGGTGTCATCATCTACAAATTTTGAAAACATGGCTCTTATATTTAAGTCTTGATCAACAATATATATCGTGCAAAACAAGATGCATGGAATAGAGTCCGACCGAATCCCATTCCATACACCTTTCCAAACCTAAAAATTCTTATTGGTCAGTATTGATGGGCTGAAGGAACTGTTTCCGCGCTGTGGCATGTTGGCCTTCATAACGAGAGGATTTCGGTATAGGAGTAAAGAGGTCCTGCAGTTGTACAGGGCCCTGGTGAGACCACACCTGGAGTATTGTGTGCAGTTTTGGTCTCCTAATTTGAGGAAGGACGTTCTTGCTATTTAGGGAGTGCAGCGCAAGTTCACGAGGTTAATCCCCGGGATGACGGGACTGTTATATGAGGAAAGACTGGGCTTGTTTTCTCTGGAATTTAGAAGGATGAGAGGGGATCTTATAGAAACTTATAAAAGGACTGGACAAGCTAGATGCAGGAACGGGTTACCGATTGTAGATGATCAGCCATGATCACAATGAATGGCGGTGCAGGCTCGAAGGGCCGAATGGCCTCCGGCACCTTTTTCTTTATTTCTATGTAACCTAAATTAAATGTTGCCCACCACGTCTCCCACTCCATTTTAAAATCTATTTTCTCTGTCTACTCTGAAATGTAGGTATTCAACCTAACATTTAAGATGGGTTTCAGAAATATTAATAACCTTTGAGAAGTGTTGTTCAGTTTAATCGTTTGGATCATTTTTTTCTTTCAGTGCTTTCCCGTCTGTGATGTCAAACACATGCTAGTTGGCTTGATGTCCGATCAGTAGATTTGTCTTCAGTCTAATTATGTTATTTCTTCTTGTGCCATTTCAATAGGTGCTAGAGAGCTTTAAAATCATGGATTACAGTTTGTTGTTAGGAGTTCACAATTTGGACCAAGCAGAGCGTGAGAGCCAGGTGGAGGGGTCGCTAAGTACTTCTGATGAGAAACGACCCATGGCACAGAAAGCCCTCTATTCCACAGCCATGGAGTCTATTCAGGGTGGAACTTCACGGGGCGAGTCTATTGACACAGATGATACGTATGTGTATATATATTTTCTAAAAAATATTTTTATGACTTTATATGTTCTATCATGATATGTATTGTTTAATCAAATGTGTCTCTTTCAACTGTACCTAAAGTTCAGCATCAATCAAAGCTAAAACTCTTGCTTTCTTCAAGAAAAATGGCACTACTGCATCAGTGTGAACTTGTATATCTAGAGTTTAGAGCCCGCCAACAAAATAGTTTTTGAAAGTAACTTCATTAAATGTATTTTGAAGTCAAATTTTTTTCTCATGTGCATAATTCTTATTCAAAATTACTTGCTGCTATCAAGCTAAGGAGCGGTGTTTCCCCCAAATAGTATGTTCATCCAGTGCAGTTTAATTGCTGTGTCTGATCATTCATGGCTTGCATGGTGAGTGGGTGTTGGGAATTATATTGCCTTTTCATAGTCTGGTACTAGTATATCACTGTTCTAATCTGCCGTGAGATAAAGGACAATAGAACCATCGACTATCTGATGGTTCGGTCAATGGATCAGTGAGTCCAGTCTAAGAGATGTCTGGTGGCATCCGTGGCTTCAACGCCAGGGGCATCATCTCATGTTGAGTAATGAGTACGAGAAAGTCTAGGTGAAGGTTAGCTCATCTGTCTCAGCCAACTCCCTAATTTGATAACACTGGAATGTTAAAATACAATTCTCAAATAGTGGAAAGAATTGAATGAAATGTTCAAGTTTTGTTATTTAGTGGTAAAAGTACTGTCTCTGTGGAGGCAAAGTCAATGGATATTTTTAAGGCAGAGATAGATACATTCTTGATTAGTACGGGTGTCAAGGATTATGGGAGAAGGCAGGAGAATGCGGTTAGGAGGAAGAGATAGATCAACCACGATTGAATGGAGTAGACTTGATGGGCCAAATGGCCTAATTCTGCTCCTACCACGTATGACCTTATGAGGTTATGGAGTCTTTGCAATACGAATCGGATAAGTTGACTGAGTAAAACTTTGGCAGACTGTGACGTCATGCATGTCAATAACAGAAATCAAACACCAGACTAACATCAAATGAGGCTGGACATTAGTTGAGTATAGAAGGACAGAGTGTGCATGAAACACAAACGTTAGCCTGTAGGTGCAGCAAGTAATTAAGGAGGCAAATTGCACATGACCTGGTGGTTAAGAATACAACAATGGAGTAGTATTCTTATAATTATCTATATTATTGGTGAGGCAGCAAGAAGCATAAAGTTTTGATCTCTTGCATAAGAAAGGGTTTTCTACCATTTAAGACCATCCAGAAGAGTCTTGGCTAATATCTGAGATGAGAAATTAGTCCTACCTCAAACAGCCTGAATGTTAGATATGCATTCTTTTGATTTGGAAGAATGAGAGGTGACCTTGAAACATGTAAGGTCCTAAGGTGACATTAAAAATAGTACATATTTAGATAATAGACATAAAATACTGGAGTAACTCAGCGGGACAGGCAGCATTTCTGGAGAGGAGGAATGGGTGACATTTCGGGTCAAGACCCTTCTGTCTGAAGAAGGGTCTCAACCCTTATGTGGGAGTCTGAAGAAGGGGTCTCGACCCAAAACGTCACCCATTCCTTCTCACCAGAGATGCTGCCTGTGTTACTCCAGCATTTTGTGTCTATCCAGTATAAACCAGCATCTGCAGTTCCTTCCGACACATATTAAGATGATCCCACAATGGGAGAATCATGAATGAGGTATAATCTTAAGACAAGGGAGGTGGTCATTTAGAACTAAAATATGCTGCAACTTCCTCGAAAGGTACTGAATCTCTACCTCCAATGTTATGGAGGCAGGAACACTGGAGGTGCTTAAAGAGGAAGTAGATCATTTTTTAAGAGATAAGAGAATTGAGGACAGGCGGAGCTGGCACGGAAAGAGTTGAAGCTAGCTCTAGCCTTTGTCCATACACCTGCTAATCAAATCCCCACTCACCTGTGTCTACTTGGCAGGCTTTGTCCGGCCCCCACCTCTTTCCATCTTTCATCCCACGTCTGAAGAAGGGTCCTGACCAGAAAAGTTGCCTATCCATGTCCTTCAGTCATGCTGCCTGACCTGCTGAGTTACTCCGGCACTTTGTATTTCTTTGCAAACCAGCACCAGCAGTTTCTTGTGTCTCCTCTTATTTTCTTGTGTTCTAGACTTTATTTTTCTACTTAATGTTATTACATTTTACGGTCATAAAATGTTATTTACTCTTTATTAGGATGGGCGGTATTCCAGCAGTGAATGGGAAAGGAGAGAGGCTCCTCTTGTACATTGGCATTATTGATATTTTACAGTCTTACAGGTAGGCTTTCCTTCATACTATAACAAAATGCTTGACAGGGTTTTAACTTTTTTAATTTATATATGGAATGAAGTGTAATAATGAGGTGGATTGCAGTGGCTTGAGGAGGTAGTTTATTATTACCTCACAAATAAGAGAGGAATGTGACATAGTTTATTTTAGTTTTAGTGATACAGCGCGGAAGCAGGCCCTTCGGCCCACCGAGTTCGCACCGACCTGCAATCCCCGCACATTAACACAAGCCTACACACTTGCCTGAGATCAGCATGTCATTGATAGTAGTCCAGATTATTTTTGTCTGAGCAAATTTTATTTCATTTTTGTGTTTTGTATGTTGAATGCTGGTTATGGAATGTGTTTTGTTTATACAGCAGATCTAATGTTAAACCAAGTCCAGCACGTAGGTTGTCCTGATTAGGCATTTCAACTTCATCAAATGTGGCAGCAATTTTTCCATCAGCAAGGTTTTGCAAAAAGCAGGGAGATTTAATAACCTGACAAGCTCGTTTAATAATGCTGCTCAAGGGACGGATAATGATGATGGCATCTTCAGATTGCGCAGTGGAATTTATTACACTTGAGAGGACAATAGAGGTCACAATTTAACGTGTCATTTAAGAATGCTATTTCTGAGCAATGCAACGTACTGTTAGTTCTTCGGTATTGCTGTTTAATCCCAATTATGTGCTCAAGTCTCTGGAGTCGCGATTAAGCCTTCTGATTTGGCTTAAAGTGCGAATGTTTATATTAAGTTGAAGGAAGCTTTTTATCCTGGCTTAATAAATGAGTGAATTATAAAGTTAAGAGAAACTAACTAATGTTCATTTTCAGGTTGATCAAGAAACTGGAACATACTTGGAAAGCACTTGTTCATGACGGTGTAAGTTTTCATTTTAAAGTGATCCAACCTATCAGTTTAATGGCATACAGTTAAATTCTAAAAAGAAAATGCCACTTTAATAGTCCACACGGCCAGTTTTCCACATGTCCCCTTCAACTGAAATGTCATCAAAGACATTATTTTATAGCCTTCCCCATTATATGGTTAGATTCATAATTAAATAATTCTGCTGAATCCTTTTTAATTGCAAGCAAGTAATAAAATGTAAAAGCACTGGGGTATATGAGTTGATGTGCAACCATGGGGTTATATGTTTGATGAAGTATGCAAGATATATATATATGAAATCATAAGATCCATCTTTACACATGCCACTAATGTGAAAGTCGCGTTTGTGATTCTGTATTTATGCAGTTTGAAATGCTGCACCATCTGCATTTGTTACAGTTAAGTGAAGTGTAAGTAGTTCTGCCTTGGCAATGAAACTTTATTCCATGAATTGGTAAAGTAACTTTGGTTTGTAGACAAGCTCCACAATGCTGACTGAACATCAGTGTAGAGTTTAATGTATTAACAATAAATGTTGATTTATCCTAATAAAGAAATGTGCTGCGAAGTAAGTACCTACATCAGGGCTCGGAACGAAAAATGAAATAGCAGATGAAGGAAAAGCTTTCCTCCACACCGGCAAAGTCCTACAGTTCCATTTAGCTTGTACTTCTATAATTACTGTTAACACGAGCAGAACAATATCATTCTAACTGTACAGAAAGCAAAATTGGATATTAGTTTTTTGTCATTTGGAAATATCTGAACCTGTCACAATAGTATAGCAGTTACGTTCTTCCAGGAAGCGAAAAGTACATTAATATCTTGCTAGACAAAAATGCTGGAGAAACTCAGTGGGTGAGGCAGCATCTATGAAGCAAATTAAATAGAAGATGAAGGAAAAGCTTGTATTCGAATCGGGCAAAGTCTCGACCCAAAACGTCACCTATTCCTTTGCTCCATAGATGCTGCCTCACCCGCTGAGTTTCTCCAGCATTTTTGTCTACCTTCGATTTTTCCAGCATCTGCAGCTCTTTCTTAAACAGTAACATAGTATAATCAGACACCTGTAATACTTATTTTCTCATTACCCTTTCAGCTTTGTATCCCTTTCTCCCAGGGCATAGCGTGATACTTTTCAGTACTTCTCTAGAGACCTGTGGATCCTAGGCAGTAAGAATGATCAGGTTATTTCACAATAAAGAGTCTGCACCTATAATAAATTGTTGGCACAAACTTGCATGCTTTCATTAAGTTCAACTGCAGGAATTTATCTGTGCTCTGAGGTCAGTTGCTGCCCTACCTAAAGTCAGCTGAAACTGAACTAATGTTAGGAATACTTTTTTTCCCTGAATTTTTAATTGGTTTCATTAATCTAGGGGACCTTTAGTCAGGCAAGCTTCATTAATCTGCCCCACGTGCACCTACAACAACTTCAAAACTATTCAAATCGTTTAGGACTTCTGCATGCCTTGTTGCCTCGCAGTAAGAACAAAATATTTGATTGCACTGAACTGCATGTTAATTTTGGCTCTCTTAAATTTGCTGAAACTTTCATTACAAGCTGAATGTAAAAACAAAAATTCCTTTGATACATTTACAGGACACTGTGTCAGTGCATAGGCCGAGTTTCTATGCTGAAAGATTTTATAAATTTATGAGCAACACTGTCTTCAGAAAGTTTTCATGTAAGTAGGCGTTATGTCTCATTGGGGGAGGGGAGCAACAGGAGCCTCGGTCCACTATAACCGAATTCTGCTATGTAGAGTCTGTTATTGCGAGGGTTTACTGTACAGTATTTCTGCTGCTTTTTCGCTTTCAGCTTTAATGTTATTTGAGATGAATGCTAATAAAAAATGATGAATTAATTCAGTAGTTCAATTTAATCATATCACAGCACTGAAGTCGTCCCCATCCAAGAAAGGACGAGCCTCTCTACCTGTTCCGAAATATGTTGGTCCAGGTCAAGCCTTCTCAGCCAGTCAGATTCCCACAGAAGACGATGAGAAGCGGTGTGACCTCCGAGGAGCCAGGAGCTTCCCAACTCTTGAAGATGACGGTAATCATGTCCAATATATCCCTCTTCTTTCAGCATTCGGAACATTTCTTTATGTCTCCTTGATGCATCTTGGTTTTGGTCTCGGATGCATCAGTCTATTTTGATACAAGGAGCTCCAAAATATTTTGACTAAAGTGTCTAATGAAGAGTTCAGAATTCAAGTACGGGCATCTCATGATATTATTCTACCCCTTCCCCGCTCCCCTCCCGCTCTACCCCTTCCCCGATCCCCTCCCGCTCTACCCCTTCCCCGGCACTTTCCCTTGCAACCGCAAGAAATGCAACACTTGTCCCTTCACCTCCCCCCTCCACTCTTTTCAGGGACCCAAGCCGTCCTTCCAGGTCCGACAGAGGTTCACCTGCACCTCCTTCAACCTCATCTACTGCATCCGCTGCTCCAGATGCCAGAAGATCTATATCGGTGAGACCAATCGGAGGCTTGGCGATCGTTTCGCCGAACACCTCCGCTTGGTCCGCAAAAACCAACCCGACCTCCCGGTGGCTCAGCACTTCAACTCCCCCTCCCATTCCGTATCCGACCTCTCGGTCCTGGGCCTCCTCCACGGCCAGAGTGAGCAACACCGCAAGTTGGAGGAACAGCACCTCATATTCCGCTTGGGGAGTCTGCATCCTTTGGGCTTGAACATTGAATGTTCTCAATTCTGTTAACCCTTGCTGTCTCCTCCCCTTCCCACCTCTCCCTCAGCCCTCGGGCCCTGGCATTCCCTCTATCTCTATCTCCCTCCCCCACCCTAGTCGCACTAGCTTCTCATTTTCACACCACAAACAGCTTACAATGGCTTGTTCCCTTTATCATCGATACTTTTTTGCATATCTCATCCATTGCTCTTTATCTCTCCACATCACCGTCTATATCTCTCGTTTCCCTGATCCCTGACCAGTCTGAAGAAGGGTCTCGACCCGAAACGTCACCTATCTCCTTCACTCCTTAGATGCTGCTGCACCCGCTGAGTTTCTCCAGCTTTTTGTGTAACCCTCATGTTATTAATATGTTTGATGCAAGCATACAAAACGTTTAGGCAGGGAACACAGCGGTTTACTGATTGCTGAAGAATAATGACCAGATTATCTTTATCCAAATAGAGTTGTGTAATAAAAATGAAAATAATGGAAATACTCAGCAGTAAGCAGAATGAGAGAGAAACTGAATAAATTTGCCACTGTGATCTTTCATCAGAGCTTTCCCCCCCCCCCCCCATCTTGGGAGATGTTACCCGACCTTCTGAGTATTTGCAGCTTTATGTTCCTATTTCATATTTCTCATCATCTACAGTGCTTTGCTTTTAGAATAGCGATACAAACCACTGGATGTGTTAAAAAAAATCCAAAGCCATGCACCCACCATCCTGTGCGTGAAAAAGTTACCCCTCAGATTCCTATTAAATCTTTTCCCCCTCACCTTAAACCTATTTCTTGTCCTCGATTCCCCTATTTGAGGACCCGAAGGGACTCAACCCGAAACATCGCCTATTCCTTCTCTCCATAGATGCTGCCTCAGTCGCTGAGTTCCTCCAGCATTTTTGTCGACCTTTGATTTTTCCAGCATCTGCAGTTCTTTCCTGAACAATACCCAATCTCTTTAATCACCTTGAGTAGAAAACAACATGAAGCATTGCTCAGGGAGAAGGAAGAGGGACTATCAGAGCTATATTGAATACTTTTGTAACTCTGTCAGTGTTCTTTATGTGGTGATTCTTTGCATAATTGTATTGATTATTATTTACAATATATGAAGTATAACCGAATATAAATGAGTTCCAAGATATGTTGACTAGTGCTCCTCATCGTTCTACTTTACTTTGGTATAAAAAATGTAGCATGTTGAAGAGCGTTACTACCTTCCATTCATTTTATACTCTCTCAAATGTTGTTAGGGTTACTGGGCCGACCTGATCTTCTACCCTGCACTCCGCCTTCATTTGAAGAAGCAACAACAGCTTCAATAGCAACAACCCTGTCATCAACAACATCTTTGTCAATAACAGAGCAGTCCGCGTCAGAAACCTCAGAGAATCATCATCGTTTCAGGTAAGAAGCAGTTTCTTTTTATCCTTTGTTGTTCAATATTTCTGGTTCTCTGTGCTCTCCTGAGCCTTAAAAATATACTTCGGACAAGCATTAGGACTTTTTTAAATAATTACCACATTTAAGGTTCAGTGTTTCTTCCATACTTGCTCAATATCCTGAAAGATAAGAGATCAACTGTCGTCGGGCCAATTGTGTTATTTTTTGCTGCTACCAGATTGGAAATGGCCTTGGGTTTTTATGACTTATTAACTGCCTTCAGCAGATAGAACATCAGGGGAACTGTGCAAGTGTCTGTGTGTGTGTGCGTCTGCGTGCGTGCATGCTTGTGTTTGTGTGTGTGTGTCTTGTACATACATTTGACACCTTATGACTTGGAAAAAAATCACCAGTAGAGATTGCTATTAAAATGTTTGGTTAGGAAAATCCACTGATGAGATAAATCTATTTATGCAGAGGATGTGAGTTTCTCGAGTGTTGGAGAGCAACTTTCCAGGCACATTACAGGTGAACAAAAGAGCAAAGCCCATAAGTGTCTCTGGATAAGAGGGGTCGATTGCAATCTGTGGCTGAGAATTCTTAGCACTGGTCATGAACCTTCAGAGACTTAGGAATAATAATATTTTTACTCTCAATTGTTCAGACTCATGTAATGTATCAGTCCCCTTAGATGCTAGTCCTGCAATGAATGATGATGGGTGGCCTTTGTTTTTTATATCATAATAAATTACTTAATATTGGTGTAAGATTATTGTTCAGTAAGTTTGAAGTTTATAAGATAATATGTGCAATTGTTATGAGTGTAGAGGGCAAAAAAGCACTGCATGTTTTAGAGACTAGGATAAAGTGGTAAATAGCATATGATAAATTCAGTGTGCCACATTTGGGCACATATACCTAAACCAAAAATAGGTGCCCTTGATGTGGATCAGAATAGAAATTGGTTAAGGTAAGAAAGGACCTTTGCAGCATTCACCGTTCCCTATTTAGTTTTGTGACTAATAATGAGAAATCGCTGTCAGAGTAAATAGTGGTGTATTAATAAGTCAACTAGATGTTCAATAAAGGACACCAATTTGGCCTTGTATTAGATGAAGGTTTGAATACATCTAAAATACAGAGCCCAGTTTAGTTGCTTCATATGATGCAAGGATTATTATTCAGAGATTTCTGGTGGAAAGTGTTTTGATGACAAGTTGTTTGAGTTTGGATTGTCAGCAGATTGAAGCGCATCAGCGCTCTTCTGATCCCAGTCTTCACAAAAACATTAACAAGCAGAATTATGATCAAGCTAATTAGATATGATCATGATTTTTTCTTTAAGAGTGAGGCTGTATGGAGACGGAATGTTTAAGAAGGATGCTGGAAAATCGAAGGTAGACTAAAATGCTGGAGAAACTCAGCGGGTGAGACAGCATCTATGGAGACCCAAGGGTCTCGACCCAAAACATCGCCTATTTCTTTCGCTCCATAGATGCTGTGTCACCCGCTGAATTTCTCCATCATTTTTGTCTACCTTGTATAGAGACAGAGTGGTTTTGAAAATAAATCAAGGATGAAAATAATAGTAGCAATTTGACCCTTATTAGTGTTTAAATCTTTTAACAAGGTTGAATTACCATCTTTCCTCTTTTCCACCACCATTAAAATAATTATATCTCTTGCCCCATTTGTTTTTCACTTCAGCAATGTTAAAACCTCACGGAAGATATGAATTGAACTCACTTAGGATGTGTAATGCTGCATTCTGTCAAGATATACTATTATTATGCACTATCAGAACCTCAGTTAAAAGAGCATTACATGTTTATTTTGTGGCATTTTTCTCATCCTTAGCAATTATTATTTTTATTGTTTATCAATAGCTGATTTATTATAGTTACTGTTCTTTTTTCAAATTTGTTTAGGAAAACTACACTATCATCAGTGCAGGATGTTGGGTGAGAACGAAACTTGCTCATTTTCTTTCTACAAGTCATATTGCAATTAAAAAATAATCTTCAATGGCTGATTTATGATCATGTCTGGGCATTGTGTAGCTGGAAATTTGAGTGACCAGCTGTGCCAAATAAGGTAGTGTCAGTGTTTAGTTAAGTACAACACAGACACTTTGAGATTTACTTAAATAGTTACGACTATTGATCCAGGGATAAGTTAATGTGAAGGATATGATTTAAGATTCCTCAGCTTAGTTAAATAAATCTAGAATTAAAATGTAGTATTAGTAATGGAATTGGATTGTCAGTAAAAGCCGCCTTGGTTCACTAAAGGGAATGAACTTTTGGCATCCTTACACACATGAGATTTCAGCTCTATACAAAAGTGGCCGTCCTGCATTAGGTGGCGTAAGGCATCCTAGTGAGCAACTATATAAATACTTCGACAATATACACAGGTCCAAGATGAACACATCCCCTAATTCACCAAGTCTTCAGCACCTGTCATTGTCCGCTGTCTTTAGACAGCTGCTCTGGACCAGGCTGCATCCATGGCTATGGGTGTTATGCCCAACTTCCTTGGCTTTTGACTTGTTCACGCTCCAGCTGATGGAGTCAAGTGGTTTAATAAAGCAGGCAAAGCGATTCCCAGTGTCCATGTGGAGATTATCTTTGAGGTCCCGAGAATATAATGTTGGTGTCTGCTGTTCTCCAGAGGCATCCTGCTTTGCTCTCCAAAGAGGTCATCATCTGCTATCACTACATCAGGCATCAGGAGAGGAGTAACTTATGACCGTGTTTAGTTTATACTCCAAATGCCTTTCACTTTAATTCTTCACCTCACTCCTGCTCTTGTGTCTTTGTTCTTGGCGTTCGACATGGTTCCATGAAAGCCTACAGTCAATTCCAGAATGTGACACCTCATCTTCTTAGTAGACTCTACTCTTACAGTCTCTACTGATTATATACAATTATTGAAACTAGCATTAGCAGAATTTTAATTTGGGAATTAATCACAATTTCCTCTTCCTATTTTTTTTTTAATGCATTTGCACTTTCTTTATCGTAACTTTTTAGTTCAGCTTGACATCTTCATTCTCACATTCTTTCACTTGCTCTTTATTCACTTCTGCCTTCTCCCTCATCACACATCTTCCCACCCCACATTCCCATTTTCTGCAAAAATGTGTTATTTCTAACTCTTTCCAGTTCTCAACAAAGGTTATTAACCTGAAATTCTGTTTCTCTCACTCAGGTCAAGCAACCTTTGTGGTATTTCCAATATTTTCTGTTTTATAATTGCTGTAGTGATATCTGACTGTGTGTGTGAAATATGTTCTCTCAGCTTTGCGAGTTGTTGAATAAACCTAATGTTTATTCATTAGGTTTATGAATGAACCTGTGGAGTGAAACAGGGGTTAGGTGGCGTTTGGGTTGGGATCCTTTTTCAGATTCAATGGACAATGTTCCGCACATTTACTTTTCAGCTTGGGTTGTTGTTAGTTCTGAGAAAAACATCCTAAATTGCTTTGCATGACCCAGTGTTCTGAAGGCAAGGTTTGACAACCGGGGCATTCTTCTAGCTCTCTACCAATTGAGTTGATGCAAGAGTACATATTATTTAAACATCGTCTTTTATCAATATTTATGCTTTTGTGCCATATAATCTTCAAAACAGCATATTTCTAGGTTTTAAAGTGATCCGTCTGCCCCCTAGGTCCTATGATGAGTCGGTAGTGGAAGCAAACTTGCAGCAGGTCACGGTCGAACTGGAAGCCAATTCCAACATTGAGACTGAAAATACTTTAGAGGAAGGAGCAGAAGACGAGGAAGATAAAACGTTAGTGTCAGGATCTCTGAGTGTGTTACTACTTTATAATTGTGCCATTCATAATTAAATTAGCAATGTGTAAGAATAGTTTTCCCATTTTGAACAAACACGGAATAATCTCTAAAAGCATCCACAATTTCCTGAATGAGCCCATTAAATATATTTTTAAAGTTTTATGGGTATGGATCGAAAGTTGGTTGAGTATGTATTTGATAAAGAATAATGCAAAGATTATTTTCCCCTGTGGACACCAGCAGACTAAAGCGTTCAAGGATTGTATGTGAAGAAGCCTTTCTAGATGGGTCAGAGAGCAAGAATTAGAATGTAATTGTCCTTTCTTAATTCGGGTCACGCTACAAACCTGATGCACCATGAGACATAATTCTTGGAAAATGGATCCCTGAGGCACACCTGGAGGTCATAGACCTCCTGTCTAAAACAATACCCTTCCGTGACCACACTCTGCTTCCAGGAACATTGGAGATAATTCCCTAGTACTTGTGACGCAACATGCCTGTTAGCTTACTCATTCGCACTCTCCTTTATAATGAGCCTAATATTAAATTATTGGATTGCGAGAGTTGCTCTGAAGGAGTTTTCAGTTGTTTGTGCGTAAACTTAGTTCAACCATTTTGTAAATTTGCCTAGTTCAGTGCTCGGAGGATTAATGAATCAAAAAAAGGTTAAAGTGAGTGTAAATGGAAGCCCACGTTTTGGAAGCAGTACATTCGGGCATCAGTAGAAAATGACAACTTGTCTAAAGATGAAGTTTCCCATCCCAAATATTAAAGGTTTGCTGGTTGGAAGATTAACTGGCTACCGTAAATCTCCAATATAGATTAATGGCAGAGAATAGCGAGACATGATGGGGATGTGAGAAATAGAATGGAATTAATCTAGTACTCTCTGACTCAAAACGCATGAAATGCCATACTTTCAACAGTGTGTGTTATTGCTCTGCTCCCAGTACTGGTTTTAAATATTAGCCCACTATCACCACCCTTTTTCACACAGAGAGTTGTGAGTCTGTGGAAATTCCTGCCTCAGAGGGCGGTGGAGGCCGGTTCTCTGGATACGTTCAAGAGAGCTAGATAGAGCTCTTAAAGATAGCAGTCAGGAGATATGGGGAGAAGGCAGGAACGAGGTACTAATTGTGGTGATCAGTCATGATCACATTGAATGGCAGTGCTGGCTCGAAGGGCTGAATGGCCTACTCCTGCACCGTGTGTTAGCCCACTGTGTCTTTTATTGCGTATGAATATATTGCAACAGTTGATTATATTGACACACTCTTCCAATGGATGAGTGTGTACACTCGTTTCATTAATGTGTTTCACATTGTCAGTCTAACCTCAACCATTCACCTTTGTTAATTAATCAATTATATTGTGGGTGACATCGGCATTCACAGGTGTTGTTATATTGGAAGACTTCTAAACCCTGAATAAATCTTTGATTGTAGGGAAGTTCCTTCAGCTTCTGTGCGTACAAGTTCGACGATTACTTTGGAAGCGGACACTGTGAGCCAGATCTCCGAGGCAGCCAGCCATCCTTCTGAGGAGGCAGAGGATGATGATGAAGAAGAGGAGATTCCAGTCACAGACATATACTTTGTGAGTATAACGGACCGTTGGCAATTTTGCCTGATTTGTACCAAAATATGTCAAACAGACTGCATAAAGCAATTTGATCTAAAGGGTACAGTTATATTTCCATTTCCACACAAAGTATTTTACAGTATTATTGCACAGAAAGCTTTATAACCTGAAGGAACAACGCTCAAAGTGAGACTCTCCCAGGAAGACTTGCATAAATCCGATGCCAGTATTTCAGGACACCTGCCAAACACGGTCAGGCCTAGTTTCTGCTTGCAGTTAGGTTAACATTAACCTTAGGTAAGCATCAGCTACGTTTGAAAGTCTTTCCCTAAACGTTGTCATGGTTGGTGGCATTGTCAACTCTGTCGTATTTGAAACTCATTCTGTGTATTCAGTCGAAGATAGGCACAAAATGCTGGAGTAACTCAGCGGGACAGGCAGCATCTCTGGAACGAAGGAATGGGTGACCCTTCTTCTTTCCATAGATGCTGCCTGTCCTGCTGAGTTATGGGCCTGTCCCACTATACAAGTGAGTGAAACTGGTCGCATACAGAACTATATGGTGCAGAAGTGGTGTTTATTGCCATGGAATCTGGAATAAATCAATTTGTTGAGCAAATAGTTTTATAACTGTGCCAGTCTTATAACCCTCTGGAGAGGTTAACTGTGTAAAACCATTGATTACCCTGGGTTATGCATTTCTCTATTGGATTCAAGCTGTGAGTGCAGTCTGGTGGGCTCGCCCTTTGAGGACTTTGCTTAAAATCATTTCCTATTAGTCTTCTCCCTTGCATTTCTTTCTTCATCTAATTTCCACACTGTAATTAGACCTCATAGGATCCATAGTCCTGCTTGAGCCTTGTATCTGACTAATAAGCATTGAATGAACAGTTTATTTACAGATGCAACTTCTTCTGGTGATATCTGGGCAAGACCAGCAACAGTTTTTACGGAAGCATAGAGAACAATGCTACTTGTGTGAGAAGCCACAATTCCTAAAATTTCAGTTTTGCAAATTGTTTTGGCAAATGGGCTGATGTTAAGTTTTTACAGTAGGTTAAACCGAACCTGGACAAGGCCAGTATCACTGTACGTGTGTTTTTCTTTGAATTCTTCATTTATGTTTTAATTAATTTCACCGTCACTCTCTCCTTTTCTATTTGTGTGCTGTGGGCTTTCTCTGATCATCAAGTTTACAGATGGAATGTACTGGATTTATTCTCCACAATGCAGTCATTCCCAAACCACTTCAATTTCTGATGAAAGTGTAAGTTGGTTCTTTTTTTTCTTTCAAATCTCTATTTTATGTTCAATGCCTGTTTTTATTTTATTTTTTTAATTTAGTTTCAGTCTTGTTTACCATTCCATCTTTGTAAATGTTTAAATCTAGTTGATGAGAATTCGTAATGGAAACACAGAACAAAGCAAAACTCAAGATGCTCAGTGCCATCCTGGATGCCTTGGAGTCATTTTGGGCCAGGGATTCCCAAGAGCCAAAGGGGATGTTACATTTGAAAACGGAGAATTCCTCTTCCATATTGTGAATCGGTACGGCCGTTTTCAAAGCCTCCTTGGAAAAAAAATATGACATCCCCTCTGGTTCTTGGGAATCCCTGGCCCATAATTACTCCAAAGCAAAGCTAGCGGAGAATTCCTCTTCTATATTGTGAGTCAGTACGGCCGTTTTTGAAGCCTCCTTGGAAAAAAAAAGTAACATCCCCTCTGGCTCTTGGACATCCCTGGCCCAAAATGACTCCAAAGCATCCAGGATGGCACTGATCATCTTGAAGGGCCTGTCCCACCTACGTGACTTTTTCGGCGACTGCCGGCACCCGCCATGGGTTGTTACAGGTCGCCGAACATTTTCAACATGTTGAAAATCCAGCAGCGACCAGAACAAGGTTGGACTCTTTGGGCGACTACTCACGACCATACAGGCTTCACCCCGCGACTGTAGCCAGGGGTCGCGAGCAGTTTCCTCAGTCGCCCAAAGATTCGTAGCGTCTTTCTGGTTGCCGCTGAAAGTCGCGTTAGTGGAACAGGCCCTTGACTCTCCTTATCTGGCGCTCACAGCAGCCCGACAAAAAGAGTGGAAGGAGTGCATCATTTGTTCACAAGATCACTAGTTATAGGAGTAGAATTAGGCCATTCGTCCCATCAAGTCTAACTTGCCATTCAATCTTGGCTGATCTCTGCCTCCTAATCCCATTTTCCTACCTTCTCTCCATAACCCTTGACGCCTGTTCAAATCAAGAATTTGTCTATTGTGCCTTAAAAATATCCACTTACTTGGGATCCACAGCACTCTTTGGCATTGTTATCACCCTCCACATCAACCACCTCCAGTTGCACCCGAGATTAAGTCTGTGGAATCCAGGTTTGACTCATTTGCCTCCTTGGAGCCCAAAGAACAAGACTGCCTATGAAGAAGAAAATAATTTCTGTACTAATGTTGGCGTAATTATGAACTAGGATGATAAAATTCAGTTGCTTGGGCTCATAAGGTGAAGAGAGTTGCACATTTTCTCAGTTCATATTGATGTGGTATATCACTTTTTTCCTCTCATATATTTGATTGTTTATATTTGCCTGCATTTATTTTACATGACTGAAATAGAATCATTAGCAGATTTAGAATTTGATAAATACGAAGGGATGATGAAAAATGATTTGAATTCCTTTCTAAGTCAGCTTGAAAAGTGATGGCATTTCTCAACCACTATTTTAGTCACAAGCAGTTTATCTAGATATATATAATCATGGTTACCATAGTGATTCATTATTTGATATATACTCTTTATCTGTTCCACTTTGATTTGGACAAAAGCTTACAATTTCCTCCAATGTACAATGCTTTTACTCTCAGGCCACAGACTAATGCTCAGAGATTAGTTCCAACACGAATGGGTTTATTTTTCTAAATATATTCTTACATTCTCACAAGTATTATGTGATGGACAAACTATCAAAATGTTATTGTGCAAAATATATTACAATTAAAGAACAGAATATCCAATCTGGCTCTGATGACCAAATAAATCTGTTTCATTAATAGAAATGTAAAAATAAACTGCAGATACTGGAAATCTGAAATGAAAATGATGGAGATACTTAGAAATAAGAGAAGAGAAAAGCATGTTTTTAAAGGCACAGTGTGTTAAATCCAGAGATATTCCGCTGGTCTTCAAATTTGATAAAATAATTGATAACTGACATCAACAATTCCTCTGCTACATCAGAGGTAATTAAGATTAAGAAAGTACTATTGTTAATTGATTTTCTTAAAGATGAATAAACAGGTTTAAACTTTCCCCAAATGTGCATCTAGTGGGCCCACGTTGACACTGACTGTTGTAAGATGTCTGACTGTTGATCAGCGAGATTAGCTGTGGTGGTTGAATTTGTTCCTATGTGTTGTGAGTGTTTATCTACACCTAAATGTATACAAATGCCCACTGATTCAGTCCCAACTCACTGGCTCATTCACTCTGTCCCCTACAGCAAGTGCCATTTAACGGTGGTTAGAATCGAGTTCCTTGTCCCAAGTCCGAGCAACATATGGACTAATTGCAACTACTTTATTAGCCTGGCTGGGATCTGCTATCTGACACTAAGTTTGGAATGTTATATTCTATTTGTATTTGTTGCTGACATTACATTTTGTAAGTTAATATTTATTTTTTTTAAATAGAGAGAGCAGTGAAATATTTCTTTGTATGTAACATTATGGTATTCCAATAGAACGTTATTAAATGGAAAATATTTAGAAAACTTAAAACTGCAGCAATACCATTAATAGTTTCATAGCACAAGTAATTTCCTTACAAAGATGATGTTTCTTGTGCTGGTAATTTTCTTGTATTAATATTAAAGAAGCACAATGCAAAAATTGGTAATTGGAAAATTCAGAGACACATCTTGAATGCAAACCATTTTTTATGGTTTATGTTGACATTTTAGTTTGTAAAACAGGGCAAAATATGTACTTTTAAGAATAGTTGACATGAGCTATGATTTTCTAGTCAGAATAACAACACCACAATAAAAGGTTAACATCGCGTTCTGCAGTTTTACTGATTTGTCGCTTGTAGCCTTCCTTTAACCATACTCTATCTAGGTGTTCACATAACATTGAACTTGTTTCTCACCTACACTTACTTTCTTTCTTTCTTCCCATTTTTATTGCTTTCCATTGTTTCTATTTTTGTGTCTTCCTGTTGATTCCGGTTGATCAGTGTACAGAAGAGAGGTCCTGGATTTATTCTCCTCTTCACTATGGTTCTCACATCCGTTCAGTTTCAGATGGAGAGAGTGAAACTGTAAGTGTCCTTTATAAGCTCGTTTAAAGTGTAGGTGCCTCGGTAGGTGTGCTGTTTCGTAGTATTAGTACTGAGTCGAATATATATTATATATATATATATATATATATATATATATATATATATATATATATATATATACACCACAAATGGCAAATCTCTTCATTCCTTAACATTCTCCTTTTCCTCTTCTCTCAAACAAGTTAACATTAATCAAATTGCACTTTGTAATATGCTGCTGAACTTTGAAATAGCCCTTGTTCTCCTTTGTCGTTGCCTATCCATTTCCAAACAGAGAGTGTATATATTACATATTTGACATGCAATGAATATTCAACTCAGCACTAACTTAGGATGCATGGCTTTGGGTACAGGATGATAAGAGATATTTTAATAATAGTGTTTTACAAAGCCATTATTATTGTACAGCAAAATGTGCAGAGGCTTTGTGATCTCAGCTTTTATCATTTTAAATCAAAAGGGCATTCTATTTAAGTGTCAGAGAGGAGAGCTATATTTAACGTTTGACTGTTATTTCAGCTTCAGAAGATCATAATCATGGTATATCTGACGGCTTCTTGTTAGATCAAAACTATGATTGTTTTTGTTTAAACTTGGGCCTTAGTTGTGGTAATAGTTCACTAATGTTTTTTATAGCACAAACTGTCTGGTGAAAGACCTACATCTGTTGTAGCTGTACCGTCCCCACCTTTCACATGTAGGCTGTCTCTGAGGAAACTTGCATTGAGCAGAAATATTTGGCAGAGAAGCTCAAAAAGTCATGATGCTTGGCTGTGGGTGGGGTGGGGTGGGAGAAAGCTCTTAGCATGAATTGAATGTCTGCACCATTTTACAGGTTTATTAACATTATCCCAATCATCTAGCCTGCCATAAACAATAGGTGCAGGAGTAGGCCATTCCGCCCTTCGAGCTATTCAATGTGATCATGGCTGACCATCCCCAATCAGTACCCTGCCATTGTTGAAAATAATTTAATTTTGCTCATAATCACAACAGCTGAACTGGCATTTTAATTATTTAAAATAGTAATCAAATTGCCTCAATTAGTTTTGGCATTATTTTGAAAACTATAATTCGAACACTTTGATCTTGTTATCAGAAAACAAAGGCAAACTCCAATCTGATGCTTTTATGCTTTTTAAGCTTTTTCTTCTACAATTGCATGCAAGGCATATATTCTTATCGAAACATGGTGTCTTAATATGTGCTATTCCATTCTACCTGGTGGCAACCAAGTGTCTGTCAGGATGGATCCTGTCGACGCTCTTGCACCCCCGCCATTGTTTTCCATGCTCTACACATTTCTTAGCATTCAAAGTTCAAAAGTAATAGCAGCAGAATTAGGCCATTTTGCCCATAAGTCCACTCCGCCATTCAATCATGGCTGATATGTCTCTCCTTCCTAACCCTTTTTCCTGCCTTCACCCCATAACCCCTGACACACGTACTAATCAAGAATCTATCTCTGTCTTAAAAATATCCATTGACATGGCCTCCACAGCCCCCTGTGGCATGAATTAGGCGCTCATTGGTATATGATAAAAGTCTGAGATCATGCAGCTTTGAATTGCCTAGTGCATGCATTTCAGTAATAACTATAGGAGCTGATCAGAGATGTTGAATGTACCTACAAAGGTTTTTATTATCTACGTTAAATATTCTCAAATGACATGGCCTCAAGTTCCCAGCCTTCATGAGAGCCTTTGAGATCAAAGAATATCCTGGAAAATTGACTGTCACAATTGTCCTTCTGTAAGGCATATTTGAATGGACTTGTGTATTCAGCTTCAACTAAATGTGAGACCAAAAACTTGGACTATCGGGGTATTTTAAGGCTGGCTGCTTGTGCTTATTGTTTTCCCATAATTGTATTTTGTATATTTTAGTTGCAAACTCTCAACCAGTCACTTATTGATTTCTCCAAACCTCTTGAGTGTTTTATTTAATTTATCCCTTTCGCCAAATCTTCCCATTTACCAATGAGCAAAGTTTGAACAGTGTATATTGGACATTGATTATATTTGGTCAAGAAGTTAACATTGATTATGCCATGCACTGCCAAGTGTTGGTCTGTTTTTACTGTATTAAGCCATAATAAACAAGCCCTCTTGTCTATCCCACATAAAGGCTAAACAGATCTGGATGTACTGTATAATTGAACAACTAAGTTAACTTTGTCAAGTGATCGGCTCTCCAAGGCATGGCATCGTCATTTGGGAGTAGGTGCTACTGAAGTGGGGGTCACCATGATGTGATAAAAGCCGCTTTCTCTCAGACTATGTAGCAGCTCAATAAAATAGCAAGTGTAACTACTTTTATTTTGAGAATGGAGGGAGACCGACAGCAGGAAACTGCAGGCTGATTGGTTTAACACCTGTCAGGGAAAACTTTAGAAGCTAAAGACTGACTTGAGAGCGGTTGGAGATAATTGGGCAGTGTCGGGGTAATTTAGTGAAGGGGGAATCAACTTTGACCAAATTATTGGGATTTTTTGAAGCACTATTTGAGCAGCTCAGTAGAACAGCTGCTTCCTCACTCACAGTGCTGGAGACCTGCTGCCATACGGCGCTGCTGACCACGAGTGCTGTCTGTATGGAGTTTGCAGGCTCTCCCTCTGACCGTGTAGATTTCTTCTAGGTGTTCAGGTTTCCTGCCACATTCTGCAGATGTGGGTTGCTAGTTTAATTGGCTGCTATAAATTGCCTCTACTGTGGGTGAGTGGTAGAATCATGGGGGGGATTGACGAGAGTGTGGAATTAAGGTAGGGTTAAAGTCAGTGGGTGGTTGATGGTCGTTGCAAACTCTGTGGGCTGTCGTGCCTGTTTCTGTGCTGGAGCTGTCAATGGCTCTATACTGTGCTATAGATAACCAGGAACAGATGGATGTAGGCAGATTTCCAGAAGGCATTTGATAAGTGTTGTTTCAAAGGATTTTGAGAAATAAAAATGAGTGGGGTAGGAATATGGTGTAAATAGCAGATTGGCCGACTGACAGAATAAGAAGTGGCACAAATGTCAGATTTTCTAGATGGAAAGACATGACAAATTGTGCCACAGGGCTCAGTGCCGGGACCACAACATTGCTCCATTTACATAGATGAGCATGAGGAAGGTATCCTTATGAAATCTGATCATTTAAAAGGATTAATTAGTTGTGAAGTAGAAATAAGAGTACAAAACAATGTAGGTAGATTAAGTGAGTGGGAAAAGACATGGCAAATTGAGTAAAATATGGGAAAATCCTAAATTGTTCATTTTAACAGGAAATATAAAAATATATATCATCCAAATGCTGGCAGATTGCATAGCCTTACGGTGCATAAGGTTCCTGCTTGGTTTGGAAACAGCTTGTATGCACACAGAACAAGCAATTAAGAATGCTAATGATGTTATTGTTTATTATTGAGGAAATTGAATCTACATTATCAATGTAGGGAGGTAATGCTTCAGTTATATTAAGCATCGCTGAGGCAACATTTGGAAGTTCTATGCCCTTATAATAAGATGGGTGTTAATGCATCAGAGAAGGTTCATTGAATTAATACCTGAGATATACAACAAAAATCTAAAAACTACTGGAAGAGCTGGGCCAAGTTGTATTTGTGGAGACAAATGCGATGCAATGACACCGTGCACCAGCAGTTGGTGTACAGGGAGTGATGGAAGGTGGACAAACGATCAGTGTGTGTGTGTAGGGGTTACAGGAACTGGTAGTTGATAGATGGAACCAGGTGAGGGGGGAGTGGGTGGGAATAATGGGGAAAGGCAGGGGTGGGATGGAAAGGTGAATGAAGGGAGAGAGCCTGGGAGAACTGGTATTGTTGAACAGAGAGGATGCAGGTGATCTGAAATTGGTAAATTCAATGTTCATTCTAGCTACCCAAGGGGAATATGAGGTCTTATTCTAGTTTGCACGGCTTCACCCTGGCAATGGTGAAGGCTAATTTCTCATGTAGTGTAAATAGAAATATACAGATACGTTTATTAACAGCAATAAATCAGCTTTTTTGTCTGAAACTAACACCTAGCACTTTATTGCTTTGATTAAAAGGATTACCAATCACATTTTGATCTTGGTGCAGCATTTGAGAAAATTACCCCTTATTTGTATCTCAATGAGAGCGCAGTGGGAAATGTGCCATAAAATTACCTTCTCTGTTAAGAAATAGGCTGAAAATACTTAGTCTCCTTTAAGTGGTTACACCTAAAATGGTGTAGAGGCTGAAATAATTGTACCAGGATGGTGTTAAATTTGATCCTTTGCCATTGCTGCTTTAGCTAACCCCAAGTGAAGCTGTAAGGAAGATGCCTCCAGTACTCTGTGACTTGGTGGGGTGGGTGGGGGTAAGGAGGTAGGAACCCAGTCATTTCTCTTTCTTGTTGTTTAAATGCATATGCTGTGTGTTGTGTTTGGGGTAGTGGTGCGGGGCTGGCTGCTGATAGTTCTTACTTGTGTTGACTATCCACAACTCTGTCACTAAGGACACAGTAATCTACGGAATTTAAAAAAAAAGCCAGCACCCTCATGAACAGTAAGGGATGCATGCTCATGCTGAAGCTTACTATTGATATGTTTTATAACTCTGTTTTGTTTTCAATCAGTAAATCTGTGCAGATCGTTTTTTTGAAGAATAAAGAGGGAAGTTCTTCCAGTGGAACAACTTCACTTGGTCAGAGGCAGCGTCACTCCATTGGATGGGAATGATACAACATCATCGCTTATTGCAGCTGGGCTCTGTTATGACCTGCAGTATGTGAACCTTGAGCAAAGGAAACGGCTGGAACAGAAATCAATTTGGTAGAATGGGATCTATGAACCTTCCAGGGGAGGGGGTCACGGAAGGGGTTGGGGGCAGTGGTATGTATTTGTTAGTGCTAACAATGTTTCTGCACACCTCTGCCCACGTAGCAACTCCATCTCGTGGTTCTATGTGCTCATCGCTTGTCAGTGACAAATTGCTGTTTAGTCCATGTCCTACTGAGGTTTGTTTGATTAGATTCTCCCTGACGCAAATGACTTGCAAGTTGCCACAATCGACCTCGCAGAGAATGTATGTTCATTTGTTAATATTCAAGATCAGTGCAGCTTTTGGCAATGTTTCTAGTTGTGTAAATCATTTGTAATTAATCAAGCTTGTCCTTTGTGCCGAGGTTATTTTCCCTTTAGTGTTAATCTACCATCATTTTGTTTTTGCTTAAAATAATGATTAAGCTGAATTATACTTAAATATTGGTAGCTATAAACATGGAAGCACAACGCAAAACTGAACATGCCTCAGTCAGATGACATAGGTACGTTTTCCTAAACTACAATAAATATGTGGTTGTTGTCTATTTTATATATTTTTCATGGACGGGGGCACAGGGATAGTGGATCATTGTGGAGGGTGCTGGAAATAGAGCAGTATTGTGATTTAAATTACAATTCAAAAATCCCATGTGTATTTAAAGCAATTTTATTTTTGAAGCTGCATGTATTTTTTGTAATTGAGATTCACTTTTGATGAGGGATGTATTTCCTGTGCGGTTTAATACCTCCCCGAGGAATGAGATGCCATCCAAATCGGCAAAGGCTAGATGCTAAATAGCCTGAGCACTTGTCTCATGTATTGCATGGGTTAAATATGGGGTAACGTTTACTTCATACAAACCCCAATCATGCACTTCGACTCCATGCGAAGGAGAAAGCCACCCTGTTAAATGTACACTTCCAACGTTATGTATTGAGCATTTGGTTTTCTGACAAACTATACGCTCGCAGTATAGTTGATGTAAAGATAGACACAGAGTGCTGGAGTATCTCAGTTGGTGAGGTAGCATCTCTGGAGAAAAAGGCTAGGCAATGTTTCAGGTCGGGACCCTTCACCCCTTTTTTCGCCAGAGATTCTGCCTGACCCACCGAGTTACCCCAGCCCTTTGTGTCTATCTTTGGTATAAACTAGCATCTGCAGTTCCTCGTTTCTACATTATCTCTAATAGATGAAATTTGAAATATTGAGACATATCTATGGCTACGATCCAAACATATTGTATGATGACTTCCAAAATAGATAGGGTAGACAAAAATGCTGGAGAAACTCAGCGGGTGAGGCAGCATCTATGGAGCGAAGGAATAGGTGACGTTTCGGGTCGACTCCAAAATGGATATGACAATTTCTCTATCAATTATAACTATTGGATTGAAGAGGCTATAAAATGAGCTAGACACAAAATGCTGAAGTAACTCAGTGGGCGAGGCAGCATCTCTGGAGAAAAAGGTCTGATCAAGGTTCCCGACCTGAAACCTCGCCTTACCTTTTTCTCCAGAGATGCTGCCTCACCCGCTGAGTTATTCCAGCATTTGTGTCTACCTTCGATTTAAACCAGCATCTGCAGTTCTTTCTTACGCACTATAAAATAAGCTACTGCAGTAGTTAGGCTGTCTCCTTAGCTTTGCAAACGGCATGTTTCTTTCCTATTATTGTAATTTTACAATACGATAGAACTTTATTTATCCCAGGAGGAACATTGATCTGCCAACAGTCATAAAAACACAAAATACATGAAAGGCATGCATATGATATACCTCAAGCTGATTACAAAATAGATGCAGATAAGTATGATTAACTAGCCCTTCTCAGCTCATCCTTCATACATCATCCATCATACTCAACCCGAAACGTCACCCATTTCCTTTCTCCAGAGGTACTGCCTAACCCGCTGAGTTACTCCAGCTTTTTGTGTCTATCTTCGGTTTAAACCAGCATCTGCAGTCCCTTTCTTTTCAAAGATACTGCATTACCTGTTTTTACTGCCAATGCACCCCCACCACCTCCTACATTTTAGTCCCCATCAAGTTAGGGATGACACTACAGTTCTTCATGCAGAGGTAACTGTACTGTTTGTACATAATTGTTTTTAATCGCTGCTTTGTGTTGCTTGATATTTGAATGTTTGCAATTGTCTGTTGTTAGTGATGCTATCTTATCGCTATAAATTTCAGGTTCCTTGATATAAGCAAATAATGAATGAATTAACTTAAATGTTGTATTTGACTCTGAGGACTGTGCCACACAGCAAAATGTTAAGCTTGGTAAATAGCTTGAGTATGTGGATTCCTGGGATCTGAGGCTGGTAACTGGAAATATGCAAGCATCAAGAGATTCCGTAAAATAGGACCAGTGTAGGTCGGGTTCTTGTTTGTGCCTTGTGAGCGAGTTACTCGCCTGGAATTGTACAGGCTCTTATATTGACTGGTGGATGGAGGAAGGGTTTGAGAATGTTTTGAAAACCTCCTTGAGAAGATGTATACATTCACTGACTCATGGGGAATCCCAGACCCGTGTCTACTCAAGATGGGGAAGGAGAATTCATGATGCGACTGAGAACCTCAAGTCCATGTGTCGGGAGTGTGCGCAAGTCCAGAGTAAACGGCAGAAGAAGCACACCGCCTCGCAGACCACCCATGCTCACTTGCCCTATCTAGCACCTTCTGCCTGACTTGTAGAAGAGTCTGCTGGCCCCGCATTGACTACATCAGCCACCTCGGAAACAACAGAACTGAAATGGAAGCCACTGGTCCTGAGGGACAACCGAAGAAGGGATTCTTGGCGTAAACTATGCTGCATTATTGGACTTTATCAAGAGAACCCTCTTTGTACCTAGCTAAATCACAGCCTTGCCTGTACCTTGTGGAAATTAGAATTTAATGAGTAAGCTGCCGCAGCTGTGTTATACTAATTCATGCACAACAAATAGTGCACTTTTACAAATTTCATGGAAAGTAGGTAGAATATTTAGCAGGAAGATGTGTGTCGAGATTCTAAATGGATTGTAGCCAAGCCACTGGTCTTTATGGAATGGACTGTGCCATCTAACATCAAAGGCATTGGGTGAAACACATTTCAGTATATAATGTTTAAGAAAGAATAGAAGATGCTGGAAAAATCGAAGGTAGACAAAAAATGCTGGAGAAACTCAGTGGGTGAGGCAGCATCTACGGAGAGTAGGAATAGGCGACGTTTCGGGTTGAGACCCGAATGTGATCAGGATGTATGTGTTAAAGAAGGAACTGCAGATGCTGGAGAATCGAGGGTACACAAAAGGCTGGAGAAACTCAGTGGGTGCAGAAGCATCTAAGGAGCGAAGGAGATAGGCGATGTTTCGGGTCGAGACCCTTCTTCAGACTGGTCAGGGATCAGGGAAACGAGAGATATAGACGGTGATGTGGAGAGATAAAGAACAATGAATGAAAGATATGCAAAAAAGTATCGATGCTAAAGGGAACAAGCCATTGGTAAGCTGTTTGTAGTGTGAAAATGAGAAGCTAGTGCGACTAGGTCGCCTATCTCCTTCGCTCCTTAGATGCTGCTGCACCCGCTGAGTTTCTCCAGCCTTTTGTGTACCCTGTGATCAGGATGTAATTTGGTCAGCTACTGGATACCAGTGCTCCTGGCTATAAGACAGCAGTCTCAAGAAACATTGTGTATTCAAGTACATTCCAGAAGTTTAGCATTTAGTTAAGGCAGTCTTTCAGTAGGAGAGTGAAGGAGTCCTGCAGTGTCAAAGCTATAGTTTTAAAATAAGATGTACTGTCTTCTTTTGTGATTCCAGAGCACTATGAAGAGAACCTTTTCCTTCTGTCCAGAATAATATTAACCATTCGACCAATATTACCCTAAGCAGATTAATAGCTCATTTGTCTCCTTGTTACTTTTGAGATCTTACTCGTTGAAACAGAAGTTTGTATTTGCTTACACAGCAGTGACAGTCCTTGGAAAAAAATATTTCTTTCAGTTGAAATGTGCTTTGGTACATTGAAGGAAATGATTCACGGAATCCAATAGCATTTAGAGAAAAGCTGTTCAGTCTATTACATTCTTGTCATCCCGTTGAAAGTTATCTATGTAGTTCAAGAAAGAACTGCAGTTGCTGGAAAAATCGAACGTCGACAAAAATGCTGGAGAAACTCAGCGGGTGAGGCAGCATCTATGGAGCGAAGGAAATAGGTGACGTTTCGGATCGTCAACCCGAAACGTCACATATTCCATCGCTCCATAGATGCTGCCTCACCCGCTGAGTTTCTCTAGCATTTTTGTACAATATCAATTTAGTTCACATTTTTTCCCCATTGCACTAATTTTTATTTTCAGCAATGTAGCAATTCACTTTTGAAAGTATCGAATTTGGTTTCATTGCCCTAGCCTTAAACCTTAGGTTTCTTGAATATATCAATTTTTAAATGTCACCTTACCCGTGGTACATTCTCAGTTACCTTACATCAGTGTCCCCTCTTTCTTGATCTTCCTCTATCAAAACAATCTTTAAAGCTTCTCTTAAATTCCTCTTTGTGTTATTCTCAGGAAATAGTCTCAGCCCCTCGTGTTGCTACATTTAGTTAGTTCCTCATCATTTAGAACATTTGATTCTGCCTGTTATTGCAAGTCCAGAGTTAAATTCATTTAGAATTGAAGACTTGTTATGTGTATCAACAGTAAAATGCTCACTATGCCCAGTACAAATGTCTTTCAATTTACGTTAAAAACATAAAATGGTAGATAATTCTTCTGATACTCGGGTTGGATATAGTTTGCTGTATGCTTTATATGGCAATAACAGACATGGGTCCTAATGAAGTAGTACTTCAAGATGATCTAAACTCAAGTAAGGGTGACTTGGGTGCTGACCCGAGTATGGGTGCTGTCTATACGGAGTTTGTACGTTCTCCCTGTGACTGCATGAGTTTTCTCCGGAATCTTCGGTTTCCTCCCATAATCCAAAGACGTATGGGTTTGTAGGTTAATTGGCTTGGTGTAAATATAAATTGTCCCGAATGTATATAGGATAGTGTAATGTGTGGGGATAGCTGTTCGGTGCGGACTCGGTGGGCCGAAGGGCCTGTTTGTACGCTGTACCTCTAAACTAAACTAAGGAAGCCCTTTTTAGTTTTTTGACTGTTGCCTATATTGCACTCATTAACTTGCTATTTAAAGATCATGGTGGGTTTTATATTGCTGATTTGTGTTTCATTGGTTATTATTTTGTCCTATTGTTGTGCTGATTGGTGCCTCCTGCTACAGCATGTTCTGTGCCATGCCTTGTATTGTCGATCACACTGAAGGATTAACAATTAATGGTATTACTTGCTATAAGTTTACTGAGATACTATCTGTATGTACTATGTGAGTTGCCGAACTCATGCAGTGAGTAGCTGCTAGCTAATATGCATTAGATCACTTAAAGCATGATATTAAGCAATATTATATATAAATCCTAGTTTTCATAGAAAATCTTTGAACATTTTCTAATCCTAAAACATAAAAATAATTGTATAAATCTTGTATCAAAAATAATACTTGAATTTGTTTCTCTGTGTATGTTTACCTATCTTGTGGCTGCATCTTGGATTTCTTGTGCTTTAAGTTTGTTTTTAAAATTGAGTTCTCATTTATTTTCTTGTAAATGTTTTGTTTTGTAGTTTTCTGGTGCTAGAAGCCACTAGATTGAGAATCTAATGTGATAAATCATTGTTCACTCTTGCTGTGAATTTGCAAAGCTTCTGCAGATGCATTGACTTTGGGATCACCCTTAGAGTGGAGGGTTGGGCATCATTTACTGATTCAGTGCAGATGTGCTCCTTTATCATCCAGAGGCAGGGCATTACAGGTGTTAACACAATTAATCTGCACCGTATCCTACATTTATTTGTATTTTAATGTATTTTTTAAATGTATTTTTGCATTTTCAAATGTTAACTAATCAGACATGCTGAGTATTTGGCTTGCATGGACTTGGAGTTTCATCCATATGTTGTGAGCCCATGATAAACACAAAGCCAATGTAATATAAACGTACTCCTTTAATATGGAATTAACTAATACTTAAAATTCCATTTATTTATTGCAATAACTGAGCAATATATCTCCACTTGATGTCTGGGTGGAACTGTGTCCTGGCACCCTGCTGAACTGATTAGCAGACTGCAGCAGTCTGTAATTTCTTACGTTTTGTCCCTAGCTGTTCACCTACTGTAAAAGTATTTTGAAAGGTATACAGTGTCTGTACATAATTGATTTTTGTAGCTGACTTCCGCATTAATTTCTTCTTACAATAGCCAAATCAACGTCAGCCAATGAATGAAGCACAAAGATAGACACAGAAAGCTGGAGTAACTCAGCGGGACAGGCAGCATCTCTGGAGAGAAGGAATGAGTGACGTTTTGGGTCGAGACCCTTCTTCAATCTGAAGAAGGTTCTCGACCCAACACGTGGGAGTCTGAAGAAGGGGTCATCTACACATTATTAAGATGATTCCACAATGGAAGAGTCATGAATGAGAGACAAAATTATGACAAGGGAGGTGGTCATTTAGAACTAAAATATGCAGCAATTTCCTCGAAAGTTACTGAATCTCTACCTCCAATGTTATGGAGGCAGGAACACTGGAGGTGCTTAAAGAGGAAGTAGATCATTTTTTGAGAGATCAGAAAATTGAGACCCTTGAGTCTCGGCCCAGAACGTCACCCATTCCTTCTTTCCAGAGATGCTGCCTGTCCGCTGAGTTACTCCAGCATGTTGTGTCTATCTTCGGTTTAAACCGACATCTGCAGTTCCTTCCTACACATTGAAGCACAAATCTGAGTATCGACAGATTCGTTACCATCTCCCGACTGACAACATCAGAGCTGATGAGGAAGTGGAACGAATATCCCTTCCCAGAGTAACTTAATCTGCGATTATTTTGTTGTTGTTGTTCTGAGAGAAGTCTGGTGTTCTGACATACAAGGACCTCATTTATATCCCCAAATTAAGTGCTTTGTAGTTCATCCAATGAAAATAGGAATCTGGCTTTAATTTCAGATAAATTATTGTCTGTCTTGTTTGTAAAAATTAATTTGACATTGTCTCTCTATCACAATAAAGATCATAGCATTCCAGTGACCATATTAATTTAGTTTTACTACCGTTTGGATCTTGAAGCGTTAGACTTCCTAAATGGTGTTTTTGCACCCAGCAAGTTGAGTGTGTTGATGCAGTAATGGGATGGAGCGTGAAGGAGCAGTAATGGGATGGAGCGTGAAGGAGCAGTAATGGGATGGAGCGTGAAGGAGCAGTAATGGGATGGAGCGTGAAGGAGCAGTAATGGGATGGAGCGTGAAGGAACGTTGGTCCCACTTGGCTACTTTATACGCTTTGTGTGATTTAATTATGAAAATTGAGGCAATGGATTTTGAAGAATTAATCATGTTTATATTTTGAATGCCTTAAAGAATGACAGAAATGTTTCTTTTAAAGAAAAATTATAAACAATCATGGTAGATATCAGCAACCTCTTGGTTTGCTGTCAAAGCTGTTTAGAATTGGTTGATCTCAAGTTGGATCAGGTTTAGGAAAAAAAGATGCAAAAACAGTGCTTGATCTTGTTGAAGAGTTCATAGACAATATTATTCTCACTGACAATACAGTGGATTTTTGTCATAGACAGCGTTCTCATATGATGAGTAGCCATTATAGTGAAGCATAGAGGTCATTCATCACTAAAGTTTGAATCCCAGTTGACCCTTGGTGAGTGCATGAGGGGATGGTAAGATTGGACAATGCATCCAGTCATAGAGTGATACAGTGTGGAAACGGGCCCTTCGGCCCAACTTACCCGCACCGGCCAACATGTCCCAGTTACACTAGTCCCACCTGCCTACATTTGGTCAATTTCCCTCCAACTTGTCGTATCCATGTACATGTCTAACTTTCTTAAATGTTGGGATAGTCCCAGCCTCAACTACCACCTCTGTTCCATACACCCACTACCATTTGTGTGAAAAAGTTACCCCTCAGATTCCTATTAATTCTTTTCCCTGTGCCCTCTGGTCCTCGATTCCCCCACTCTGGGCAAGAGATTCTGTGCATCTACTCGATCTATTCCTCTCATGCAATCTCTCGGTTAACAAAAGCCAAGTGCTGCATTAAAATCAGGCTAGCTTCTACGAGGAGTATGATGGTGTTCTGTGATTGTATTCTCCTGTGACATTTGTTAAAAATAATTTGAGATCTTGGCTAACACAGTGCTTTGCATGCAACTTTCTTGTTATTTTGCTTCATTAATACAGTGATTTTTCTAACAAATTTTTCAAATGTGTGAAAATGTCTTCACCTTGATGTGTGACTTTCATGATATTTTTGCATAATCACAAGATTATGTCATTAATATTTTGGAATAAAACATTCCTTTTCAGATTCTGATAGTATTGCTATTTTCTACTTTTATTTCAGATTCTCACCATTTGTCTGTTAACACACTGGCATCGAAAAAAATCCTGTTTTAGCCCACAACAGGCAGCGTTTTTTTTAGCTGCCTGTTGTGGGCTAAAACGGGAATTTTTAAACATTATTTTCTGGAACTATGTATTAGGTTATCCCGAGCTTTGAAGATGAAAAGGGACAGAAGTTTCGGGGTAACGTGAGGGGGAACTTCTTTACTCAGAGGGTGGTGGCTGTGTGGAATAAGCTTCCAGCAGAAGTGGTGGAGGCAGGATCGATTTTAACATTTAAGACTAAAGTGGATAGGTATATGGACGTGAAGGGAATGGAGGGGTATGGTCTGAGTGCAGGTAGATGGGACTAGGGGAAAACAAATGGTCGGCACGGACTGGAAGGGCCGAGAGAGCCTGTTTCCGTGCTGTAATTGTTATATGGTTATATGGTTATGTGGATTGACGCATTCTCTTTAAAGCTGAACGAACACAATAAAGATTGCAGATGTTGGAATATTGTGTTGTTTAAAACAATTCAAACTACTAGAGAAACTCAGCAGGTCAGGTAGCATCTATGGTGGGAAATAGACTGAAGTCGGCATCCTTTAGACTAAAGAAGTGTCCCGACCTGAAATATCGTCAGCCCATTACCACCACTTTTGCTGACTGACCTGCTGAGTTCCTCAAGTTGTCTGCTTTTTAGCTTCAGTCAGTATTATCACGGAATGAAATGTGAAAACTACATGGCTGTCCAAATAAAATAATTTTACATCAAAGAAAGTGGCGCAAACATTGATGGTCATAAGTGACAGGAGCAGAATTAGGCAATTCGCCCCATCAGGTCTACTCTGCCATTCAATCATAGCTGATCTATCTCGCCCTCGTATCGCCATTTTCCTGCTCATAACCCCTGACACCCGTACTAATCAAGAATCTTTCTATCTCTGCTTTAAAAATATCTATTGACTGGCAAAGAATTCCACAGATTCAACGCCCTCTGAAATTCCTTCTCATCTAATTCCTAAAGGAAGGAGATTTAATTCTAAGGCTATGGCCTCTAGTCCTAGACTCTACCACTAATGGAATCATCATCCTCTCCACATCCACTCTGTTCTATCCAAAGATTGTGTAATCTTTTGATCCCTTCAGCAACTTAATAGGTTATAAAACATAGTTGTCTCTGTATTTAAGTAGCAATTGAGATGAAAATACTGTTCCAATGTATCTAGAAATAATTTCAAATTAGACTCTAAGTTAACAGTTTATTGAAGATATATTTGAGTGTTAATAAAATTGTACTATTGTAAAGTTTCTGCCATTTTCTTCCACGTGAAGTGAGCTTGTTTGTAACTTTCAGGTCTAATAAAATCAGGTACTGTAGCTAGAAGGAAAGAATAATTCATGTGCGAACAATACATAAGTTAGTTGCAGAGTTTTAAGAAAAAAGTGAAATGAACTTTTTAAATTTTTTTTACGTCTTAAATTTCCCCCCAGCTGCTAAGAGCTAAGCTGGTAAGGTACAATCAGTCACTTATCAGAGATTATTTCAATCTGCATGTCAGTGGCTCAGCTGGTGACATTGCATGGGGAGGTACACTGGCACGGCCAGTAGAGAACCTGGTTCAATCCTGACCCTGGGTGCAATCTCTGGGTAGTTTTATGAATGTTCCCTGTGAGTCTTCAAAGAAGAGCAGGATACCTACGGCCGTTGTTCTGACCAATATTTTTTCCTTCATTAACATTATTTGGAATTGATCATGTATGTGTTTATGCGAGCATGGAAACTGGTTGTAGATTTATGCTTTACAATATTAACGCCACCTTTATTTACTTGGCCATTGGGTGCACAAGCAACTTTATGAAAGGACATGAAACAAGCTATATCATTCGTTGTTCTTTCTCTCCCTACATCAGCGTCTATATCTCTCATTTCCCTTTTCCCTAACTAGTCTGAGGAAGGGTCTCGAAAGTTTTCAATAGAGGGTTAGATTTAGCTCTTAGGGCTAAGGGAATCAAGGGATATGGGGGGGGAAAGCCAGAACGGGGTGCTAATTTTGGATGATCAGCCATGATCGTATTGAATGGCGGTGCTAGCTCGAAGGGCCGAATGGCCTACTCCTGCACCTATTATCTATGTTTGTCACCCATTCCTTCACTCCAGAGATGCTATCTGTCCCGCTGAGTCACTCCAGCTTTCTGTGTCTATCTTTGATAGATATTGAAGTTTGTTTGTACTATCACTGATTAGAGGAAAGGAAACTGAGGAAGTGATAGATATTTGCTCGCATTATAGCTCTGTTGAAAGAATCTCAGTTTATTCTAAAGATGTAATTTGCCTCTACACGACCATAACGGTTGTTTGTAGGAGCTTGCTGATTCCACAATTACTCTATCACTAACAGATAATGCACTTCAATGTAACCTATTGTGTACAATCTACTTGCTGGGAGTCGAATTGTGGTTAAATCATTGGATAAATTATTTTCTATTCCTCCTTTTGAAATTATTTTTAAAACATGTTTGCCAATTTTTTTTAAAAATCCAGAAATGCACTGCATATCAGTCCACAGTTATTGGAAGAAAAGGCATATAATGATTTTATTAACAATTATTAGGTAGACAAAAATGCTGGAGAAACTCAGCGGGCGAGGCAGCATCTATGGTCACGACCCGAAACGTCACCTATTCCTTCGCTCCATAGATGCTGCCTCGCACGCTGAATTTCTCCAGCATTTTTGTCTACCTTTGATTTTTCCAGCATCTGCAGTTCTATCTTAAACTTATTAAAGATTCTTAATCTTTTCAAAGCTTTCAGCTTGAATTGTTATCCTGTCACTTTAGTTCCTAATAGCCGCTGTGAATTTTAAGTGATTGTTTGTTAAATAATTTAACTCATTTGAATACCTGGGACCTTTTGTGGACTAATCATTAACACATTTCCTAAGATTGATTGATTGTTAAACTATATGTAGTTGATATAACCACAATGTTTCAAAACAAACTACACTTTCTGAATATCTATGCCGAAATTATATGTAGACTGTTTCAGGGAGATGTCTATCTAGAGAAAGAGAGAGAGACATCTTTTCTTTGTCTTTTAAATTCAATAATTGTTGCAATGAACTGTTATGCATATTTTATAAGGATATATTTCTATGTAGTAGCCCATTCCTTCTCTCTAGAGATGCTGCCGATCCTGCTGAGTTACTCCAGCATTTTGTGTCTATCTTTGGTGTAAACCAGCATCTGCAGTTCCTTCCTCCATATGTAGTAGATCTTGTACTCAGTCTGAATATTGTTTAGTTTCTGGTGAAACTTAAATGGGCAATCTGTGATCAGTTAATTTTTTTTAAATCTTCATATCAGTATTACTATAAAAATGCAGGTCAGCTAAATAGGTAATTTGCACATGTAGCAATGCAGTGTGCTGCAACAAATTTCCTTCCTCGTTAAAATTGCAGTGCAGAAGCTATATTTATTTAATTGCAGCAAAAACAAACTACTGGAGGAACTCCGAGGGTTGCGCAGTATCTGTGGGAAGGGAAGGGAAGGGAGCAATTGTTAACATTTCAGATTGAAACCTTGCACCAGGACTGAGAGTGGATTGGGAAGTGTCGATATAAAGAGGAAAGGCAAAGGGGCGAGACGGGGTTCGATAGGTGGGATGAGGTGCGATGAACAATGATGGGCAACTTTTCTGCAGCCCTCTTCTGCCCATCTCACACCTTCCCCTCTCCCCTTACATTCTAGTTATCTCTCTCCTCCACTCTGTCTCGATGCAGGGTTTCAACCTAAAATGTTAACATTTCCCCCTCTCCTTACAGATGCTGCTCAGCCCACTGATTCCTCCAGCAGTTTTTTTTTTGACTACAGATTCAAGCATCTGTAGTCTCTTGTATCTCAATATTTCTGTATTTGAAGGTTTTGAGAATAATCATGGTTTCTTGTGTTTAAGGATTAATGAATAAAGAGTCCACATTTCAGTTGAACTCTAGAATTGTCAAACTGAGAATGAAGCATCTGAAGCCTTTTATCAGGGATGATTTCTATCTTATTGTGTCCAAATTGTCTATTGTCTACCTTTGACTGTTTTCCCGTTGTCATGTTACCAGGTTTCAGTATGCATGCAACAAGAAACGTGCCACCTGTGCTTGGCATTGCTGTTATTATGGTCACTATTTCAGGAGCCTAGTGTAGTGCATTAGTGTAGGACAACCCCCCCCCACCACCAACCACCAAAACATGTTGCAGGACTCGCCGACTGAGGATGTGTGTATCCTAAAATGGAGGAGTCATGTCATCTCGGGCTGACCTTGGTGCAGATACAGCAAGTGGGTATGGGTGGTTGGAACAAATGAGTAAACACTAGTTTAGCTGCTTGTAGATGAAAGAAACAATTAGCAACAGTCACACTGCCTTTTTATTTTTGGAATGTTTAAAAAAGGGGCCATTTATTCAGCTGAGTAGTTAATAAGCCCTCGGCAAACATCAAGGTTGTCTCTTGGAGTTGAATAAAGTGTGACTTGCTTGGAAGATGACAAGCATCCAGTAATCTAATTACATCCTGTTTGCCACACACGGGCTATATCTTGTGTGTTTTGAGCAGATTGATGCTGATGAACACAGGAACGTGGGTGTAGTTTGAGGGTTAGAATTAAGAGTATAATGATATATTGGTTTTAAGGATATAATGGAAAATGAAAAATATACAGTGGAAAAACTGTACCAATAAATAAAACTAGTGGCAAAACCATTCTGGCAATTTCATTGCATTCACTTAAGAATTTACCATGTGTCTGCCTTTTAGATTATCGCAGGCTCAGTTATTATTGTCCAGCAGTTAAAATTGAGCAAAGGAGGATTGGGAGAAAATTGATTGTGTCATTTTACAATTGTTTTGAATCTAATGGTCAATTGTATGTAGATGATTCAGCAATATTCATAAATATGCTTTAAAACTTTTATTCAATTCACTCTTTGTGCTCTTAATATCGGCATCCTTGTGTCTCCCAAACTCATCATCTGTTCCATATTCTCTTCCAAGTAATGGGAATCTTGAGAAAAGCATTACTGTAAAGAAGGCTACATGTACAAGCATTAATGTTTCTTCTGCCTTTTGTGGCATGTGAGAAGGGACATAGAGAAGTCAGTTTGTACAAAAGTCTTATTGTTCTCTTAATTGCAGGGTTAAACATCTGCTAGAAAAAAAGATAGATAATTACTGTACAACGTAAAAAGAACATTAACAAAAGAGAACTGAAGTAGCAGCTGATAAATGTTTAAGAAAGAACTGCAGATGCTGGAAAAATTGAAGGTAGACAAAAATGCCGGTGAAACTTAGCGGGTGAGGCAACGTCTATGGAGCAAAGAAATAGGTGACGCTTCGGGTCGAGACCCTTCTTCAGACTGATGTGGAGGTGGGGGGGGGGGGGGGGGGGAAGAGGCGGAGACAGTGGGCTGTGGGAGAGCTGGGGAGGGGAAAGAGGGAGAATGCAAGGAAATTGGAGGTCAATGTAAACTACCCAAGCGAAATATCAGGTGCTGCTCCTCCAATTTGTGGTGGGACTCTTACTTAACGAACTTACTGAAGGTTGGGATCTGAGTGGCGAATTGCAAGTCACTGTCTTAACTGGGGAGGACAATATACAGCTGAACCATATGAACCAGCTTTCATACTAAGGTCTATGCTCTGTGAACATCACAACTGATAGGTGCAGGGACTTGACAATTGTTGCTGTATCCCCAGACTGGAGAGTGTAACATCATCTGAAGATAGACACAAAAAGCTAGATTAACTTGGCATCTCTGGAGAAAATAAATATATCCTTCTCTCCAGAGATGCTGCCGGTCCCGCTGTGTTACTCCAGCTTTTTGTGTCTTTTTTCAGTTTAAACAGCATCTGCAGTTCCTTCCAACACATAACATCATCTGAGTTTTGTATCCCTGATCACAATCTAGTGATGTCTAGACCAGAATTGCATCTGTATGTAGTGTGACCAAATCTAAAGTTACCAGAGAATTGCTGTGAAACTGCCTCCTACGTTAATAATTTTCTTTCAAGATGGCAAGAAGGTTGGAAGCAAAAAGCACTATGACTAAAGAAATTAATGCTTTCTTTTGTTAATGATCGTTACAAATTGGGAACATAGCATGGGTTTTTATCTTTTCAGGTGCGACTGAAACTTTTCAATCCAATTTAATTTTTAAAGTATCAAATAATATCAGTGGGTGAATGTTCTGTAGGTGAACTACGGCATTTCTTGCCTTGCTTTTCATGATGATATTTACTATCGCTCAACAGATGCAACAACCACAGATGCAGTCTGTATCAGCAGGCACTCGGAGACCAGCTGCTAAACAGGTTTGCACTTAATCCAGAACGATGAGATGCATTGACACCTTACACAAAGTGAAATGAAGCGCACTCGCTTATTTTAACATAGCTGTGTACGTTACCAGGTGTGATCAGGCTGCAGGAAGGGAAGGTGAGGATTACTTCCAGGAAATCCCACTCACAAATTTGTGCATCGTCAGAGCACTGCAGCAAAAATGGATAAGATTTGTAAATTTAAATTATGAAATGTTAGTTTAAAATTTGCAGAGAAGCGGGACAGCACAAATATCATGAAATTAGTTTGACGGAGAAAATATCTGGGTATCTGTGATGTGCTATTATCTTTGTTTGTTCCTGAAGGTATTGTTATTAAACTCGCAGGCCCAGGGCTCAACTAACTTCAGTTCTGTACATATGCAGTTCTTTTGTATATATTTGTTAATGACTGTACATAAAAAGCCATGGAAATATTTCCCTCTCCTTGGTGTATTTCTACATCAAAGACTATTTGATATTGATTATTGTATTAGTGCCTGGCAGCTGGCAAGTAGATCATAAGGGGTGAAATCATATACCCCTTTATAAGCAGTGAGCAATGTGAATCCGCTTAATACTATGACCCAGCAATAGGTCATGTTTAAGTTAAAGACTTTTCTGCTAGCGTGTTGAAGCAGCTATTGCTGCATAAAGATATTATTTTGTATCTTGGTCTTTATTAACAATTAGAATCCTTCAACTCTTGAATTCAGCTCCAGTCTGTTCAGTAAGCCCAAAGCATTTTCCCAACTCCAGCTTGTTTTAGCAAATCACTACGCACTTGAACATGGACTCATTGTATTAGAATGGAGAGTATTTGTGACAAGTACATATTTTTATCCCTAATTTAAACGATTAGGTTTGTGAAGTTGGATGAAATTTGTTTGATAGTTCTTTTGTTCTTGCCGGTTTTTTTTCTTATGAAATGTCAACATTATAATAAACACTACATTGCTAAATGGCTCAAGTCTCGTTTTTAAAATGTATCTTAATTGTTGTTCAAATTCAACATTTTTAATGGCACACCTCTTACAAAACAATTAAAATATCAGCGAGACGACAGGCATTCGGCCCACTGAGTCTGCTCCAACCTGCAATCCCTGCACACTCGTACAAGGTGATAGTGAAAATGAATTCCTAATATGTAAACTTATCAAACATTGCACTTGTAAGGTTCCCTTGTAAGTTCTGAAAACATTTGCTTCAAAGAACAGATTCTTCCAAAGTAGGAATATTGGATATTTTCATTGTAGGAGGCTTGCTAATATAGTGCTTGCACAGTGATCAGTGTAGAGTCCAGCTGTTTAGTTTAGAGATACAGCGTGGAAACAGTCCCTTTGGCCCACCAAGCCCACGCACTTAACACTATCCTACACACACTAAGGACAATTTACAATTATACTAAGCCAATTAACCTCCAAACCTGGATGTCTTTGGGGTGTGGGAGGACTCGGATAGAACCTATCTGAGATTGGGGCTGTGATTACAATCAGCCAGCACAGATGGGGAGGCCATGCAGTTCACAACTCCATCACCAGTTTCCCATCACAGGAAGTTTTCTCCAGCATTTTGTGTAACCCTCCCATCACAGGAATATAAGCTCAGTGGCTGTAATTTAACAGAGAAAAGTTTATTTTCAGAGCTTTGTTGTCAAAGTGTAATGGTTCCACTGACTTGCAGGAAGTCCTGACCCACTTACAATGGGTGAAGGTGCCTTCTTGTTGGCGTGAAGGAGTGTTGTGATAATTGGCTGGGAGTACATACAAACCACCTTTCCAATTATCGACCCATCCCACCAAGCATTAAGAAGGGTCTCGACCCGAAACGTCATCCATTCCTTAACTCCAGAGATGCTGCCTGTCCCGCTGAATTACTCCAGCATTTAGTGTCTACCACCAAGCACCTTCCAGTTTCATGTTGGCCTCAATGGGGGGGGGGGGGGAAAGGTAGAAACATAGAAATTAGGTGCAGGAGTAGGCCATTCAGCCCTTCGAGCCTGCACCGCCATTCAATATGATCATGGCTGATCATCCAACTCAGTATCCCGTACCTGTATCCCGTAAGTCAGCATCAATCCCATGAGAGCTTCTGGAAGCAGGTATGGTTGTGGTTTTTAAAAGGCTTTTAGATGGGTACATTTAGATGGAAATGCAAGGAATAGAACAGGGAGAAGGGATTAATGTAATTTGACATCATGTTCGGTACAGACATTGTAGGCCGTAAGGTCTGATCCTGTGCTGGATAGAGATCCAGGAGCAATGAGACCAGAGCTAATATCCCTGCAACATTCACACCACAGAACTAACACTCCAGCAACAGGTGTTAGTGAAGATATTTTCACTGGTGAGGAAGTTATGAGCAAGGGATCTGTCATTTAAAACCGAGGTACGCATACATTTTTTACCCCGAGAGAATAGGCCCAGTGGATGAAGGCAACTGCAAAAGTGAGTCAGGAGAATGTGAATCGGAGAGCGAGTGATGCAGGGTAACGCATGCCACGACTCGAGATAGAGCCTGCAGAACACATCTACATAAACAGGCCGGGACATGCACTTTTCCCCCCCATATCGTTTGAGTAGAGTGAAAAACGAGAGAAACTTTCATAAAAAATACTGCTCTTTATTTTTCATTATTAATAGGCAATGCAAGTGTTAATCACATCTTCCCTGTCTAGCTCGTACTGTATACAGCTGTGAATCTCGAAGTGAGCTACTTCACACATCCTCCTCATCTAATGACTGTCTTGAAGACTTAGTGTACAAGGCCACTGCTGCTCTCCTCTGAAGATATTCTTCATTTTCGTGAAATGGATATCTGCAGCTTATGTCCCAAACTTGTTAGAATTTCTTTCCTCTGTGCTCTTTGTTGTGTTGCCACATGTGTTCTTTTCTTAATCTTTTCAAATATTCCCTGGATTCTGGGTCCAGTTCATCTAGGTTCTTTGGAGGTCCGAGGTTCAAGGAAAACAACCTGCAAGACATTCATCTAATAAAAGGATCAATTCATTTACAGCTGAAAGCATCCAGATGACAGTAAACTCACCCTGTGACCAGAAACTACACTGGATACAACAGCCTGCAGTTGCTGGAATCTTTAGCAAAAGTCTAAATGGAAACCAGGTCAGGCAGCATCCGTGGAGGGAAATTTCTGAAGGGCAGCACAGTGGCGCAGCGGCAGAGACTGACCGCGGTGCTGTCTGTACGGAGTTTATACGTTCTCCCTGTGACTGTGGGTTTTCTCCGCTTTCCTCCCACATTCCAAAGACAAGCCGATTGATAAGTTAATTGGCTTCTGTAAATTGCCCCTAGTGTGTAGGACAGAACTTGTGTATGGGGATTGAGGGTCACCGTGGGCTGAAGGGCCTCTTTCCACGCTGCATCTCTAAGCTAAGCTAACAATCCCGACCCAAAATGTCATCAGCGTACATTTCCCTTCACGGATAATGCCTGACCCACTGAGTTCCTCCAACAGTTTGTTTTTTGCTGAAGAAGAAAAAAAACTGCATTACTGAGCCATGGGCATCAGGTAAGTGCTAATATCAAATCTGCAAATACCAGGTTATGTATACTGACTGCTCTACACAAGATTGGAAGAAACACATGGAAATCTAAGCTTCACCTCGGAATGTGTTTAGGGGGCTGGCAGGAAAAGAAAGAGCAGGTCGTGCATTCATACAGCATAGAAAGAGGCCCTACGACCCAACTTACCCACACCGACCAACATGTCCCAGCCACACTAGTCTCACCTGCGTGTGTTCGCCCCATATCCCTCTAAACCTGTCCCATCCAATCTAAAGCGGTCGTGTCAGGTGGGTGCATGAGCAGGTGTGGAGGGCAATGGAAGAGATGGAGGAGTGAACCAGTACCGGTGGAAAGCAAAGCTACAAAGGACTACGTGACGTTTCAGATTGAGTCACTTCTTCAGAAGGGTTCCGACCCAAAACGTCACCTGTTCCTTTTCTCCAGAGATGCTACCTGACCCGCTGAGTTACCCCAACATTTTGTGTCTATCTTCAAAGTAAACCAGCATCTGCAGTTCTTTCCAACATCATAAGCCAGTATACAAAACCGGTATTGTAGCAGAGTCACATGGAGCTATCTTGACGGACGAAAATGGATTGCCTAATGGAAGGATCCCTGAACTGGGTAGCAACCACTACCTCCCCTGGAACTGTCCCTGTACTGAGGAGTTGGTACTCTGTGTAGTTGGAGGAAGAAAACACATGGCCTAGATGAGTACAATACTTACCATTCAGGGTATTCAGTGTCGGGCAGTAGCTTTGGGTCTGTGCCTTGCTTGTAGATGTTCACTCCCACAGCATGTGTGGTCAGAATGACGGGATCTTTACAAACCTCAGGACCTTGCAAAGCCTCCTTCACTCCAACCTTACCTTTTCCTTTGACAGCTGAAAGATACAAGCAAAATATCACAGAGCTGGAGTCATGTGAGGAAGACACTATTGTTCCGCCATCACATCTTTATGACTTGCTAACTTCCAATGGATTGAAGTCCTATCACTCACAAATATATGGCAATGTAAAACTATAAAAATGCAAGTGCCAAAGGCAGCGAGGGTCGGGTAACTAACTGGTTAAAAAGGAGACAGTGCTGGAGCAGGTCCGGCAGTGTCTGGACAACATGGACATTGGAACCAGGACTCTTCTTCAGACTGACTGGGGGGGAGGGAGGGTGAGAGGATGGAGAGAAGGGGAGGGGGGGAGGAGGAAGGGGGGTAGAGGCAGGGGAAGAGAGGATTGGGGAGGAGAGGTTGAGGGGGAGAGAGAGGGAGAGGGGGGAAGAGGGAGGGGAAGAGTGGAGGGGGATAAGGGGGGAGAGAGGAGGAGAGAGGAGGGAGAGAAGGGGGGGGAGAAGGGGGAGGGGGGAGAGGGAGGGGAGAGTGGAGAGAGTGGGGAGAGAAGGGAGAGAGAAGGAGAGAGGAGGGAGAGGGGGAGGGGGGAGAATAGGGGAGAGGAGGGGAGAGGGAGGGAGAGAGAGTGGGGAGAGGGAGGGGGAGAGGAGGGGGAGTGAGGGAGGGGGAGAGGAGGGAGGAGAGGTCATAGGAGGGAAAGGGGGCAGGCGGACTGGGGAAACCTGACAGAGTGTCAGTGATGTTGTGGGAAGGAACTGCAGGCGCTGGTTTAAACCGAAGATAGGCACGAAGTGCTGGAGTAACTCAGCGGTCGGGCCGCGTCTGTGAGAGAAGGAACGGGTGAGGTTTGAGGCCCGTCCCGCTGAGTTACAGCCGCGTTGTATGAAGGGCAGAAGGGCCTCCACCGGGCTGGCGGCCGCTCTCCGCTCACCTGCTTTCTTGGCGTAGCCGCGGGCGGGCGGCGGATCTCCCCGGAGGAGAAGGAGGAGCAGCGAGGGGCGGCTGAAGGCGCCGCGTCCGAGCGCCCTGGTCCCGGCCGCCATCACCCGGCCCTCCCGCCCCCTGCGTCACCGCGTCGCCCCCTGCGTCACCGCGCACCGACCCATGCCACGCCCCCTCCCGCCCCCTGCGTCACCGCGCACCGACCCATGCCACGCCCCCTCCCGCCCCGTGCGTCACCGCGCACCGACCCACGCCACGCCCCCTCCCGCCCCGTGCGTCACCGCGCACCGACCCCCACGCCACGGCGCCCCCCCTGCCGCCCGCCCCCCCTGCGTCACCGCGTCCTGCCCCCTGCGTCAACCGCGCAACCGACCCACGCCACGCCCCCTCCCCCCCGCCCCCTGCGTCACCGCGCACCGACCCATACCACGTCCCTTCCCGCCCCTGCGTCACCGCGCACCGACCCATGCCGACGCCCCCTCCCGCCCCCGCGTAACGACCCAGGCCACGCCCCCTCCCCACACCCTGCGTCTCCGCGTCGCCCCCTGCGTCACCGCGCACCGACCAACGCCACGGCCCCCTCCCACACCCTGCGTCATCGCGTCACCCCCCCCCCCCCCCCCCCGCCTCGCCGTCATGGCGTCACTGCGGCACAGGCCCCATGACGAACCCCCTTGCGTCACCGCGCACGAGTGCCCCAGACCTCGCCCACCCCCTCTCGCTCCGCCGTCCCCGGAAGCGGCGGGCCTGGCCCGTTGCCATGGAGACACGACCACAGGCAGCGTGAGTGTGGAGCTGCCTGTGTTTTTATTTGTGGTTTTTCCCACTGGGGTGACTCCAGCTTGTTGTGTCCACCCTCCGTTTAAACCAGCGCCTGCAGTTCCTTCCTGCACAAAGAAACACAGACAATAGGTGCATGAGTCGGCCATTCAGCCCTTCGAACCTGCACCGCCATTCAATATCAATTATTGAATGAATAAGTTTATTGGCCAAGTATATACACATACAAGGAATTTGCCTTGGTGCTCCGCTCGCAAGTAACAGCACGGCATACAGTAAACATTAAGTTTAAGACATTAAGAATAAAACATTATAGTTTAAACAGGTGGATGGAATAAAATACCAGAGCACAAGGAGGCTACAGATTTTTGGTTATTGAGTAGAGCTACTGCTCATGGAAAAAAGCAGTTTTCATGTCTGGCTGTGGCGGCTTTGACAGTCTGGAGTCACCTTCCAGGGGGAAGTGCTTCAAAGAGTTTGTGCCCAGGGTGAGAGGAATCATAGATGATCTTGCCCGCTCACTTCCTGGCCCTTGCAGTGTACAGTTCGACAATGGAGGGAAGGTTGCAACCAACAACCTTCTCAACTGATCGGACAATTCGTTGCAGCTTCCGGGTGTCGTGCTTGGTGGCTTCTTCGAGTCCGTTGCAATTTCAGATGTCGTTCTGCCAGTATCTGGCACAGATCACAGCTGGTCGGGTCGGTTCATCCAGGTCCTTTGGGCTGCACTGGGAGGCGTCGTCACGCTCCAGTAGGTGGGACATTGTCTGTACTGCTCCACAGCTGAATGTGTCTTCTGTCTGGTAGTTCCATGCTTTCATAAGTGCTTTGCACCTCCCCTGCTCCACTCGTAATCTGTTGAGGGTCTTCCAGGTTAGCCACGGGAGGTCGTGCCCGCTGGCGAGGCATTCAGTCGGGGTGATTCCTCTCTCCATCCAGTCTTGGGCTCGTGTGTTGAGCTGGTTCCATTCATCTTTCCAGATGTTGGTCCTTGCTGTTTCTTTGGTTGTCTGGAGAGTCTGGCTTGGTGGCTGAGCCGAACCAGACCACGATGGAGAAGGTGAGGACAGACTCTATGATGGCCGTGTAGAATTGGACCATCATTGCCTGTGGCAGATTTTATTTTCTCAGCTGCCATAGGAAGTACATCCTCTGTTGTGTCTTTTTGACTGTGGAGTCGATGGTGGCCTCCCATTTGATATCCTTGGAGATGATGGTTCCAAGGAACTTAAAAGACTCCATAGATGTGACTGTGGTGTTGTTGATTGTGAGTGGGGGGAGGGGAGGGGGAGCTCTCCTAAAGTCAACCCTGTCCCTGCTTTTTCCCATATCCATTGATTCTGTTAGCCCTAAGAGCTATATCTAACTCTCTCCTGAAAACATCCAATGAATTGGCCTCCACTGCCATATGTGGCAGAGAATTCATATCTAAACCTGTCCTATCCATTTACCTATCTAAATCTTTCTTAAATGTTGGATAGTCCCAGCCTCAACTACCTCCTCCGGCAGCTTATTCCATATGCCCATCTACCTCTGTGTGAAAAAGTTACCTCTCAGGTTCCTAAAAAATCTTTCCCCCTCTCACCTTAGACCTATGTCCTCTGGTTCTCGATTCTGGGCAAGAGGCTCAGTGCGTCAACCCGATATAGAGATATAGAGTGATACCGTGTGGAAACAGACCCTTCGGTTCAACTTGCCCACACCGGCCAACACTCCCCATGTACACTAGTCCCACCTGCCTGTGTTTGGCTCATATCCCTCTAAACCTGTCCTATCCATCCATATTTCTCTAAACCTATCCTACACAAACTAGTCAACTTTATCTTGCACTAAATGTTAAAGGTATGTAAAAGGACAGTTTACATCCAATTTTACAGGGCATCGGTGAAACCGCACTAGGGATGCTGCATGCAGTTTTGGTCTCCATTTTAGGTCTTGAAACCCTTCAAGTCACGGCCCGAAACATTGCCTATTCCTTCGCTCCATAGATGCTGCTGCACCCACTGAGTTTCTCCAGCACTTTTGTCTACCTATCAACTTACAAAGTTATGACCAGGTCACAATCGCATGGTGAAGTTAGGGAACTTTAAGTGGAAATGCAGAAGTGAGTTTGTTTACAACTGCATCTGGAGTTTCACATCCTCAGTTTTCAAACACTTCCTTTTTCTTTAATGAGACCAGCAGCACTTGGATCAGTTGCTTGCAACAAGCAGCTAGTCGGGAGGGAGGCCGTTGATGCTCGATAACCAATGTGGAATTGAAGAGACCACAAAGCCTCTCTCTTCACTGGGAATGATCACTATCCACACCATCCAACCACGGGTAAGTCCTTTCAGTCCATTCAACATTTAGCAAGTGCCGGTAAGACGCACACGCGGGTTGTGGGGGGGATATCTGAAAGCACCAAATGTTTAGTTTTTAAAGATTTTGTGCGTTCATGAAGCAGTTTGATAAATTCAGTGATAGTCCTTTCCAGAACTTTTAGTTACATTTGGAATACACTGTTGTTATTAATAATAACTGCATTCATCTCATGGTGGCTATGTTCCTTTTCAATGATTTAGCTCTGAGTGCTAATGGAATCATGGGATATGGGGAATAAGCAGGAACGGGGAACTGATTTTAGATGATCAGCCATGATCATATTCAATGTCGGTGCTGGCTGGAAGGGCCGAATGGTCTACTCCTGCATCTATTGTCTATGTTTCAATGGTTCAAGTGAATTTTATAAACTTCTGCTGTCTCGAATTCAACCGATTTCAAGTGAGTCGTTGAATTGCTTAAGAAAGAACTGCAGATGTTGGAGAAATCGAAGGTAGACAGAAATGCTGGAGAAACTCAGCGGGTGAGGCAGCATCTATGGAGCGAAGGAATAGGTGACGTTTCGGGTCGAGACCCTTCTTCAGACTGATGTGAGGGGTGGACCTCCCCCCCCCCTCCCCCCATCCCCCCCCTCACCTCCCACTTTAATCTGAAGAAGGGTCTCGACCCAAAACGTCACCTATTCCTTCGCACAATGGTCGTTGAATTGCAGTCTGTCCTCCACGTTGGTTGTGAGTCTTCATTTAATCCCATCTTTCCTACCCCTTTACTCTTTATATTCTTTATACTCACTACACAACATCTTATCTTTGAAGTGATCCTATAGCCCTGTAAGACTATCAGTTTGTGACAAATCACTTCAGTTACGAACATTGTAGAAATACAATTCCCCGTTCACTTTCCCCGTTAATTCTGGTGATATCGCTGGCAGCCATTTCTTCCTGCTTCATTCTTCTTCTTCTGTCATGTGTCTTTTAGACCTGCAGCTCCGTTGAGGCGAGCCAGGCCAACGTGGTCCAATCGTCCAGGTCAATCAGACCTCGTTCACCATTTGGTGGCCGGTGTTTGGGGCAACTGGTGACGATGTGCTCCACTGTCTGTGTTGGGTCCCCACACTCGCAGGAGGTGCTGTCCACGAGGCCCCACCTCTTCATCGCTACTCCATAGCGTCCGACGCCTGTCCTCAAGCGGTTGAGGGTTGTCCACTGCGTTCGGGGCTGGTCCTGGTCAGGGACGTCCATGGGGTCATTGATGTAATGGTGTAGCCTCCTGCTTCCTGCTTCCTCATTCATGATTTCATTCAGGGGCTCACAAATAGCACAAATCTTTGCCATTCACAATTCCTCTTTGTGATGTCTTCCTAGCAGTGCATTCATACCATTGAAGACTTGAAGTAAAAACCATGGACTACTGGAATATGCCTTTGAATAGTCTTGGGGAATTAACGCTGAAGAGACTGAGCACATATCTGGAACAACTGCACTGCACGTAATAGGATGGCGGAGGAAGCTGGCAGAGATTTGTTGGCACTGAGAGTCGCTGCTTCAAGTGCAGGTAGGGGCAGCGGTTCACTGTCAAGGAGACCGAGCGCTGGAGTAACTCAGCGGGTTTCCAGGCAAGCAGTCTGGTGGGAACATGGCTATTGAGGTGGGGGGTTTCACAGAGTGCTGGATGATAACCAGCGGGTGGTCAGCAGCATCCTGTGGGGAAACATGGACAGGTGACGTTTTACAGAGTTGCTGTTATGATTTTGGTTAACTCAGCGGGTGGGTCAGCAGCTCTGTGGTGTGACATTTCAAGTTGGGATTAGGGCAAGGGGGTTATGGAGAAACGCAGTCAACTCTGGCCCAGGATATAGTTGCGGCCCTAAAAGCAAAATGAAGCGCCGTAGGACCCTGGGTGTGGAGATTCTGACTACTGGCCCTATTTGTACGGAAGTTTGTACATTCTCCCCGTGATGTGCGTGTTATTTGTTGAGGGTTTTCTCCCGGGTGCTCAGGTTTCCTCCAAAGACGTACAGGATTTGTAGGCTAATTGCTTGATTAATTGCCTTGAATAAATGTAAAAATGTCCAACTTCAGTATAAGGTACAAGAGAAGGCTGGACAGGGACAAAATGCGGCAGGGGGGGGAATACTGTAAGTGATTTTTATGCAGGCAATGAGGGGTTTTTTCCACACTTTGTCCTACCCCTCCCCTATCCCAGCCTCCTTCCCCAACCTACATCCCCCCCCCCCCCCCAGGATGAGTTTTTGAAGAGTCCCGATCAAAACATCACCCATCCATGTTCTCCACAGATGCTGCCTGACCCGCTGAGTTACTCCAGCACTCTGTGTCTGTTTTTGTAAACCAACATCTGCGGTTCCTTGTCTCTACATATTTACTGTTCCACCATTTAACGGACGCAAAGTTTGACCAGATCTTCAATGCTACCATGTTTTCCAAGTTGACATTTGCTTCCGATGGTGTGGTCACACAAAGCTTCAACTACCTCCACCGGCAGCTCGTTCCAGACACCCACCATACTCTGTGTATAAATATATATTTTAGGTTTCTATTAAATTTCCCCACCCCTCCTCACCTTCCTCACCCTCCTCACCCTCCTCAGCCGCTCCCGCCCCTCCACACAGGTCTTGTAGGGTGTTAAATTGGATGGTAAATAAAACACTGGCCCGTAATGGGTGTAGGATGGTGTTAATGTGGCGGGATCGCTGGTTGTCGCTGTACCCGGTGGGCCGAGGGGAGGGTCTTTTTCCCGTGCTGTATTCTAAACCAAACTGCGAAACCCTAAACCTTAAACCTATGCCCCTTACGAGAGATCTGCATTAAAAGAATTACCTGATCTACTCCTGTCTTATACCCCTCTATCTTATATGCCTGATCTTATACACCTCTCTCAGATTACCCCTCATCTTCCTGCACTCCAAGGAATAAACTCCTAACCTGCCCAACCTCTCCCTGTAGTTCAGGCCTTCAAGTCTTTGCAACATCCTCATAAATCTTTTGAACACCCTTTCCAGCTTAACAACATCTTTCCTATAACCCTATAACAGCGTGACCAAAATTATACACAATACTCCAAATGTGGCCTCGTCAATGTCTTGTACAATTGTAACATAATGTCCAAACCTCTACAGTCAATACCCTGACAAATGAAGGCCAATGTGCCGAAAGCCTTCTTGACCATCCTGTCTGCCTCTGACACCACGTTCAAGGAATTATATGCGATTATTAGCTTTAAGTGATCACAACCAGTTTTGCTCGCTGACCAGAATGACGATTCCATGGATAGTGAAAGGATTCTCTGCCTTTCTGTCAGCTTGGCCCACCTTATCCAAAATTACAATGCTGCATGTCTGAATCCCATTGCAGCTACAATCAGAAATAGAGAGGTTCTCATGTCATAGAGTCTTACAGTGTGGAAACAGGCCCTTCGGCCCAACTCGCTCACACCGACCAACGTGTTACATCACATCTACACTAGTCCCACCTACCTGTGTTTGGTCCATATCCCTCTAAACCTGTCCTATCCATGTACCTGTCCAAATGTTTCTTAAACATTCTGATAGTCCCTTCGTTAACTACCTCCTCTGGCAGCTAGTTCCATTTCAGAAGTGCTTCCTTTGCTTGAGGTATTTAATGTCCAAACTGTGCTAAAGATTTATAATCCATTTGAAGTTTTCCCTGTTTCTCAGCCAATGTGATGGGAAGGTGAGAACTAGAAACAGTGTTGGTGTGTGGAATGAATGGCTATGGGCGGCGAAGGGGAGATAAAGTTCATACCGGTAAAAGGATTGGAGTTTAGTTTCATTTAAAGATACATCACAGAAACAGGTCCTTCAACCCACCAGGTCCACACCTACCAGCGATCCCCGCACATTAACATTACCCTACGCACACTTTACATCTACACCAAGCCAATTAACCTACTAACCTGTACGTTTTTGGCTGTGGGAGGAAACAGAAGATCTTGGAGAAAACCCACGCAGGTCACGGGGAGAACGTGCAAACTCTGTACAGACAGCGCCCGTAGTCAGGATTAAGCCCAGGTCTCTGGCGCTGTGAGGCAGTAGCTCTACCCGCTGCGCCACCCTGCAGCCCAGAGTTGTTGGGCCTACTGTCCTTTTCTAAACCTAAAGGTTCTTGGATTGTGTTTTGATCATAGAATATGTGAATGTTACAAGCCAGAGGCAGGCCATTCGGCCCTTCATTGACGTGTGGTTGTGTTACCAGTGAGAAGGAGCTGGAGACATGCTCGCTGCGGGTCCTAGATCTGGATGGAAGTCCAAGCCGACTGTATCTGCAGTTACTGGCGGAACGTCGCTGCCCGGTCAACCATTTGCTCAGCTGCCTGGATAAGATGGGACAAGAGGACAGTTTGGGTCGTTACAGAGGCATGGCAGTGTGTGGTATCAGTGGGTGAGTAAGGTCATGCCAATGTTATAATGTGAATCATTTGGAGCAGAGGCTGTGACTGGGAGATGGGGGGGGGGGGGGGCAGCACAACTTGGAGTGCCATAATAGGGGACATTTTTATCCTATTAGTCATTTCACAAATATCAAACAATTACATCTTGCAGCCCAAAAGGGTCACCCACCTAAATGAGCAATAGAACGATCCATTAGGGTAAATCTACCGCATCCAAACTGTAACCAACCCTTTTTATCCAGAGATACTGCCTGACCCGCTGAGTTACTCCAGCACTCTGTGAAACGTCACCTATCCATGTTCTCCACAGATGCTGCCTGACCCGCTGAGTTACTCCAGCACTCTGTGAAACGTCACCTATCCATGTTCTCCACAGATGCTGCCTGACCCGCTGAGTTACTCCAGCACTCTGTGCCTATAAATTAGCATATGTAGTTCCTTATTTCTACATTTTGGCTTACTCCTCTGTGAAATCTCAAGGTTTGCCTACTTTGAAGAATTTCTCTTTCTCTCTCTGATGGAGTCTGAAGAAGGGTCTTGACCTGAACCGTCACCTAAGGCATGAGATTGGGTGGAATGAAGGAGCTGATAGGGGTTGCTGCTGATGCAAGTCTGTTTCTCACTGTGTTGTTACAATTACTGACGTGTGCTTTCCCACAGCAACCAACAGCATACAGATCGTTGTGCAGCCCAAGTCACAAGATGCCACCGCTGGGGACAGGGTGTCCCTCTGCTGTCAGGCTGTAGGTCCCCCAGGTCTCGGCTATCAATGGTTTCGTGGAAAGTACGAGGTGAGAACGCTGACTTTGGCCACCACCTATCTGTTCCTTGCTGGAGCAGTCCCTCAGGACTGAGGAAGGCTCGCTTGCAGTCTAGTCTGGTGGGGTTTGATATGAGTGGTGAGGACGGTGTGGGACCCCACACACTCTGTCATGGGTCCGGCAGGGAGCTGCTGGATGGGGCAGAGGGTGGGTAGTTGGGAGCTGGTGCTTTCCTTCCACAGATCACCTTGATGTGTGGACACCAACCTTTCAATACCATCTCCACATTATGTATGGCCTTGGGCTTGGGGCTCCCAGGGACCAGGCAATCAATAGGCAATAGGAGTAGGCCATTCGGCCCTTTGAGCCAGCATCATCCCCAATCAGTACCCCGTTCCTGCCTTCTCCCCATATCCCCTGACTCCGCTATCTTTAACAGCCCTATCTAGCTCTCTCTGAAAGTATCCAGCGAACCGGCCTCCACCGCCCTCTGAGGCCACAGGTAGATGGAGTGGTCAAAAAGGTTTTATAGCACATTGGCCTTCATCAGTCAGAGTATTGAGTATAGAGGTTGGGAGGTCATGTTGCAGTTGTCTAAGACATTGGTCATGAGCTCTTAAGGAATTGGAGAAGAATTAGGCCATTTGGCCCATCAAGTCTACTCCGCTATTCAATCATGACTGATCTATCTCTCCCTCCTATCTCCATTCTCCTGCCTTCTCCCCATAACCTCTGACACTTGGACTAATCAAGAATTGGTGAGGCCGCATTTAGAGCATTGTGTTCAGTTTTGGTCACCGTTTTGGACAGTTGTCAAGCTAGAATGGCTGCAGAGAGGATATATGAAGATGTTGCCAGGACTGGAGAACCTGAGTCAGACGTTGAGATTGAGCAGGTTCGGACTTTATTCCTTGGAGCGCAGGAGGATGAGGGGTGATCTTATAGAGGTGTACAAAATCTTGAGAGGAATAGATTGGGTAGACGCACAGCGTCTCTTGCCCAGAGTAGGGGAATCGAGGACCAGAGGACATAGGTTTAAGGTGAGGGGAGAAAGATTTAATAGGAACCTGAGGTGCACTTATTTACACAATGAATGGTAGGTGTATGGAACAAGTTGCCAGAGGAGTTAGTTAAGGCAGGTACTAACATAACATTTAAGAAACATTTAGACGGGTAAGTGGATTGGATAGATTTAGAGGTTTATGGGCCAAATGCAGACAGGAGAGAATAGTGTAGATGGGACATGTTGGCCGGTGTGGGCAAGTTGGGCCAAAGGGCCTGTTACTATGCTCTATGACTCTATGACTGAACAGACACTGAATAGCCAACTCCAGCACTTTGTATAAACCAGCATCTGTAGTTCCTTCTTATTACAATGAATACAGGGGTTGGGACATTGTGTCTCAAGTCATCGCTGAGGTCACATTTGGAGTCTGTTTGCCCCAGATACAGGGAGGATGAGCAATAAAATGTGAGGAAATTGTCAAAAGTCTGGTATTATGTCCAGTGGCATTTTCTCGTGCTGTTCAGATGACTTGTTTGTGAGCGGTTATTGCCAATTCACGCAACCTCCCTGTGTTTCATTTCACCAGGTCATGGGTGGAAACTCGTCGGAGCTGCTGTTTAACTGCGTGGATGGCGCTGATGGGAACTGGTACGTCTGCAGAGTTCACTGTGGAAGTCACTACTCGTTTTCCCAATGGGTTCGTCTCCGTGTTTACAGCAGCCCAGCGGCAGGCAAGTCAAAGCATGGATCTGTTCATATATTCATGCAGGCGGGACTAGTGTCAACGGGGCATGTGGGCTAGCAGGGGCAAGTTGGGCCAAAGGGTCTGTTTACCTGCTGTTCGACTCTAATAATGTATGGATGTGACCTTAAAGCTATACCCCTCAGAATTTCACATTTCCATCTTGGATAGAAAAGGTTGAGATAGAGTGGGTGTGGAGAGGATGTTTCCACCAGTGGGAGAGTCCAGGACCAGAGGGCTCAGCCTCAGAATAACAGGAGGTACCTTTAGAATGGAGATGAGGAGGAATTTCTTTAACCAGACGGCGGTGAATCTGTGGAATTCATTGCCATGGACGGCTATTGAGGCCAAGTCATTGGATGTTTTCAAAGCGGAGATTGATATGTTCCTCATTAGTAAAGGATTAAAGGATACAGGGAGAAGGCAGGAGAATGGGGTTGTGAGGGAAAGAGAGATCAGGCATGGTTGAATGGTGGAGCAGACTCGATGGGCTGAATGGCCAAATTCTGCTCCTATGTCTCATGGTCTTATGGTTATGACTGTCTGCCCTATCTCTGCCTCTCATCATTTTATATACCCCAGTCATGTCTCTCTCTGCCATCAGAGTAAACCATCCAACATTGACCATCCTCTCCTGACAGCCAATGTCCTCGAACCCAGGCAGTGTATCTAGTTAGTATCCAAAATGCCAAACTGTTTCAATCTGTGCTACGGGCAAGTTGTACAAATAACTTTTTACAGAGGGACACTGTCGTTTTTAGAAGCTGTGTAAATTATAACTTGTTTGCAGCACCTGTACAAGTGACTCGTTATTCTTAGCTCTGCCAGTTCCTTCCTCTTTACTCCACCCTGGATCTTGTTCATATTTTCCATTTGATATATTTGCTACTGATTTGACTTTGTCAGCTGAATTCTGCACTCTCACTATGATTGTTTGATATGCGTCACGAATTAACCTCCAAGTGTGTGCGTGCCAGCTGTCTGACCCTCACCAAGGCTCTCCCCCCTCTCTCCCCTCCCCCCTCTCTTCCATTGCCCTCTCCCCCTCTCCCCCTCTCCTCCCCCCCTCCCCCTCTCCCCTCTCCCCCTCCCCTCCCCCCTCCCCTCCCCCCCTCCCCCTCTCCAACTCTCCCTCTCCCCCCTCTCCCTACCCCCTCTTTCATTGCCTCTCCCCCTCCCTCCCCCTCTCTCCCCCTCTCTCGCTCTCCCCCCCCTCTCCCACTACCAAAGACCCCCACCCACCTCCCCCCTCTCCCTCCTCCTCCCCCCTCTCTTCCATTGCCTTTCCCTCCCCTCCCTCTCCCCACTCTCCCCCCCTCTCCCTCCCCTCTCTCTTCGCATTTGTCTCCCCACTCTCCCTCCCCCCTCCCCCTCTCCCCTCTCTCCCCCTCTCCCCCTCTCCCCCTCTCTCTCCCTCCCCCCCCTCTTCCATTGCCTCTCTCCCGCTCTCCCACCCCCCTCCCTCCCCCCTCCTCTCCTCCCCTCTCCCCCCCTTCCCCCCTCCCCCCCTCACCCCCTCCCCCCTCCCCCCTCACCCCCCTCCCCCCTCCCCCTCTCCCCCTCTCTTCCTCTCCTCTCTTCCCCTCCTCCTCCCCCTCTTCCCCTCTCCCCCTCTCCTCCTCTCGTCCTCTCTTCCTCTTCCTACCCCTCCCGCTCCCCCCTCTCCCTCTATTTCCCTCCTATTTTGCCCCCCTCTCCCCCTCTCCCCTCTCTCTCACTAAATGTTTTAGTCAAGGTCAGTATGTTTCATGATTAGTGAACTGTATGTAGATCACTATTTTTCTCTCGTTTGTCAAAGCAACATTCCTCATGATCTCAGTCATCAGGTTAATGGGTCTTTGGTCACAGTCATAGAGTGATACAGCATGGAAACAGGCCCATCGGCCCAACTTGCCCACACCGACCAACACGTCCCATCTCCACTAGATCACTCATACACCAGCGATGACCCGTACATAGTTGTATCCTGTACACTCGGGACAATTTTGCAGAAGCCAATGAACCTACAAACCTGTGCATCTTTGGAGTGTGGGAAGATATTAGAGATCCTGGAGAAAGCTGTCACAGGCCACAGGGAGAATATACAAACTCCACACAAACAGCATGCTCAGTCAGGATGGAGCCCGGGTTGCTGGCATCTCTACCGCTGCGCCACTGTGCCATCCAGCTGATACCTAGGTGAAACTTTCTAACAAACCTCAGTATAGAGAGCTTGGCTGATCTTTGGTGGCACAGCGGTAGAGTTGCTGCCTTACAGCAAATACAGCGCCGGAGACCCGGGTTCGATCCTGACTACGGGTGCTATCTGTAGGGAGTTTGTTTGTTCTCCCCGTGACCTGCGTGGGTTTCCTCCGAGATCTTCGGTTTCCTTCCACACTCCAAAGATGTGCAGGTTTGTAGGTTCATTTGGCTTGGTAAATGTAAACAATTGTCCCTAGTGTGTGTAGGATAGTGTTAGTGTGCGGGGATCGCTGGTCGGCGCGGACCTGGTGGGCCGAAGGGCCTGTTTCCGCGCTGTATATCTAAACTAAAACATGGCTGAGACCAATTGTAGCCACGAACACATCCACCCACTCTCTAAACCAGGGGTGGGGAACCTTTCCATGTCGGAATGCCGCATCAAGTTAGCTGTAATCTAATAAGGCCGCATCCAAGAGACTTCAACTAGATATACTTCAAAATGTACATTATTTTGTTAAAATAGCCCTCGTGACTGACTAATCTTTTAATTGTGGCCGTCAGTCGGGGAGTGATTATTTAGTTGAATCTTCTTTTACTCTTTGGTATTTTAAATACGTTCATTTTAAGATTAAAATAAAAATAATAAAAGACGAACAAAAACATATAATAAAAATAAAAGGATTTGTTCTACAAATATTGGATTGATTCAAAAGGCCGCACTTAATGGCACTAATTCCCCACCCACTCTCCAAACCTTCCCATTGCCAAGCTGGGAACACCCAGGCAACTCTCTGATGACCATAACAAACCTTGAGCCTGCTGTCAGTCTGGCTGATGATTTTAGCTACCACAGTTGGCTTAGTGTGCTACCAGAGAAGGGAAGAAGAAGGGAAGGATGTTGATTGTGCTGCGATGTTGTCTCAGCTCGCTGAGGCTTCTTCTTCTTGTGAATGAAACATCAACCACAGGAATAGTTAGATCTCAAGCCGGGTGTTGAGCAGCCAGGTTGTTGTCTCTGCGTCAATGTCTGCCAGGCCCTGACACAGCTCCATTTGGTGGGTGGTAGAGCGGGCACCCAGAGATGACATGGTTGGCTGAGACTGAGCAAGGTAGATTTGAGCAAAGTAGGCAAAAGTGCTGGAGAAACTCAGCGGGTGAGGCAGCATCTATGGAGCGAAGGAATAGGTGACGTTTCGGGTCTCGAAAGTGCTTAATGACCCGAAATGTCGCCTATTCCTTCGCTCTATAGATGCTGCCTCACCCGCTGAGTTTCTCCAGCATTTTTGTCTACCTTCAAGGTAGATCTGATATCTCGCTGTGTGTTCATATATTTGTTTTGTTCTTCCTGCAGCAGGTAGTTTTTGCCGGGTCAATATCCTGGTGCATCCCGTCTCGCTGAGCCTGAAGGAGGGCGATATCTTGGTGCTTCCGTGTTCCGCGGTGGGCAACCCTCCCCCACAGTACCAGTGGTTTCGTAATGACCAGCTCTTGCCCAATGCGAATAAACCCAACCTGGAGGTACGTGACGGTTTCCAGCTCCAGGCTTAACTCTCAACATGCAAACCCAGTCACAGGTTCCTTCTTTCTCAGGTGTTGTGAGCAAAAGTGATCTTTGATGTTATAATGTAGATTTGAGCAAAGTAGGCAAAAGTGCTGGAGAAACTCAGAGGGTGAGGCAGCATCTATGGAGCGAAGGAATAGGCGACGTTTTCTCGGGTCTCAACCCAAAAAGTCACCTATTCCTCTGCTCCATAGATGCTACCTCACCTTCTGAGTTTCTCGACCCGAAACGTCGCCTATTCCTTCGCTCCATAGATGCTGCCTCACCCGTTCAGTTTCTCCAGCGTTTCTGTCTACCTTCAATTTTCCAGCATCTGCAGTTCCTTCTTAAACAAAGGGGAACTGATGTTGTTTTATACCAAAGGTAGACACAAAGTGCTGGATTAACGCAGCGGGTTAGGCAGCATCACTGGAGAACAGAATCTCTTTGCGGCAGAGTTGCTACCTCACAGTGCCAGAATCCCGGATTCGATCCTGACTACAGGTGCTGTCTGTCCAGAGTTTGTACATTCTCCCCCTGACCGTGTGGAATGTCTCTGGGTGCTCCAGGCTTCCTCTGAGTTTGTAGGTTAATTGGCTTTGGTAAAAATTGTAAATTGTCTCTAGTGCGTGAAGGATAGTGTTGGTGTGCGGGGATCGCTGGTCGGCGCGGACTCGCTGGCCGATGGGACTATTTCCACGCTATATCTCTAAACGATACAAATGGATAGGTGGCGTTTCACGTCAGGACAGTCTGAAGAAGGGTCCCAACCTCAATCATCACCTATCCGTTTTCACCAGAGATGTTTGTGTGCCTGACCTGGCAACCAAGTCAAGTCAACTCTATTTGTCACATATACATCCAAGATGTGCAGTGAAATGAAAGTGACAATGCCTGCAAGTTGTACAAAAACTACAGAACGGAATAGAGCAGAATCAGTATTTACATGTTAGACATTAAAAAAAAGGACACAATACAACAGTAAATGAGTACAGTAAATGCTGTCAAACTATAATAATAATGTGGATATTGTCTATTAGGCAGGTGAGTTTGAGATGAATTGTAGTGTACAGTGGGAAGAAAATTGGAAGTTAATGCAAGTGGATTTGACAGGTTAAGCCAAATCTGAAGGCATCAATGAGAATTTCAGCATGGGTTTCTTCTTCCTAACCCGTGCCCACCGCTTCCACTCTCACATCTTTAGTTCAGTTTAGTTTACTATCAAATATTTAATTTTTCTCTCAAGGATGACACGGTGGCACAGCGGGTAGAGCTGCTGCTCACAGCACCAGACGCCCGAGTAAAAAACCTGACCTCAGGTGCTTTCTATGTGGAGTTTGCACCTTTCCCAGCGACCAGGTGGATTTTCTGCGGATGCTCCAGTTTCCTCCCACTTCCCAAAGACATGCAGGGTTGTAGGTTAATTGGCCTCTGTAGGTTGGCCCGAGTGTGTAGGGAGTGGATGCGCAAAGTGAAATAACAGAAGCGATGTGAGCAGGTGATCAATAACTGGTACAGACTGGATGGGCCGATGGGCCTGTTGCCATGCTTCATCTTTCAATCAATCAATCTTGATTTCAGGTTATTGGAGTCACAACTGCTGACCGGGGGAAGTATTACTGCCGTGCATTCAACCTTTATCACGATGTCTGGAGCAGAGTGGTTACAGTAGAGATCGGTATGTCCAGCGCGGTATAGGAAACATGATCCTGGATTATTCCCCTCTTCTCCTAACGAAGTGGAGTCTCACTCAGAAACAGTTATGTAGCCATGCACCTCTGCCTAGAACATAGAGTGATACAGCGTGGAAACAGGCCCTTCAGCCCAAATTGCCCAGACCAACCAACATTGCCCAACTACACTAGTCCCACCTGCCTGCGTTTGGCCCACGTCCCTCCAAACCTGGTTGTATCCATGTATCTGTCTAACGTTGCGATTTAAACGTTGGGATAGACCCTGTCTGAGCTACCACCTCTGCAGCACAATCCACACATCACAGATCGATAGATTCTTGATTAGCACAGGTGTCAGAGGTTATGGGGAGAAGGCAGGAGAATGGGGTTAGGAAGGAGAGATAGATCAGCCATGATTGAATGGCAGAGTAGACTTGATGGGCCGAATGGCCTAATTCTACTACTATCACTTATGACCTTATGATCTTTAGAATGTCAGCTACAGAATTGTGCTGTTCTTCTGAGATCCACCTTATTCTCACTCAGCAACCCCACACATGGCAAATGATCCCACACAACAAGTTACAGCCACAAACGTGCTCCCTGGTCACAGGCTAGCGAGGCCACCTGCTGCCTCTTTACTTTACATTTTCAATTGGGACTTTCTTTAATCGGACTTCACTGGACTTTATCTTGTGCTAAACGTTATTCCCTTTATCCTGTATCTGTGCACGACTCGATTGTAACCATGTTCAGTGTTTTCTTTCACTGGATGACAAAAGAGTTTTCACTTTTACCTGTGACAATAATTAACTAAAGTAAACAATTCAGCTAAAAACACCCCAGCGGTATGAACATTGATCTCTCCAATTTCTCCAAGGTAGTCCTTGCTTTCTCCCTCCTTCCCAGCTCTCCCACAGCCCACTGTCTCTGCCTCTTCCTTTCCTTTCATCGCCCACCCCACAACACCAGTCTGAAGAAGCGTCTCGACCCTAAATGTTGCCTATTCCTTTGCCCCATAGATGCTGCCTCACCCGCTGAGTTTTTTTTGCCTACCTTTGGTTTTTCCAGCATCTGCAGTTCTTTCTTAAACTAACTTGTCTGGTTGTTTTTGTTACCAGCCTAACAACCCAGAGCCCGTAAATACAGATGCCACGGAGCATGAGAGAGTAGGAGTAGTCACTCGACTCCCCGAGCCTGGCCACCGTTCAGTGTGATCAGGGCCCAATCCTCAACTCCACTCCTCTCCTCTGCCTCTTCCCATCGCCCTCAATTCCCCAATTGACTGGACGTATCACGGCCTGGATCAGCAACTCAAACGCCTGGGCATGAAGAAGCTGGCAAAAAGTGGTGAACACTGCCCAGTCCATCACGGCTTCTCTCCTCCCCACCATCGAAGGGATCTACAGGAGTCAATGCCTCAAAAAGGCAGCCAGCATCTTCAGGGACTCACACCACCCTGGCCACAACCTGCTCACATATCTGTTGTGCTGCTGCAAGTAAGAATTTCATTGTTCCGTTTCGGGGGACAGATGACAATAAAACACTCTTGACTCTAGACCTAATTACGGTAACTTCTTGGCCAGCATCAGCAGCTACATTAATGCCCATTTGAAGAAGGGTCACAGGAGATCATAAGGTCCTAAGTGATAGGCGTAGAATTAGGCCATTCGACCCATCGTCTACTCCGCCATTCAATCATGGCTGATCTATCTCTCTCTCCTAACCCCATTCTCCTGCCTTCTCCCCATAATCTTTGGCACCCGCAATGATCAAAAATCTATCTCTGCCTTAAAAATATCCACTGACTTGACCTCCACAGCTGTCTGTGGCATTGAGTTCCACAGATTCACCACCCTCTAACAAAATACATTTCTCCTCACCTTTAATTCTGAGGCTGTGACCTCTGGTCCCAAACTCTCGAGAGGAAACATTCTTCCTCTCTGAGGATCGAGATGAATGGAGCCTTCCTCTCAACCCTGCCTGAATGCAACAGGCTTGCTTCTCACGGCCCTCTGGTGCTGAGTAGCTAATCACTCGCATTATGAATAATTGTCCGAAAATTCAACAATAGGCACCAAATCCACAGCGCCCAGAAAAACCCGCAGTGCATTCTCTGTGGACGTGTTGCGGTTTATTTACAGCTGTTGCATTTAACCCAGTGGCTGCAGATTCTGTACTTCGCTGTTAAAGGGACTAACTACACTACGAATGGGGGATTTCACTGGAGGTGGTCTTGGAGGGGTGGATGCTCCTCAAACTGCGGAGCATCCTGGACAACACAGCTCACCCCCTCCATGACACGCTGGTCAACCTGAGGAGCACCTGCAGCAGCAGACTGGTCCCACCAAGATGCAGCACAGAACGCCACAGGAGATCCTTCTTCCCTGTGAATATCAAACTGTACAACTTCTCCCCCTTCTATCGTGGGGTAGACTGACTCCCCCCCCCCCCCCCCCCAATCTTTGCACATCCCCAGTCTTTTCCATTCGTCACTTGAATTTCATGTTTCATGTATCTTGTTGTGTTTTATGACTGTTGCCAGATCAATGTCCCACCTGGGATAAATAAAGTTCTATCCTATCATATTGTTTTTTTTTATTGTATCAGAGTTACACTTGTTGCCATGAGTACTGACAATCAGTCACTTATTCATATACTTCCTGTATCCTTACAGGTCCCAACACTTCCTTCAATGACGCATTCATCGGGGAGACTGAAGAAGGTAATATTTTCAACGTGTCTTGTCCAAACGTCTGCCATGCTGCCCTGTTTCATCTTCAATCACATGCCTGCCAATGAGATCTCTGCCGCCGATCTCACTGGCCCAGATCCCAATGTCTCCCTGACATTGAGATCTTTGCCTTCATGTTTAAAGTCCCTCACATACCCAGCTCTGTTGCACCAACTCTTCAACAAACACTAAACTCTTTCCAAATCTCTGTCTTCCTGCAACTCTTGGCCCCTGCAAACAACTGCAGATGCTGGTTTATACAAAAGAGAGACACAAAGTGCTGGAGTAATTCGGCAGGTCAGGCAGCATCTCAGGAGAAAAAGGATGGGTGACGTTTTGGATCAGGACCCTTCTTCAGACTGGACTGAAGAACAGATTCGATCAAAATGTCACCTATCCATGTTCTCCACAGATGCTGCCTGATCCGCTGAGTTACTCCAACACTCTGTGAAACGTCACCTATCCATGTTCTCCAGAGATGCTGCCTGACCCGCTGAGTTACACCAGCTCTCTGTGTGTCTAACTCTTGGCCTCTTTTATAATCAGCTGTTCAGATCCAAAGCTCTGTAATTTCCTCCCTGTCTCCACACATTGTCTGCTGCTTGTTACACAATCGTCTCACTAATCGTTCAGCTCATCATATGTTGGCTTTGGATATATATAGTTTACTCTGATTATATTGACGTTAGATCTGGGACTATTCTGATGATGGATCATCTTGACAATGGGTTTATACATGGATGGGTGCATTTGATGCTTTCAATGTTGTGATTCTGTTCCCTCAAGCAAGTATGCTGTAACACTGCCCTCTCTCCCCATCCCCCCACTCGCAACAAGGGCAGAGTCCCCCTGGTCCTCACCTTTCACCCCACCAGCCGGCACATACAACACATAGTCCTCCGCCAATTTCGCCACCTCCAATGTGACCCCACCACTCGCCACATCTTCCCATCTCCCCCCCTATCTGCCTTCCGCAAAGACCGCTCCCTCCACTTGTCAATTCTTCCCTTCCCTCCCGCTCCACCCCTTCCCCGGGCACTTTCCCTTGCAATGGCAAGAGATGCTACACTTGTCCCTTCACCTCTCCCCTCGACTCCATTCAAGGACCCAAGCAGTTTTTCCTGGTCCGACAGAGGTTCACCTGCACCTCCTCCAACCTCATCTATTGCATCCGCTGCTCCAGATGCCAGATGATCTATATCGGTGAGACCAAGCGGAGGCTTGGCGATCGTTTCGCCGAACACTTCCGCTCGGTCCGCAATAACCCCAAAAACTCAACCCCCAAGCCCCGACCTCCCGGTGGCTCAGCACTTCAACTTCCCCTCCCATTCCGTATCCGACCTCTCGGTCCTGGGCCTCCTCCACGGCCAGAGTGAGCAACACCGCAAGTTGGAGGAACAGCACCTCATATTCCGCTTGGGGAGTCTGCATCCTTTGGGCTTGAACATTGAATTTTCTCAATTCTGTTAACCCTTGCTGTCTCCTCCCCTTCCTACCTCTCCTTCAGCCCTCGGGCTCCTCCTTTTTCCTTTCTTCCCCCCACCTCCTCCCGCCCCCCATCAGTCTGAAGAAGGGTTTCGGCCCGAAATGTTGCCTATCTTCTTCGCTGCATAGATGCTGCTGCACCCGCTGAGTTTCTCCAGCATTTTGTGTACCCAAGGTTAATACGAGGCTGCTTGGGATTAATAGTTAGTACACTACTGAACGCTAATATTTAATAGTTCCGTTCAGCTTTGCTTTCTCTCGCCGATGAACACTGCGCTGATTAGATGCTGTATTTTCCCACAGTCTCCAGCCCAGGACCACAGATGAATGTTGACAATCACCCTACACATCTCCAGGGTAATTCTGCACGGTTTTCAAGTCTGCTTTGTTTTGTCCCCGTCGAGGTTTTCACTCTTTGTGAGGTGCAGGTTGCATTGGGAGGGGTTAGTGGATCTTGCCTGAACCCAGACTGTATGTTGGCAGAGTATTTGATCCTCATGTCCAATTGTCCCATTCCCTGCTGAGTAAGCACAAAGGTCTGTAGCTACTGTATAAATATAAACATAAGAAAATTAGGGAGACACAAAGTGCTGAAGCAACTCAGCGGGACAGACACCATCTCTGGAGAAGAGGAATGGGTGATGTTTCGGGTCAACACCCTTCTTCAGACTCTGGTCTCGACCCGAAACGTCGCCCATTCCTTCTCTCCAGAGAAGCTGCCTGTCCCGCTGAGTTACTCCAGCACTTTGTGCCAATCTGCAGTTCCTTCCCACACAGAAGAAAACAAGAGCTGGTGTAAAGCAATCAACCCTTCACTCTGGTAGTGGCAAATCCTGTCTTGGCTTTTAACAGGGTGGCATGGTGGCGCAGCGGGTAGCACTGCTGCTTCACTACATCAGAAACCCGGGTTTGATCCTGACTGTGTGGAGTTTGTACGGATTTCCAGTGACTGGTGCTCCAGTTTCTTCCCACATTGCAAAGACGTGCGGGTTTGTAGGTTAACTGGCCCTCTGTAAATTGCCCCTAGTGTGTAGGGAGTGGATGAGAAAGTGGGATAACATAGAACTAGTGTGTGGGTTCAAATGTGCAAGCTTTGAATGAATCAGCTTTGACCATTCACTTTCTCCTCAAGTTTGCTTCACTGCGCTGGTCATGGATATAAAAACGATATTTTTGAACTCTGTAATTTGCCAAGGATCGACACATTGAGCATCAAAAACTCCCAGACAAGTGCAACATAAATTAAACATCGTGCAGAGCTCCTTCACCAAGCCAGCTACTCCCAGGGTAACTGGGTGGGCAGCATGGTCGAGTTGCTGCCTCACAGCGCCATACAGGTTCAATCCTGACCATGGCTGCTGTCTGTATAGAGTTTGCACGTTCTCCCTGTGACCTGTGTGGGTTTTCTCCGAGATCTTCAGTTTCCTCCATGCTCCAAAGACGTGCAGATTTGTAGGTTAATTGGCTTGGACTAAATGTAAAATTGTCCCTAGAGTGGGCAGGATAGTGTTAGCGTACGGGCATTACTGGCCGGCACGGACTCGGTGGGCCGAAGGGCCTGTTTCCACGCTGTATCTCTAAACTGAACTAAACTAAACTACAGCACAGAATAGACACGAATTAAAACCCCACATAAATTATCTAATGAGGAAGGGGAGAAAAAAATGTAAATCTTTGTGTGGTGATAAACTAGAGCGGGGTAAACGCTAGCTGGTCCAATACGCTGCCAATGTTACTTGCTGGTCATCCCGCAGATGTTCACTGGCTCTGTTTGCTTGCAGCGACGGACAAAGTTGCCCTGCTGATTGGGAACATGAATTACTGCCATCACAAGCAGCTGAAGGCCCCAATGGTGGACGTACATGAGCTGACAAACCTCCTCCGACAGCTCGACTTCAAGGTCGTGTCCCTGCTTGACCTCACCGGCCTGGAGATGCACACAGCTGTCCACGAGTTCCTGCTGCTGCTTGACAAGGGAGTGTATGGTACCCACACTTTAACTCCTCCAATTTACAAGTACAAATGGATTAACTCAGTCAGGCCCAATGCCAATTGAAGGAATAGCACTTCATATGTCGCTTGGGCAGCTTACACCCTAGCGGTATGAATATTGGCTTGACTAACTCTCTCCCTCTCTCTCTCTCTCTCTCCCTCCCTCCCTCTCTCCCTCTCTCCCTCTCTCTCCCTCTCTCTCTCTGTCCCTCCCTCCCCCATCCTAGTTCTCCTAGTTCACCAACTAGGATCACTGTTCTCCTGATTACATTTTACTGATTGAACGCCACGTTGCCACCTTCCCCTCAGCCAACGATGATCCATTCTACATTATCCTTGAGGTTCATCCCCTTTGATCTCTCGTTTTCACACCTTAGCCCTCCATATCTCTATGTCTCTGAAGACAGGTCTTGATCTGAAACGTCACCCACCCCTTTTCTCCCGGGATGCTGCCTGTCCCGCTGAGTTACTCCAGCACTTTGTGCCTTTATCTTCGGTGTGATCCTGCATCTGCAGTTCCTTCTAACACATTTTGTTAACTTCCCGTTACTTCCTCTTGCTCCCCTCCCCTCCGGCAAATCTGCCAGCGCCACGTCACTTGCTTTATGCCAGAGTACAAACCCCCCCTTGTACAACCCCCCTCGTACAACCCCCCCTTGTACAACCAACCTCACCCTCATACAACCACCCCCCTCCTTGTACAACCCCCCCTTGGTACAAACCAGCCCCCCTTGTACAACCCCCCTTGTACAACAACTCCCCTCATACAACCACCCCCCCCTTGTACAACCCCCCTTGTACAACCAGCCCCCCTTGTACAAACCAACCTCCCCTCATACAACCCCCCCCTTGTACAACCCCCCCTTGTACAACCCCCCCTTGTACCAACCTCCCCTCATACAACCACCCCCCCCTTGTACAACCCCCCCCCCTTGTACAACCCCCCCTTGTACAACCCCCCCTTGTACAACCCCCCCTTGTACAACCCCCTTGTACAACCAACCTCCCCCCTCGTACAACCACCCTTGTACAACCCCCCCTTGTACAACCCTCCCCTCGTACAACCCCCCCTTGTACAACCACCCGCCCTTGTACAACCCCCCCCTCGTACAACCCCCCCTTGTACAACCCCCCCTCGTACAACCCCCCCTTGACAACCAGCCCCCCTTGTACAACCCCCCCTTGTACAACCAACCTCCCTCGTACAACCACCCGCCCCTTGTACAACCCCCCCTTGTACAACCTGCCGCCCCCCTTGTACAACCGACCCCCCCTTGTACAACCAGCCCCCCCTTGTACAACCGACACCCCCTTGTACAACCAACCCCCTTGCTTTTCGAAAATCAGGCGCTAGTGCTTGTGCTGTGAGGGGAGTGGGTGTGTGTGGGCCAGTGTTGGGAAGGGTAGGTGGGGTTAGGTATGTGTGGGATGACTGGGTTAGAACGATTGTTATGTGTGTATGGGATATGTGTGTGTAGGAATTTAGATGTGTCTGTATGAGGTCATGTTATAGGAGTAGAATTAGGCCATTCGGCCCATCGGGCCTACTCTGCCATTCAATCATGGCTGATCTCCAGCCCCCTAATCCCATTTTCCTGCTTTCTCCCCCATAACCCTTGACACCCGCTCTGATCAAGAATTTATCTATCTCTGCCTTAAAAATATCCACTGACTTGGCCTCCACAGCCGTCTGTGGCCCTCAGTACCATCCATGATAATCAATCATGATAATCAGTTACAAATATCCAATAGCCTTGACCATCCGCTTTCTCCGCAGGTTTGCTGTACTATGCCGGACATGGATATGAAAACTACGGGAACAGTTTTATGGTTCCCATCGACGCTCCATACTCCTACACCTCTGAGCATTGCCTGTGTGTCCAGAATATTCTGCAGTTAATGCAGGAGAAGCAGACGGGACTGAACATATTCCTGCTTGACATGTGTCGCAAAAGGTGAGGAAAAGGAGAATTATGTTCTGTAATCTGCCTGGGTAACGTTGGTGAGATGGTCACGTTCGTGAGGGGGTCACGTTGGTGAGATGGTCACGTTGGTGAGATGGTCACGCTGGTGAGATGGTCACGCTGGTGAGATGGTCACGCTGGTGAGATGGTCACGTTGGTGGGATGGTCACGTTGGTGGGATGGTCACGTTGGTGGGATGGTCATGTTGGTGGGATGGTCACGTTGGTGAGATGGTCACGCTGGTGAGATGGTCACGCTGGTGAGATGGTCACGTTGGTGGGATGGTCACGTTGGTGGGATGGTCATGTTGGTGGGATGGTCACGTTGGTGGGATGGTCACGTTGGTGGGATGGTCACGTTGGTGAGATGGTCATGTTGGTGGGATGGTCATGTTGGCGAGGTGGTCACGTTGGTGGGATGGTCACGTTGGTGGGATGGTCATGTTGGTGGGATGGTCACGTTGGTGGGATGGTCATGTTGGCGAGGTGGTCACGTTGGTGAGATGGTCACGTTGGTGGGATGGTCACGTTGGTGGGATGGTCACGTTGGTGGGATGGTCATGTTGGCGAGGTGGTCACGTTGGTGGGATGGTCCACGTCACGTGGTGAGATGGTCACGTTGGTGGGATGGTCATGTTGGCGAGGTGGTCACGTTGGTGGGATGGTCACGTTGGTGGGATGGTCATGTTGGCGAGGTGGTCACGTTGGTGAGATGGTCACGTTGGTGAGATGGTCACGTTTGTGAGGGGGTCACGTTGGGTGAGTGAATGGTCCACATCGTTGTGGGATGGTCACGTTTTTTGAAGGGTCACGTTGGTGAGATGTCACGTTGGTGGGATGTCACGTTGGCGAGGTGTCACGTTGGTGAGATGGTCACGTTGGTGAGATGGTCATGTTGGTGAGATGGTCACGTTGGTGAGATGGTCACGTTTGTGAAGGGTCACGTTGGTGAGATGGTCACGTTGGTGAGATGGTCACGTTGGTGGGATGGTCACGTTGGCGAGGTGGTCACGTTGGTGAGATGGTCACGTTGGTGAGATGGTCACGTTGGTGACGGGTAATCACGTTGGTGAGATGGTCACGTTGGTGAGATGGTCATGTTGGTGAGGGGGTCACAGTAGACGGTGGTCACGTTGGTGAGATGGTCACGTTGGTGACGGGTGGTCACGTTGGTGAGATGGTCACGTTGGTGAGATGGTCACGTTGGTGGGATGGTCACGTTGGTGAGGGGGTCACGTTGGTGAGATGGTCACGTTGGTGACGGGTGGTCACGTTGGTGAGATGGTCACGTTGGTGACGGGTGGTCACGTTGGTGGGATGGTCACGTTGGTGAGGGGGTCACGTTGGTGAGATGGTCACGTTGGTGACGGGTGGTCACGTTGGTGAGATGGTCACGTTGGTGAGATGGTCACGTTGGTGGGATGGTCACGTTGGTGAGGGGGTCACGTTGGTGAGATGGTCACGTTGGTGACGGGTGGTCACGTTGGTGAGATGGTCACGTTGGTGACGGGTGGTCACGTTGGTGGGATGGTCACGTTGGTGAGGGGGTCACGTTGGTGAGATGGTCACGTTGGTGACGGGTGGTCACGTTGGTGAGATGGTCACGTTGGTGAGATGGTCACGTTGGTGGGATGGTCATGTTGGTGAGGGGATCACAGTAGACGGTGGTCACGTTGGTGAGGGGGTCACGTTGGTGAGATGGTCACGTTGGTGAAATGGTCACGTTGGTGAGATGGTCATGTTGGTGAGGGGGTCACGTTGGTGAGATGGTCACGTTGGTGAGATGGTCACGTTGGTGGGATGGTCACGTTGGTGAGGGGGTCACAGTAGACGGTGGTCACATTGGTGAGATGGTCACGTTGGTGAGATGGTCATGTTGGTGAGGCGGTCACGTTGGTGAGATGGTCACGTTGGTGGGATGGTCACGTTGGTGAGGGGGTCACAGTAGACAGTGGTCACATTGGTGAGATGGTCACGTTGGTGAGATGGTCACATTGGTGAGATGGTCGTGTTGGTGAGGGGGTCACGTTGGTGAGATGGTTACGTTGGTGGTGACGTGGGGGGTCACGTTGGTGAGATGGTCACATTGGTGAGATGGTCACATTGGTGAGATGGTCGTGTTGGTGAGGGGGTCACGTTGGTGAGATGGTTACGTTGGTGAGGGGGTCACGTTGGTGAGATGGTCACATTGGTGAGATGGTCACGTTGGTGAGATGGTCATGTTGGTGAGGGGGATACGTTGGTGAGATGGTCACGTTGGTGAGGGGATCACAGTAGACGGTGGTCACGTTGGTGGGTCAGTGAGGGTTGAGAAATGATCGTTGTCAGAGGAATGATTGTGATTGACGTGATGGATGGTTTCCACAACCATGGGCGTGAGACCTTTAGAAATAAAGAACAAAGAGGATAGGTTGTGTGAGCATGAAGCATTAAATGACAATACCAATGACTTTATAGAGTACAATATTCTGGTAACAGAACAAGCCAAGAAAGTAAAGCTGGGTCCAGAGGTTTTATAAATATAACAGGAGTCACTCCTTTCCCACTTTATCTTTTCAGGAACATGCATGATGAAATCATTCCACAAATGGAAGCCTTGAGAGTCACAGCAAATATAGTTTATGGCTACGCCACGTAAGCATTTTTCCTTCTCTTTGTCCTCTGTAGCGTTAACCAGCCTGCCAGCTTAAAGTCTTTTATAGAGCTGCTATTTTACAGTGGTAACCTTGACTACAGTTATTGCACTAGAAAAATAATGACGATTATCTTTCGTGGCGTCAAGGTATTCCCGAGCTTTACAGGCTAGTTTTTAATTTAGTTTAGAGATACAACGTGGAAACAGGCCCGTGTCCTTACACACCAGGGGCAATTTACAGAAATCAATTAATGTACAAACTCACACGTCTTTGGAATGTGGGAGGAAACCGGAGCACCCGGGGAAAACCAACGCGGTCACAGGGAGAACATACAAACTCCGTACAGACAGCACCCGCCGTCAGGATCAAACCTGGGTCTCTGGCGCTGTGAGGCAGCAACTCTACCGCTGCGCCACCGTGCCGCTCTTAATAAGGTAATTAATTATTTCTTGGTAGTATAATTACTACATCAATGTACGACCCATTTTTTTCGTACAGATTTTGATTGAGACTTTAATATTGATTGGAACAATAGAAATAACTCATCTTGACTTTTTCCTCAAAGTCATCTGGGTGGAAATTGTCCCCCATGCTCCCAGCATTACAACAAAAATCAAACATTAAGAAGTCATTAATTGGCTGTTTATTGACATTAACAACTAGGCTTTCATGAGGATGGGAGATCAGGACCATTCTCTAGTTGGTAATAGAATGGTTCAGTTGCCTGATATCAGCTGGAAAGAAATGCAGATAATGTACATGAGGATGTGGGATGCTGTAGAAGGGCCTAAACCGGCCATTAATCACTCATTCTGTTTATTCCATCACATGTTAATGTCATAGAGTGATACAATGTGGTAACAGTCCCTTCAGCCCAACTTGCCCACACCGGCTAACATGCCCCAGCTACACTAGTCCCACCTGCTCGCGTTTGGTCCATATCCCTCCAAACCTGTCCTAACCATGTACCTGTTTTTTTGGGGGGTTTTTTAATAATATTTTTATTAGAAGTCATATACTATAGGGCACATTAAGAATAATATAATACATTTCATACACAACTTCTGTTTTTGAATTTAATAATAAAAAAGTAATTTAAGCAAAAAGAGAGAAAAAGAAAGTTAGGTAAGGTGGTGAAAGTGATAGTTCGTGAAAAGTACAAGAGAGACAGAAGAGATATTTTTAAAAAAATGTAAAAGGAAGATAAAACGGAAGGGATATACCTACTTCGTATCTTTGCACACCCCTCACCTGGTTCTGAAACAGTTTATTTTCAGGATTATGTTGCATCATATGCTTGTAATAAATCGATAAACGGAGACCAAATCTTTAAGAATTGGTCTGATTTGCCTGCTAGGACGAATCTCATATCTTCTTCGTGTAACAATTCAGACATATTTGAAATCCACATTTTAAGCGTTGGTGTTGGTGCATTTTTCCAGAATTTTAATATACGTTTTTTTGCCGTTATTAAGCCATAGTTAAGGAAACTCTCTTGGAACGAAGTCAGCCGGTCGGTCTCCATTGTTCCAAAGATAATCAATTCTGCATTGGGGTTCATTTCTGTTTTAAATAGTTTTGTAAACATTTTGAAAATGTAATTCCAAAACTTCTGAAGTTTTATGCAAAAGACAAAAGAGTGTGCTATAGTTGCATCTTGAGATAAGCATTTATCACAGATGGGTGAGACATTTGGAAATATTTTATTCAATTTAGTTTTTGAGTCATATAATCTATGTAAAATTTTAAATTGAATTAAGGTATGTCTTACATTTATTGAACATTCAGATTCAGATTCAGATTCCTTTATTGTCATTCAGACCTTTCGGTCTGAACGAAATTTGTTACCTTGCAGTCATAACATGTAATAAATTAAAACAAAACACACAATAAACACATATTTAACATCCATGTACATTTATGTACATATAGCAAATATTTATCCCATCAGTCTTTCAAGATATTTATAGATAATTATTGTTCCCAGCCTCTTCTGATTGCATCAGATGGTGGTATCTCTATGTTTAAAATAATATTATACAAATATGATATTAAATGAGTAGAATCCGTCTTTCTGTTCATAGCTTCATCTAGCATATCCGAAGTCAAAGTTTTATGTTCTTTTGTATGTGTTTTCAAGTAGTCACGGATTTAAAGATATTTAAAGTACTGATTTAAATGAGTTATATTTAAGTTGTGGTTGTTGGAATGATAATAGATTTCCCATTTCATACATTTCTCCAAAGGTTTTAATTCCTATTCTTTCCCAGTGTGTAAACGGTTTATCGATAGTAGATGGTTTAAATGACGGATTATTAAAAAAAGGAGAGAGATGCGATAGATTTCTTAATTTGAAAGTTAATTTTATTTGTTTCCATGTTCGTATTGTACTATGAATAATTGGATTTTTCTTGTATTTTGTATTATTCAGTTTTATCGGTGAGAGAAGGATCGCTCCTATATTAAAAGGAGAGCAGTCCACTCCCTCCATTACTATCCAATCTACCTGTTGGGCAGAATTGTCCAACAAGTAAATTATATTTGTAATACTCGTTGCCCAGTGATAATACAGAAAGTTGGGTAGTGTCAGTCCGCTGATTTTTTTGGCAACTTGCCGCCATGTTTAACTGTCAAATCTTTTCCCCTTCACCTTAAATCCTCTGATTCTCGATTCCCCGACTCAGGGCAAGAGACTGTGCATCTACCCGATCCGTTCCTCTCACGATTTTATACACCACACATTTTATAATGTGTGTGTGTGTGTTATATGTTGCAGGTGCCCCGATGCAGAGGCGTATGAAATTAGCCAGGGTGAGCTAACGAACGGGATCTTCATGAGTTTTCTGAAGAAGCGCTTGCTGGAGGATGAGAAGGTCACTGTGCTGCTGGATAAAGTAGCAGAAGGTGCGTTTAGTTTTGCACAAAGATCAAATATGCACCACCCAAGGTGTTAATGTGGTGGTCATTGTGCCACAAGGCCCACCGTCAGCCTTCCTATTTGGAACCGCCACACTTCACTGGGCAGCACGGGGGCACTATGGTCACAGTTGCTGCCTCACAACGCCAGGGGCACAGGTTCGATCGTACGATCCCCGCACATTAACACTACCTACACTCACTAGGGACAAGTTATTTATCTAAAACCAATCAACTTTGAGGATATTGGTTAGAGGTGAACATTGAATTTTTCTCAATTCTGTTACCCTTGCGGTCTCCTCCCCTTCCACCTCTCCATCAGCCCTCGGGCCCTGGCATTCCCTCTATCTCTATCTCCCTCCCCCACCCTAGCACTAGCTTCTCGTTTTCACACCACAAACAGCTTACAATGGCTTGTTCTCTTTATCATCGATACTTTTTTGCATATCTTTCATTCATTGTTCTTTATCTCTCCACATCACCGTCTATATCTTTCGTTTCCCTGATCCCTGACCGGTCTGAAGAAGGGTCTCGACCCGAAACGTCACCTATCTCCTTCGCTCCTTAGATGATGCTGAACCCGCTGAGTTTCTCCAGCTTTTTGTGTAACCTACAAACCTGTACGTCTTTGTACAGGTTTGTAGGTGGTACTAAAACCTGTAATAAATTTTGGACAGAAATATTTAAGATAATTTCGAATGTTGTTAATATGAATCTGATCCCTGACTCAAAGTTAATAATATTGGGAATATTAGAAACAGATCAATTAATAACAACGAATCAAAGATTTTTTATTGATTACAGTTTAATAAATGGGAAAAATTAATATTGAAATTCTGGAAAGGTCCTACACCCCCAACAACCAAAATGTGGATTACAGGAATGTCGGAGACACTTCATCTGGAAAGATTAAGGCTTGTCCTACTGGACAAGTTGGATCTTTTCAGAGGGATATGGTCTCCATTTATTGAATAAGGGTCAAAATGGCTCGGTACGAGAGAGCCTGACTGAAGCCTGAATAATGGAATAGATGAAGAATCATGTATAACAAATCATGGATATATCTCCAATGATGGATAACTTTTTAAATATTCCACTCATTTCTTTATTTTTGATTTTCTACTTTTACTTTATTTCTCTCTATCTTTTCCTATCTGCAAAAAAAAATGCATAGAAATACAAATAAGACATAATTGTTAATATTAATAATATTACGAATGTATGTGAGAAGTATATTCTATTAATATGTATTTACGTCTAATAAAAATACTTAACAAAAACCTGTAAGTCTGTGGAGTGTGGGAAGAAACCGAAGAACTCGGGGAAAACCCACGCGGTCACGGGGAGAACGTACAAACTCCGTACAGACAGCGCCCGTAGTCGGGAGCGAATCCGGGTCCCTGCTGCTGATGAGGCAGCAACTCTACCGCTGCGCCACCGTGCCACCCAGCAGATAGACGCAAAGTGCTGGAGTAACTCAGCAGGTCAGACAGTATTTCTGGAGAAGAAGGATGGGTGACGTTTTCAGTTGGAACCCTTGGAAGCCCATTTCTTGCTATTTTTGCATGGATCCTTGTGTGACTTCCCTCCCTCTCGAACTCTCTTCCTTAAGGGCCTGTCCCACTTATGTGATATCGCAGCAGGTGGCCGAAAATTTTCAACATGTTGAAAATCCAACGGCGACCAGAAAAAGGTACAGGTACGACTGTTTGGGTGACTACTCACCACCATACACGCGACCTGTTGCGACCATGTCGACACAAAGTCGCCAAACAAATCGCGTAAGTGGGACAGGCCCTTTAATCCATGAGTTAGATGAGCTCATCTGCAGTTTATCACCAGAGGAAGTGTGATCTCTACCCTAGCCCAGGTAGCTCTATTATCCTGCCCGCCCCTCCCGCACAATTTAAACTTGATTAGTCTTTCCCTTTCCAGTTCCAATAAAGGCTCTTTGACCCCAGACCGCAGCCCAGCCGCAGAATGTGGGGAACCATAATCTGGGTATTGACGGCTGATTACTGCCTTCAAATTACTTGGTAGGTCAATGAAAAGGGCAAGAAGGGGAGCGCACAATGCAAGATTAGCTGTAAGAGACTGAAGGTGAGGGAGGGAAACATTTAATAGGAATCTGAGGGGTAACTTTTTCACACAAAGGGTGTATGGAATGAACTGCAGGAGGAGGTAGTTGAGGCTGGTACCATCACAACATTTAAGAGACATTTGGACAGGTACATGGATAGGACAGGTTTAGAGGGATATAGGCCAAATGCAGGCAGGTGGGACTCGTGTCGATGGGGCATGATGGCCGGTGTGGGCAAGTTGGGCTGAAGGGCCTGTTTCCAAGCTGTATCACTCTATGACTCTCCATGACTCTTTCAGTCGGAGAGCAGGAGGAATATTTTAAGAGCCCTGATCCTATGGATTTCACTTCCAGAGTGAAGGGTTATAGCAGAAACAAGTCATGATCACATTGAATGGCGGTGCTGGCTCTTAGGGCAAATTACCGACTCCTACACCTATTGTCTATTGTCTAACATGAACCTGGACAGCTGCATGAGGAAAACATAGATGGGCATGGGACAGAGGGAGGAATGTGACTGGAATTCATATTGAATTGTCTCCCATTCACGTTATGTATATTTATTAATATAATCCCACCTGTTTCCAGCAGGTGGAGCCCCTCACCATGTGTAACTGCATGCGTTGGCTTCACCTTTGCTTCAGGCATGTCCATACAGCACACTGGAGGAGGACACGGCATAAAAGACATAGTTTGGTGTAGTTCAGTTCAGTTCAGTTCAGTTCAGTTCAGTTCAGTTTAGTTCAGTTTAGTGAAACAGCACGGAAACAGATCCTTCGACCCACCGAGTCCGTGCCGACCAGTGATACCCATACACCAGCACTATCCTACACACTAGGGACAATTTTCAGAAGCCAATTAACCTACAAACCTGCACGTCTTTGGAATCTGGGAGGAAACCAGAGCACCCGGAGGAAACCCACGTGGTCACGGGGAGAACGTACAAACTCCGTACAGACAGTAACCCTTCTTCAGACTTGTCCCGACCCGATACATCCTTTATCTACAGAGACGTGGCCTGACCCGCTGCGTTACTCCAGCACTCTGTGTCCAGCACCGCTTGGTGTTGACAAGGCCAACAAACTGCATGAGTGAGTTAACAACGGCAGTAACCGTTTATGATTTCAGATATGGGGAGATGTGAGCTGACGAAGGGGAGGCAGGCACTAGAAATCCGCAGCAGCCTGTCAGAGAGGAGGTCGCTGACGGATAGCATTAAGCCACCACATCGTTACGAAGAGTTTTCAGCCAGAAACCTACAGTGGGCTAAGGCCAATGGTAAGAGAAGGTGCACCATCTGAAACTGCGCCAGTTTGTCTAGAGTAGTTTACCCTTTATAAAACTAAATGTTTCAAGGATGCAAGTCATTCACCCCATTCTGGTATTAGTTTTAACAGAGCATCCCATGAATTTCCATTGCCTATCTCCATTTGAATGTCCTTGACAAGGGAAGGTACCTGTAGGGAGGTTCTCCCATGTTTTGCCCAAATGGCCACTAATCAGACGGGACTGTATACTGAATGCTGCAGGGTATCTCCACGATGGTCAATGTTGCTCTGACCAGACCCAATCTCTGCCTGGCTTCACGTTCCCCAACCCTACTGCTGACTCAACTGTGCCAGGAATTTGTAGCCTTCCTGATCTGAAAGTCTTGAAAGTTGAAAGCTAGTTAGGGCTCTTTTTTTGTATGACTGTATGGCAAATCAAATTCCTCGTATGTTGCAAAACATACTTGGCTAATAAAGTATGATTATGATAATGAGAGTGTCATACAACGTGGAAACAGGCCCTTCGGCCCAACTTGCCCATGCTGACCAACATGCCCCATCTACACGTGTCCCACCTACCTGTGTTTGGCCCATATCCCTTTAAACCTGTCCTATCCATGTACCTGTCTAAATGTTTCTTAAATGTTGCAATAGTCCCTTACACTAAGCCAAATGCAGGCAGGTGGGACTATTGTAGCTGGGACATGTTGGCAGGTGTGGGCAATTTGGGCCGGAGGGCCTGTTTCCACTATGATTATAATAATGAGAACCCGGACTTAAACTTGGGTTGTGGTTAGAAAATGTGAATCCTGGACACAAGATTGGTTTATTCCTTGTCCCCACTGGTACTGTTCCTTGCAGTTCTACCGGAGAGCAAGTACGTCCAATTCGAATGTGGAGCCTTGATTCGCCTGGGATTTGCGGCAGAGTTTTCAAACATTATGATTATTTATGCCAGCATAGTTCAAACTCCTCAGCACATTACTCATTGTGAAGCCAGACTGACGGACTTTTCGGAGGTAAGCAACAACAAGTCTTATCGTCAACCTTTGGAAGCATTGTTCACTCTGTAACCGGCACGTTCGTGTAAACATGCACTGTGTTGGAGCAATGACGTAAATGTGGCTTGCCTTAACAAGGTGGCACTGTGGCGCAACGGTACAACTGTTCCTTGCAGCGCCTGAGACGCTGGTTCGATCCTGACTACGGGTGTGGTCTGTATGGAATTTCAATGCTGTTCCTGGGTTTCCTCTGTGAGCACCAGTTTCCTCCCACATTCTGAAGACCTGCAGGTTTGTGGGTGATTTGGCCTCTGTAAATTGCCCCTAGTGAATAAGATAGTGCTAGTTTACAGATGATCACTGGTTAGCGTGGACTTAGTGGGACAAAGAGATATGCTGTATCTCTAAACAAAGCTAAACTTTAGTTTAGTTTAGTGATACAGCGCGAAAAAAAGGCCCTTCGGCCCACTGGGTCCACCCCGACCAGCGATCCCCACATATTAACACTATCCTACACACACTAGGGCAATTTTTACATTTACCAAACCAATTAACCTACAAACCTGTACATCTTTGGAGTGTGGGTGGAAACCAAAGTTCTCGGAGAAAACTCACGCAGGCCACCTTGCAAGCGCTGTAAGGTGGCATCTCTACCACTGCGCCATTAAAACATCTGCAAGATTCAGCCAAACACTTGTGACTCCAAAGATAAACACAAAGGGCCTGTTTCCAGGCTATATCTCTAAAGTCTAAAGAAACAGGTCGTTCAGCCCAGCAAGTACAGACTGATCATCAACCTCCCATTTACACTAATCCCATATTAAAATGTTTTTGAAACAAAGAACTGCAGATGCTGGTTTATGCCAAGGATAGACACAAAGTGCTGGAGTAACTCAGCGGGACAGGCAGCATCTCTGGTTTCGGGTCGAGACCCTTCTTCAATCACCCTTGTCTCTCATCATCCCAGGAGCGGCAACTTGGCAGTTTGCTCGTCCCTCCTTTGCCCAGCAGAGGAGTAACACTGAGCTGGACACACGGAGCAGCACGTCCAGCAATCATCCTGTCCGTGCTGACGTGGCTGTTTCCAGACTGAGGAGGAATTAAGGCTGCAATCTGCTTCAGAGCTTGTAGGTTAAGTGGGACAAAGGCAAGCTTCACTGCTACCTGGTGACAGCCACTGGTATCTGTGGGTGAGGTGGTACAGGGCTGCCAGCTAAATGCCACCACAGTGCCCTACAGGCGTGTGTTGGAAGGAACTGCAGATGCTGGTTTAAACCAAAGATAGACACAAATTGTACTTTGTATATCTTTGGTATAAACCAGCACTGCAGTTCTTTGTTTCAGCAACATATTTATATGGGATTAGTGTAAATGGGAGTTTGATGATCAGTGTGTGCTTGCTGAGCAGAAAGACCTGTTTCTTTAGACTATAGCGATACTGTGTGGAAACAGGCCCTTTGGCTCACTGAGTCCGCACCAACCTGTACACTCGCACTCTCCCACACTGGGGATAATTTTACAGAAGCCAATTAACCTACAACCTGTACGCCTTTGGAGTGTGGGAGGAAACGGGATCATCGAGAGAAAACTCACACAGGTCACAGGGAGAAAGTACAAACTCTGTACAGACAGCATTCGCAGCCAGGATCGAACCTGGATGTCTGGCGCTGAGAGGCAGCAACTCTACCGCTGCGCCACCGTGCCACCCTTTCTATGCTCTTTGACTATGATATGACTTTTTTACGCAAAGGGTGGTAGATGTATGGAACGAGCAGCTGGAGGAGGTAATTGAGGCAGGTCAATGGGGCATGTCGGCCGGTGTGAGCATGTTGAGCCGAACGGCCTGTTTCTACGCTGTAAGACTCTATGACCTTCCTCTTTTGCTTTCTGAATGGTAGGACCTGGATGTGAACCTGAAACACACCAACAAGGGGTGTCCTGAGGAGACGGGCAGTGTCCTCTTCTCCTTCAACAGCTTCACGTTTCCAGAGCAGTGTCTCTACACCAGGCTCAGTGGTCTGCAGAAGCTGCGGGTGAGCATCCAACCCCTCAATCCATGCGCGTCCCTACACCATGCTTCTCATGCGTTTCTTTATGGCAAAGAGCAAGGCCATTTGGCCCATCAAATGCAACTCTCCTTGATCAATACCATCAACTCTTTTTGATCAATACCACCAACTCTGCCACTGCAATACAATCAAGGTGATCCTCAGACTGTCCTTGATCGAACTTTGCTGGCTTTACCTTGCACTAAACATTATTCCCTTATCATGTGTTTGTACACTGTAAATAGCCCAATTGTAATCATGTATTGTCTTTCTGCTGACTGGTTAGCACGCAACAAAAGCTTTTCACTGTACCTCGGTACACGGGACAATAAACTACACTGAAAATGAACAACTCTTTCACTGCAATATTATCAACTCTTTCAGATCCATACCATCAACTCTTTCAGATCCATACCATCAACTCTTTCCAATCCATACCATCAATTGTTTCAGATTCATACCATCAACTCTTTCACTGCTTTCACCGTCAATCCCATTAACCCAATTACTTCCTTATATTTACTATCATAATTTTTAAAGGCAGACAAAAGTGCTGGAGAAGCTCAGCAGGTGAGGCAGCATCTATGGAGCGAAGGAATAGGTGACGTTTCGGGTTGAGACCCTTCTTCAGACATTTTTTAAAAGATTTTTTAAATGGCAGGTACATGGGTAGGAAAGGTTTAGAAGGATATGGGAAAAACGCGGGCAGGTGGGTCTAGCGTAGATGTCCCACAAAATGGCATTGAGGAGAGTGGGTTGATGACCTATTTTGGTTCAAGTCAAGTCAAGTTAAGTCACTTTTATTTCTATAGCACATTTAAACAACTTGACCAAAGTGCTTTACATTGGTGGAGGTACTAACGTTATACAACATTGGTTCATAGATTAAGTACATACATAAATACATACATTTAGCCCTCCTTCAGAAGACGTCAAGAAAGGCTTGAGAGTAAAAGATGAGTTTTAAGTCTCGACTTAAAAGAGTCGATGGATGGGGCAGTTCTGATGGGAAGAGGTTGGGAGAGAATTGATGGATGAAAGAGCTACAAACTCCTGCGCACGTCCATCAGATCTTTCATGTATATTTGAACTAAGACTGAGCATCAGTTTACCGAGACAGAGGACAAGAGTTATTCTTGGCCTAAAGTAAGTTTAAATTCGAGGAATAGATTTAAGGATAAGGGGGAGGTCTTTTAGGACCGAGATGAGAAAGTCATTTTTCACACGAAGCCAACTAGCCCACAGGCTTTCCAGGTGCATGCATACACTAATAATAATCCTACCTCAACCACTGAACTACACTCCACCTCTTGTCCTTTCATGGAGCTGGCTTTATTTGCTGATTGTGCTTTGCGCTAATGTCTTGCTCTTTGCGCTCTTTTTTTCCCTTTTACTGTTTTGCAGAAATTGTGTGTAATTAGTGTATAATAATGTGAAGCTGCAACCAGGATGGTAATTGTACCAGTCGCTCACACCACTTGTGCACAAGACGCTAACCTTGATTTGACGACAAATCAAATAATGTAGGTGAGGAAGGAAGGGAAAGTTGGAGACGAGATCACATAAGTAACATGAGCTGTTTCTTTGTTCTCCCCTAATGTTCTGCAGACAGCGCTCAGCTTTTCCATCTGCCTGCAATATCTGTACAAAGATATGGATGAGGCCATAGAAGAGAAGAAAGTCGTGAGTATTGGAAAACCTCTTGTCTCTAAACTCAATTTGCACGAGCTGGAGAATCAGAGTGGCTACTTTTCAGTTTACAGCTCTTTGCAAAGTTCGTCCAGTAAACCTGCCCAGATGTTGGGGGGCATTCCGGGCCACACATCCAACAGTTGGAACGGCTTTGAGGGTTCCACCGATTCACACAGAGCAGGGAGTGAGTGGCCCCATCGATGTCACAGCAGCCAGGGGCTGCAACACCATCGCCCAATGTCGCCAGGAGCTTCATCTCAGCCCGGTGGATCCCAGGAGGAGATGACTGCCCTGTTCACGTCTCTCAGCATGTCTCCATGGTCAAGAGATTGTGTTGGGTCATCGGGCTCTAGGAGGGTCGATCTGTACACCGATGGAGAACTCCACACCGATGAGCAGCCCAAACACGTCCACAGGTATTAGCCAGAGCCGTGCCACACTGTGGATGCAAGGGTAAAGTTTCACGTTGTAAGATATGCGCAAGGTGGGATTCCGTTTTCCAGTTTTACTTCATCCTTCCTAACCCTTCACCTGTTGAAGCACCGCACTCTCTCACTTCCCACGTCTTCGTTAGAATCTGTCAACCATCCTACTTTTGTCAGCACTGGCCAATCAATGACGAAGGGAACCTACTGATGTTAACTGGGTCACTGTCAGCTCCAAGTCCCTGATGTGACCCATCCTGTGGCTAACACTGCCAAAGGGCTCAATGGAGACCCTCGGACTACTTTAATCAGACTATACTGGACTTTATCTTTCACTAAACATTACCCCCTTTATCCTGTATCTGTTCACTGTGGATGTTGACTCGATACACAACAAAAAGCATTTTGATGCACCTCGCTACACGTGACAATAAACCTCAGCCAAACTAAAGTATTCTGAGTGTTCTACTGTGTGTTGAGGTTCGTTCGCCCTTTGCTGCCTGACTATTTATTGTATCCTGAGCATCCTGCAACAGGGGGGAGGGGTAATCGATGTGGAGAGGGTGTCTCCGCTAGTGGGAGAGTCTAGGACCAGATTCTCCTTAACAAGCTGCTCCTTGAATCTGAAACACAAATAAAATGTTAATATTTAAAAAAATACGGATTTGATTAACATGTAGGAACAAGGAACTGTAGACGCTGGTTTGCAAATTAGACACAAAGTGATGAAGTAATGTAGATCAGGCAGCATCTCTATCAAAAAAACATATGTAACATTTCGGGTCGGGATCCTTCTTCAGACTGAACGCATGTTCTCCAGAGCTGCTGCCTGATCACTGAGTTCCTCCACTTTATGCCTCATGTTGATCATCAGAGCTTAGTTTGGTGTCGCAATACCTTGGCTGAAAGGACAAAAATGTTAGGCAAAATAGAATTTCAGTTAACGTTTTGGCAAATTATGCACACGCACACACGCACGCACACAGATGTATGTAGACACACGCAGACAGACACGCAAACTCACACAAACAGACACGCAAACTCACACAAACAGACACAGACAGACACACACAGACAGACACACAGACACAGACTCACACGCACACAGACTCACACAGACAAACACGCAGACACACACACGTGATGTTAACCTGTGACGTACCATGATGCTGGCGCTGGTCAGGATGCCAAATGGCTATTAAGTGAGAGAGCAGAGATGCAGCTTAATGTGAATCAGTCCTAAAGCCCTAATTACCCGACAAAAACCAGTCCAAGGCCTCCTCCATCTCCCTTCTAGCACGGACATGAAAACTGTTCCCTACTGTATTTTACATTAATTAAGGGATTGTCTCTGACGCATCTCATGGAGGTTATCATCTAATGAGCAAAGCTTTACTCTGTCCCTAAAGTGGGACTATTATCCAATCTGTCCCTTTAAAACACCAAAGATTATTTTCAGTAAGCAGATGCATCCTGGGATTAATCATGGTTCAGCCCGTGACTCTCAGTGTGAAGAAGGGTCTCAACCCGAAACGTCACCCAGTTCTTCTCTCCAGAGATGCTGCCTGTCCCGCTGAGTTACTCCAGCCTTTTTGTGTCTACCTTTGGTTTAAACCAGCATCTGCAGTTCTTTCCTGCCCAATTATCGAATCCACATATCTTTATGAATCAAATTTGATTTTAGTAATGATGCTGTGATGCATTTTAACAGGTTTAACAAAGCTAATTGTGGATGATCAGCCATGATCACATTGAATGGCGGTGCTGGCTCGAAGGGCCGAATGGCCTACTCCTGTACCTATTGTCTATTGTTAAAAGTGCGAGATAAAGGCAAGATTGTGTTGCCGTTGGTCGTACATTGCACGATAGGTTTCCTGGGGCCTTTGTGACACTGGTTTGAAAGAATATTTGACCTTTCTTACAGTGTGACGTGCAACCTGTCCAGTCACAGGTCACAGTTTGTTCATTTAACAGCCTGGGATTTGCTAAATCTGGTGTAGAGGCTATTACTGTAATTGTACAACATTGACCAATTAAAGAACACGTTAAGTAAGTTAATTGTCATAATTAATTTAAAATAATGTAATTAATTGAACATTCACATAACATTCTGCATAAAAGATCCTTGCGCAGTTCTAGAAACTTGGAATAAATGAAGCATTAGTTTTAAATAAATGACTAAAGTTGTGCATGATGAATGGAATGGACAGGCGGTCACAGTTCAGCAATGATTAATATTCTTATTTTTTCTGTATGTGTTTCAAAGTTTATAAAGCAAGCCGCAACTCTCACCCTTCCCATCAGCACAATCTGGGTACTCACTGTCGCCCCACAGCCCAGCGGTAGGGTTGCTGCCTCACAGCGCCAGGAACACGGGTTCCATCCCGACTATGGGTGTTGTCATACAGCCACACAGCATGGAAACAGGCCCTTCGGCCCAACTTGCCCATGCCAACCAACATGCCCCCTCTACACTAGTCCCACCTGCCCACGTTTGGCCAATTTCCCTCTAAACCTGTTCTATCCATGTGATGGCAGTGGCATTTCAACAAGATATTTTCCTGAAGTCCACACTGTTGCTGCACTGGTCACTTGGGTGGGGTTAAATAAAAGCAAAATATTCTGTAAATGTTCAGTAGATCAGGCAACAAACTCCTGCATTCCTCCCCCCCCCTCCCCCTCCCCCTCCCCCCCCCTCCCCCTCCCCCTTCCCTTCCCCCTCCCCCTCCCCCTCCCCCTCTTCCTCCCCCACCCTACTGTCCCACCAGTTCCACTGTTCACATCCGTGTGTTCCCGTTGTGAGCACATCTTCCCCAGCCAACAATGGGCCATTATGGACAGCACCCTTCCTGAGGTCAAGTGTTGCCAGGCTCTCTTATGTTCTGCCCTTCTCTACCTTTCAGTTTGAAGAAGGGTCCCGACTCGAAACATCACCTATTGCTCATGACCAGATATTCTGCCTGAGTCACTGAGTTGCTCCAGCACTTTGTGTCCATCGCTCTTTGACTTGTTTGCCTCCGTCCATCATCCACGTTCCTCCGCCCATCTCCACCTTGCCCTCCCCTACCTGTCTTGACCTGCTTCCTTGGTCGATCAATCTGCTTCTCTCCCCCCCTCCCCTAACACGGGCTAGTTCTCTAGTTTTCTAGCGTATCGTAGCGCATCGCATTGTATCGTATCGTAGCGTATTGTATCGCAAACCCTCTTCATGCCCAGTGCTGATGCAGGTTGTTGACCCGACACATCGACCGTTCCTCTCCTTCCACCGACGCTGCTCAACGCACTGGGTTCCTGCAGCAGGTTGTTTATTGCTCCAGGTTCCAGCATCTCCAGGAGGCATCTCTGATGTGAGAAGGTGGCATGGCAAGATTATAGTGTAGTGTGTGTGCGTGTGTGTATGTGCATGCGTGTGTGTGTGTGTGTGTGTGTATGTGCATGCGTGTGTGTCCATGTGTGTGTGTTTGTGTGTGTGTGTGTGTGTGTGTGTGTGTGTGTGTGTGTGTGTGTGTGTTTGTTTGTGTATGTGTGTGTGTGTCTGTGTCTGTGTCCGTGTGTGTGTGTGAGTGTGTGTCTGTGTGTGTGTCCGTGTGTGAGTGTGTGTGAGTGTGTGTCCCGTGTGTGTCCGTGTGTGTGTGTGTCCGTGTGTGAGTGTGTTTGTTTGTGTATGTGTGTGTGTGTGTGTGTGTGTGTATGTGCATGCGTGTGTGTCCATGTGTGTGTGTGTGTGTTTGTTTGTGTATGTGTGTGTTGTGTGTGTATGTGCATGCGTGTGTGTCCATGTGTGTGTGTGTTTTTGTGTGTGTCCGTGTGTGTGTGTGAGTGTGTGTCTGTGTGTGTCCGTGTGTGTGTGTCCGTGTGTGTGTCCGTGTGTGTGTGTCCGTGTGTGAGTGTGTGTCCGTGTGTGAGTGTGTGTTTGTGTATGTGTCTGTGTGTGTCTGTGTGTGTCCGTGTGTGTGTGTGTGTGAGTGTGCGTCCGTGTGTTTGTTTGTGTATGTGTGTGTGTGTGTGTGTCAGTGTATGTGTCCGTGTGTGTGTCTGTATGTGTCCGTGTGTGTGTCTGTGTGTGTCCGTGGTTTGTGTGTCCGTGTGTGTGTCCGTGTGTGAATGTGTGTCCGTGTGAGTGTGTGTGTGTGAGTGTGAGTGTGTGTCCGTGTGTGAGTGTGTGTCCCACTTTATTTCCATTGACAGAGGCCCTGGTTTTCTGGCTCCTGTGCCCATACAAGCACCTTTGTTGTGTGACTGTGCAGAGAGCTGGAGCGGGGGGAGCTGGAGCGGGGGGAGCTGGAGCGGGGGGAAGCTGGAGCGGGGAGCTGGAGCTGGAGCGGGGGGAGCTGGAGGGGGGGAGCTGGTGGGGGGGAGCTGGAGCAGGGGGAGCTGGAGCGGGAGCTGGAGCGGGGGGAGCTGGAGCGGGGGAGCTGGAGCGGGGGAGCTGGAGCGGGGGGAGCTGGTGCGGGGGAGCTGGAGCGGGGGGAGCTGGAGCGGGGGGGGAGCTGGAGCGGGGGGGGAGCTGGAGCGGGGGGAGCTGGTGCGGGGGGAGCTGGAGCGGGGGAGCTGGAGCGGGGGGGGAGCTGGAGCGGGGGGGGAGCTGGAGCGGGGGGGGAGCTGGAGCGGGGGGGGAGCTGGAGCGGGGGGGAGCTGGAGCGGGGGGAGCTGGAGCGGGGGGGAGCTGGAGCGGGGGGAGCTGGAGCAGGGGGGAGCTGGAGCGGGGGGGGAGCTGGGCGGGGGGAGCTGGAGCGGGGGGAGTGGAGCGGGGGGAGCTGGAGCGGGGGGGGGAGCTGGAGCGGGGGGGGGAGCTGGAGCGGGGGGGGAGCTGGAGCGGTGGGGGGGGGGGGAGCTGGAGCGGGGGGGGAGCTGGAGCGGGGGGAGCTGGAGCGGGGGGGGGAGCTGGAGCGGGGGGGGGAGCTGGAGCGGGGGGAGCTGGAGCGGGGGGAGCTGGAGCGGGGGGGGAGCTGGAGCGGGGGGAGGAGCGGGGGGAGCTGGAGCGGGGGGAGCTGGAGCGGGGGGAGCTGGTGCGGGGGGAGCTGGAGCGGGGGGGTGCGGGGGGAGCTGGAGCGGGGGGGGGAGCTGGAGCGGGGGGAGCTGGGCGGGGGGGCTGGAGCTGAGGGGGGGGGAGCTGGAGCGGGGGGGGGAGCTGGAGCGGGGGGGGGGGGGGGGGGGGAGCTGGAGCGGGGGGGGAGCTGGAGCGTGGGGATGGGGGAGCTGGAGCGGGGGGGGAGCTGGGAGCGGGGGGGGAGCTGAGCGGGGGGGGGAGCTGGAGGGGGGGGGGGAGCTGGTGCGGGGGAGCTGGTGCGGGGGGAGCTGGATCGGGGGGAGCTGCTCAGATGAAGCTGCACAAACGTGGCGCCAGGGCAGCTCCTCTGCGGCAATCATGTCATGTGAAAACCCAATGTCTATTCAAAGCGCATTTTAATCAAACTCAATCTCAATTAATTCCGCTTGTTGCTCCATTATCTTTGCTCAGACCAGGTTTCTGTGAGTTGGGCAGTTAATTTGAAGCCAGCCCCATTAGTGGCGACTTGGGGAATTGATTATGTGATTAATTACTAGTTAGAGATTTAATTGTCCCTAATGAACCAGCAAGTCCTGACCCACCTATAGAAGTAACAAGCTCTCCCTCTCTCTGCACTCTCCCTAATTAGTGGGAGTTTGTGGGGCTTTTCAGAAGCTTGTAACAGAATGGGCTTTGTCTCGGAAACAAAAATTAGGAGGGGGATCAAAACAAATTTAAAACAAACCTTCTGAGAACTGTCTGCTTGCCGGACAATCTTCATTAAAAGATGAATAATCCCAGCGATTATGTTAAAAACGCAATCAGCGATACATTTATATACTTCATATGAGGGGAAGGTAAATAGTGATGAGGATGGAGAAGGGGGAAGACTAGACAAAAGTGGGATAAGCACCAAGGAAGTGTGGAGCTGGGAAGGGGTGGGGTTCTCGGGACAAAGTAATAGAATATGGGAACATTTATAACAAGGGGATTAGCAGGGGAACGATGCAGGTGGGCAGAGCAGGTCAGGGGCACAGGTGAGGGGTTGTTCTCACTTCAGGCATGTTGCCAGCGGCAATATTTGTTGCCTCTTTCTTCAGTTGATTGAGGGTCTGAGCGATGTCTCATACACAACAATGGTGAAACCTCCCTTCCCTTAACTCTGGCCCTCGACTGATCAACTCCAGCGACTTACTTCACCCACAGAGTTTCTCCAGCATTTGTGTCTCCCTTTGATTTTACAACATCAACAGTTCCTTCTTAAACAGTTGTAATGCTGATCATTTCACAGCGTTTTGCACCTTCACCTCCAGGTCACATGCTCAGCACAATGTCCAAGTCTTTCCATTGTTATATCCTAGCCCTCTCCGGTTTGCACTCATCCCGCCTTTATGCGGGAAGGAACTGCAGATGCTGGTTGAAACCGAAGATAGACACAAAAAGCTGGAGTAACTCAGCGGGTCAGTTCCTGAGTCTGAAGAAAAAGCTCGACCCGAAATGTCACCTATTCCTTTTCTCCAGAGATGCTGCCTGACCCTGAGCTCTTTGTGTCAATAGACAATAGGTGCAGGAGTAGACCATTCGGCCCTTCGAGCCAGCACCGCCATTCAATATGATCATGGCTGATCATCCACAATCAGTACCCCGTTCCTGCCTTCTCCCCATATCCCCTGACTCCGCAATCTTTAAGAGTCCTAACTAGCTTTCTCTTGAACATTTTCAGAGAACTGACCTCAACCGCCCTCTGAGGCAGAAAATTCCACGGACTCAAACTCTCTGTGTGAAAAAGTTTCCTCATCTCCGTTCTAAACGGTTTGCCCCTTATTCTTAACCCCTATCCCACCTTTATCTTAGTTTACCATACTGTACGACCCTATGAATCTATACCCTACAATCTCATGATATACTGTCCCATCTGGACCCCACTCTGTCCCACTGTTCATTTTAATACATGCTGTTTTAGATTTTAAATTCCTCGCAATTTTGTATTTATCTACTTAGAAACACATCAGCCATTTAGCGACCCAATTATATATATTTTTAAAAATCCTGCTTAAAGTTCAATATCCCCCAATTCAGGTGCCTGGGCATCTGTTTTGTGCCCCAATCAATCCATCAGTGTGGTAATCAATAGAATGATTCCAGGATCACCACCTGGAGAGTGGTCCTGACCTCCCATCTGCCTCATTGGAAATCCTCGTACTATCTTTAATCTTATTTTATTGGACTTTTCCTTGCACTAAACGCTACACGCTTTATCCTGTGTCTGTACACTGTGGACGGATTAACTGTAATCATGTATAATCTTTCCGCTGGTTGGTTAGCACGCAACTGAAAGCTTTTCACTGTACCTCAGTACACGGGACAACAAAACGCACAGGTTCAGGATCTGTTTTATAAACTATTTAAGTTTTGGAGAGCAAGGGAACCAACAACACTTGCTGGACACAAAATGCTGGAGTAACTCAGCGGGACCAGCAGCGTCTCTGGATTTTAGTTGAGTTTAGTTTATTGTCACGTGTACTGAGGTACAATGCAAAGCTTTTGTTGCGTGCTCGATACTCAGCCACTTACAGTGTATAGATCCATGATATGGGAATAATGTTTAGTGCAAACTAAAGCCAGCAAAGTCCGAGGGTTATTAATGAGGTAGATGGAAGGAATGGGGGACATTTTCGGTCGAGACCCTTCTTCTTGCTGGAGTTCCTATCGTGAATACGAGCTCAGTCTCAGTGAAGTCATTGCCTGGCCACTGTGGATGTCCATCAATAGACAATAAACAATAGGTGCAGGAGTAGGCCATTCGGCCCTTCGAGCCATTCAATGTGATCATGGCTGATCATCCCCAATCAGTACCCCGTTCCTGCCTTCTCCCCATATCGCCTGACTCCGCTATCTTTAAAAGAGCCCTCCAGCTTAAAGCTTGGGGAAGAAACTACAGATGCTGGTTTAAACCGAAGATAGACACAAAAAGCTGGAGTAACTCAGCGGGACAGACAACATCTCTGGAGAGAAGGAATGGGTGACGTTTCGGTTCGAGTCCTTCCCTCAGTCTCGGGGATAATGGAGCGATGTGTTTTCATACACGGCTTTGTGTTCTGCTTCCTTTAACATTGTCCCTTCACCACAGGCGCAGAAACGAGTCAAGTTGAAAAGTTTGACACAGATGATGTGGGTTTCCACGCAGCTGTCAGAAGCAGGCAGGGCCCAATCAGTCAGTGAGCCGGGGCCTCGACTCAGGGGGTCAAAGCTGCTCTAATTACAGGCAGACCCAGCGCTGCAACACATGCTACTATAATGGCCACGTTCAACAGCATCCTTCCCGGCAGCCCCATCTACACTCCGCTCACGCTGGAGCAGGCACGTAGCCGTGGGAGGCAGGAGGCACTACCTGACAGCGCACCTGCCACAGTGAGGCCCTAACGCAAAGTGGAGGAACACCACCTCATATTTTCCCTGGGCAGCTTACACCCCAGAATATGAATATTGATTTCTCTAACTTCAAGTAAACCTTGTATCCCCTCTCTCTCCGTCCCTCCCCCACCCTAGTTATCCGACTAGTCCCACTGCCCTTGTCACCTTCCCCTCAGCCAACGACGAACCATACCATTTGACCATTGTATGCTTTGATCTGTCCTTTTCACACCTTACCCTTCCCTATCTCTAGACTCCCTCTCCCCTGACTCTTATTCTGAAGAAGGGCCGCGACCCGAAACGTCACCCATTCCCTTTCTCCAGAGACGCTGCCTGTCCCGCTGAGATACTCCAGCTTTTTGTATCTATCTTCGGTTTAAACCAGCATCTGCAGTTCCTTCCTCATCAATCAGTACCTGCTCATCCGGCATCCTGTTCTGTTCATTCTGTAGAAATTAAAATGATCACCATGTGATTATAAGCAGCTGGTCCGACATCAGTGATCTTGACTAAGAAATATATATGGTAGACGCAGAATCTGGACATTCGGCCCATCGAGTCTACTCCGCCATTCATTCATGGCTGATCTATCTCTCCATTTCAACCCCATGCCCCTGCCTTCTCCTCATAGCCTCTGACACCCGTACTGATCAACTATCTGTCAGTCTCTACTTTAAAAGTACCCAATGACTTGGTCTCCACCGCTCTCTGTGGCAATGAATTCCACAGATTCACCATTCTCTGGCCACACAAATTACTCCTCATTTTCCTACGGGAACGTCCTTTTATTCTGAGACTGTGCCCTCTGGTCCTAGACTTTCTCATTAGTGGAAGCATTCTCTCCACATCGTGCATGAGTGAATTGAACTGCGTGGAGGCCAGGAATCTCAAATAACAACAGAAAATCTACTGTTGCATCTTGCACTCTTTAGACTTTAGAGACACAGCGCGGAAACAGGCCCTTCAGCCCACGTAGTCCGCGCGGACCAGCATCACCCCGTACACTAACGTACACACTAGGGACAATTTTCCAACTGACCTAAGCCAATTAATCTACAAACCTCTCCGTCTTTGGATCGTGGGAGCAAACTCACAGTTTGCACGTTCTCCCTGTGACTGCGTCAGTTTCCTCCCGTATGATAAAGACGTGCGGGTTTGTAACTTAATTGGTTTCTGTAAATCATCCCTAGTGTGTGGGATAGAACTAGTGAACAGGGATCGCTGGTCGACGTGGACTCGGTGAGCCAAAGGGTCATGCTGTATCTTTAAACTAAACTAAACTAATATGTACGAAGGAACTGCAGATGCTAGTTTATCCCGAAGAGAAACACAAAGTGCTGGAGTAATGCTAACCACACACACTAGGGACAATTTGCATTTATACCAAGCCAATTGGTCTACAAGCCGTTTGTCTTTGGAGTGTGGGGGGAAACCAGAGAAAACCCACACAGGTCACGGGGAGAACGTACAAACTCCGCACAGACAGCGCCCGTAGTCAAGATCAAACCCCGGTCGTTGGCGCTGTGAGTCAGCAACTCTACCGCTGTGCCACCGTGCCACCCATAATATAGTGAAAGATATATCTTGATACATAGAGTTGAGCGATGCCTGAATATACATGGATTCACATGACTGTGTGTGTATACACATGAACACATTATCGGGAGTATATCTGGGTACATATATTTGAAGATAAACATTGATGGATGTTATTGAGTATATGAGTCAATGTGTGCGGATCAAGGGTTTTGGTTGCCAGTGCAGTAGAGGATATAAAACCAAACGTATTGAATAAAATCATCATTTAAACATTGTTACAATGGTAACGATAATATTTTATTGCCACATGCGCCAAACACAGTGAAATTATTTTTCAAGTTGCAAGAATTGGCATCATTTCCAAAGTTCCAAAGTCTGTGCGCTGGATCTACTGGAGCGGGACCCAATCTAGGCTTCTGCGCGGCCTCCGGCCTTCGCCTCTGTCTGGATCGCCCAGAGAACCGTCGTCCATCTCCTCGTGCGACCGCGTTCATGCCCCGAGGAGGCCTCCCGCAGCCAACCTCAAGAGCACGCAAGGTAAGACTTCCACGGAAGTAAGCCAGCTTCTCTCTCCTCACAACCATTGTTAGTTAAGGGATTGTTCATGGAACGGTGCTGCTCAGTTCAACGAGTGGATCAGCTAATATTTGTAGTTGGAGGTTTTCATGGCTAAATGTTGGTGAGTGCGTTCATGAACATTTGTAGATAAGAGTATATATTAAAACACACAGTTGATAGTACACAACAAAATGTGTTGTCTGAGCTGTAGTCAGACTGAGGGTGGCACGGTGGCGCAGCAGTAGAGTTACTGCAGTAAGTAGGCACAACGTGACTGACCAGTGGGAATTAGGTAACCCAGCCCTGTTTTCATGTTGATAGTGTAGGAGAATCTTTACGTGTAGGAAAGATCTGCAGATGCAGGTTTAAATTGAAGGCAGTGCAGGAGAATCTTCATTCTGGCTTGATCTTGAATCTTGACCATGGACTTTTTTAAGGAAGTTACTGTACTGTGCTCTACTATGCATGGACAAATATTTTAGTTCCCAATATTAACAATCAAACTCAAAAAGTGACATTAGAATGTGGGTGAAAGGTTATTTAGTTTAGTTTCAAGATTCAGCACGGAAACAGGCCCTTCGGCCCACCGGGTTGGCATGACCAGTGATCCCCGTACACTAGCACTATCCCACTATCCTACACACACTGGGGACAATTTACAATCTTTACCGAAGCCAATTAACCGACAAACCTGTACGTCTTCAGAGTGTGCGCGGAAACCAGAACACCCAGGGAAAACCCACGCAGTCTATGGGGAGAATGAACAAACTCCACTCAGAGTCAACCTTAGTCAGGATCGAACCCGGGTCTCTGGCACTGTAAGGCAGCAACTCTACCGCTGCGCCACCGTAATGCCCCGTACTAGACTATGGGTCCCTTGTTCACATGGGAGGGTTGGTCCCCCAACGCAATATTCCACCTCTCCACCAATTCCAATATTATGGAGTGTTAGTATAGGTATTGTGGGTTGAAGGGACTGGTTTCCAGAGGGCTAGTATGGACATTGTGGGCCAAATGGATTCTTGGGGTGGCAGCTCAGTCACTCAAGCCTGATGTGCTGGCAGCTCACTCACTCACGGCTGGTGGGCTGACAGTTGACTCACGGCTATTCCTTGAAATTCCATTTAAAGCAGGGTGCATGGCCACCAAATTCAAATGCAAACAGGAAGTTGTCAAGTTTAGACTTGTAATCATTTGCCACTTCAAAACCAACTACCAGCAACAATTTGCTGAGCCTCATTTCAAAACCAACCACATTTTTTTTTCAAACCACATTTAGGGCACTCAATGTCAGTAAAACCACACTCACAGTTTAGTAGACATGTGTTCAGTGTTATTCACAGCTCAGACTGAGAGACGTGACCCTCTCGCTTCCCCCATCTTGACTGAGGCACTCAACCACTCCGGGTTTTATAGTCCCTCCGGAAGGGGCGTGGCTTTCAGGAGAGAGAATCTCAACATTTTTTAAACACTAATAACTCTTTTATTTTTAATCAATGGGAAAAATCCTCTTGTCCTGCGCAGCGGAGGGGCACTGAGTAAGATGGCCAAAAATCACAGCCGTAAGTGGCAGTGTTTTTTCTAAAATCAATATACAGAACAACAGGAAGTGGTCAAGATCAGACTTTTAGTAATATAGATGTTTCCAGTACATCAGGTGCTAAGGGAACTGGGTATCAATGGTACGATGACTTTGCTGATTTAGTATAGAATTTATTACAACATCAATGACCAATATTCCAGAACACCCATTGTTCGAGTTTCAAAGTAGAATTTATTCACATAGTCAAATTGTCTGCCCAAAGAGCAGAACCTGTACACGGCCTTTTGCTGGCTAACGTTGACAGTTCTTTTCCAGCAATGAAGTGCTTTTTAAGCAATCTTTAAGACAACACGACAAGTAAGATCCTCTTTGCATCAGCTTGCACAGAAATCAAGATACTTAATTTTATCTACTACAGCTCTTCATCCGTGCTACGATTGTATTGTGCGACTTCTCATTCTATAACCTACAAGCCTTTAGAAATCAATCAATCTTGGTATCATCCATCTACTCTCTATGTTTTGGCCCATCTCATCTCCTCTCCTACTCTTTGCGACCCTGGCAGTGTCCGGCACGCTGGACCTTTGGCCCTTTGCCTAGGTTTCTCAACAGTGTAAAAAACAAAATATCGCACCTTATCTACATTGGGATGGGAATGGAAGACAATTGCTATAGCTTCACATTGGTGACAAGCTATGGAACGTGGGGCGTTTACCTTTAGCGTGGAAGGATCACCTTAATTCATCAAAAGATAAAAATTCATCCTTTGGTTTGTAACAAAGACCAGTCACGATTTGTTGTGTTATTTTATCTCAGATGACGCTGGTATTGCCGCTAGGTTTCGAGATGCGAGCATTGCTATTGTGACGTGTGGCCCATAGTTTTACAAAGTCACTTTAAAGTTGGAGGTCACAGATCACAACAACATCCCAACATGGAACAGTCTGTCCTTTTTTCATTGTTCCATCAGATTGGTTGCCAGCTCTTGTCAATGGACTGAATGTGCTCCTTGGCTTTCATCCGTAGGGATGCAATACTGGAACTTCTCTGGTCCGTATCTTCCAAAGGATACTTGTCCACAAATGTTGTTGCGCACTGGTAGGTCGGAGGAGCCAAGGACTGCATTGTCTGGGCCATTGGCAGTGGGGAGTTTAGGAAGGAGTGCCCAGAGTACGGGGTCTGCAAGCCTTGCGGAGCCCCCATGAAGCCGGGTATACTGTGCATGGAGGTTGCGTTGGAGATGGGGGATGTCAGCCAGGGATCCAGTGGCAGGGAGCTGCTCATGGGGCCAACACTGGTGGGCATCGGTGGTCTGTTGAAGGACAGCATGGGGGAATCATGCAGCTTCATGGTGCTGGCCTCGATTTTCTCCTGTCTCCTCCACTTTGCTCTCCTGTTCTGAAACCAGACCTGTGATTTGGAACAGAAAGACATTTTGAGAGGATGTCTAATGCACGCCTATTACCTTGCACCCCCCTCAGTCTCCAAGACCCCACTCCCACCTTCTGCCCCTTTCTGCTGAGAATCTGAATCATGTGAGTGATACCGTTCCATGTCCATTGGCTGGCTTCACCAGTCTGCACACAAGGGCCAAACGTCACGCTGGGGGCTTAATGGCTGAGATGATATCAGTCCTCATACCAACACACTTCCATTGTCATTCCACTCAAACCATCCCCTCTTCAGGTACCTTCACCTGCAAGCGCAGGAGATGTAACACTTGTCCCTAAACCTCCTCCCTCACCTCCATCCAGGGACCCCAGCAGACCTTCCAGGTGAGATAGAGGTTCATTTGCACCTCCCCTAACCTCAGTGTTCCTGATGTGGCCGCATGTACATCACCGTGACAAGCGTAGACTCAGCGACCATTTTACTCAACACTTGCGCAACAGGCATGTAAACATCGTACTCAGTAAACACCAGAATAAATGGCCAAGGCCTACAGGACCCGGTGGCTCACCACTTTAACTCCCCTCCCCATTCCCACACTGACCGTTCTGTCCTGGCCCTCCTCCTCAAACTGGGGGAACAACATCTCATATTCCACAGGTTGCTTACAACCCGGTGGTATGAACATTGAATCCTCTAATTTTAGGAATCTCCCTCCCCCTCCCCCCTCCCTCTCCCTCCCTCCCCCCCCCCCTCCGCCCCCTCCCCCACACCTTTCTCCACTAAAGGTCGGGTAACTAGTCCCACAGTTCTCAGCGATACATCCTTCTTGGGCTCACACCTGTCTCTCGCCAACAATGAGCCCATCAAGGAACCTCCTTGCCTGAGCTCATCTGTTGCCGACTCCAATTTGTCCAGTTTTGTCTTTGCTTCCAGTCTTTTCCTCCACTCCCCCTGCTACACAGTTTGAAGAAGGGTCCCGATCCAAAACGTCACCTATCCAGTTTCTCCAGAGATGCTGCCTGACCCGTTGAGTTACTCCAGCATGTTGTGTTTATCTTTGGTATAAACCAGCACCTGCAGTTCCTTTTTATTACCTCCAGCACCTGCAGTTCCTTTTATTACCTACTCACGACCACTCAGATGAGACCCTCTCACCTTAAACCTATGTCCTCTGGTTTTTGCTTCCCCAACTCTGGGAAAGACTCTGCATTCACCCTATGCGATGCGTGTTTACAAAGTTCTGGAGTAACTCAGCGGGTCAGTCAGCATCTATGGAGAACATAGATCGGTGACATTTCGGGTAGGGACCCTTCTTCACGCTCACAACATAACGCCCCAACTTCAACACTCAGTATCCTGACTGCTGAAGGCTAATGGACTAAAGCCTTCTTGACCACCCTATCTAACTGTGACACCACTCTCAGAGAGATGGGGTGAGGTACAAAGCCATGGAGAAAGTCTCAGCAGTAGATTCTGGTTGGTTTGTGCAAGACACACAGCTCAAGTACAAAGAAGAGAACGATGCATTTCCAAACACACTTGTGTACCCCACCAGCCCAAACCCCGCCAGCCCAAACTCTGGCGTGCTGGCGAACAGCTCCCCACCAGCGACACAGCCTGCGACCGACCCTCGGCCAGCTGTCTAATTTAATAGCTCACTCTGAGCCACCTTCCCCACGTGGTTCATTGGCAGGACTTGTACAAGACAACTGCATTATATGGATCTAATTACAGAGTGCACACCTTAATGGAATAAATATTTTATGCTTCTAGCTCCACCCAACATATGACTTTGCGTTGGAAATTGTTCAGTGTGTATTTTAAGGTAGTTTCACCTGTGACACATTGAAGCAGCCCTGGTGAGCTGTTACATTAGACAGACCAAAGGCTGCCAAGGTGAGGATTGGGGCGCGCTGAATTAGCTGCTCGTACCTGGACAACAAGGGGAGACTACAGGATGTGGCCTCCTGGATTAGGGAGAGACTGCAGGATGTGGCCATTCTGCCCCTTGTATCCGTGCTATCTCATGCATAACTGCAGCTGCTGGTTTATACGGAAGATACACATAAAGTGCTGGGGTAATCAGAGGGTCAAGCAGCATCTCTGGGTCAGGACCATTCTTCAGAAGTATCTGAAAGAGGTCTAATGACAGGTTCCAACCCAAAACATCACCCATCCTTTTTCTCCATAGACGCTGCCTAACCTGCTGAATTACTCCAGCACTTTGTGTCTGTCTTTGGCAATCCAAACTATGTTCCCAACAATCTATCTCTGCAGAATAAATCTTGGATTTTATTCTAATTTTTCCACAGTCTCCAATTTCAAAAATATCTTGTGTCAACTCTCAACCTTCTGCAAATAGATTTTTACAAATGACTGTTTCATTCTGATTGTCTAATCTCCTCGTCTCTGTTCTAAATGGCTTACCCCTTATTCTTAAACTCTGGCCCCTGGGTCTGGATTCCTGGCCCCGCTCACCTGTACCCGCACCTCGGGCAGGTTGACCTTCATGGCCAGCTCCTCTCTGCTGTACACATCGGGGTAATGCGACTTCTCGAAGGCGCGCTCCAGCTCATGGAGTTGGTAGGTGGTGAACGTGGTCCGGTTACGCCGGTGCTTCTTCTTGGGCACTTGCTCCTCCATCTCCCCGGTCCTGCCCGACCTCCTGCACCTTCACAGCCGCTGCCCGACCTCCTGCACCTTCACAGCCGCTGCCCGACCTCCTGCACCTTCACAGCCGCTGCCCGACGCGCTCCGCTCCCCTCTGCATCTGCCAACAACAACACGCCGTTACAACCGCACACAACGGCGTTACTGTAGACTGTACATATACAGCATGGAAACAGGCCCTTCGGCCAACCGAGTCCGTGCTGACCAGCGATCCCCGCACACTAACACTATCACACACACTGGGGACAACTTATATTTACACCAAGCCGATTAACCTAGCGACCTGCACGTCGTTGGAGTGTGGGAGGAAACCGGAGCACCCGGAGAAACCCACGCAGGTCACGGGGAGAACGTGCAAACTCCGTACAGACAGCGCCCGTGGTCAGGATGGAACCCGGGTCTCATTGGCGCTGTGAGGCAGCCCGGGTCTCATTGTCTCGCAAAGTTTCGCAACGTGGGCTAACTGGACAACGAGGTCGCGGGAGGGAGTCACAAAACGCTGGAGTAACTCAGCGGGCCAGGCAGCATCTGTGGAGAGAAGGGATGGGTGACGTTTCGAGTCGAGACCCTTCGCCAGAGTGGAGTTTACACGTTCTCCCCGTGACTGCGTGGAGTTGCTCCGGTTTCCTCTCGCATCCTGAAGAGGTATGGATTTGTAGGTTAATTAATCTGTGTAATATTGCCCCTAGTGTGTAGGGAATGGATGAGAAAGTGGGATAACATAGAACTGAAGTACTGTGAGCAGGTGATCGCTGGTCAGTGCGGATTCGCTGGGCCAAAGGGCCTGTTTCCTCGCGGCATCGCTGAAGTAAAACTCAATTCGTTATTCACTTGATTTATTTTGGAGGGGGGGGGGGGAGTTTCTGGAAAATTAGCAAAATAGCAAATCTATTTCAATAACAAACCGGATCGATTTATTTTTCGATTTGAAATTGGAAATTTCTGAAAAGATTATAAACTTCCTGGTGAGTTTGGTTCCCCACTCGCTAGGTGGGAATAGAAACATAGAAACAGATAAGTAGGTGCAGGAGTAGGCCATTCGGCCCTTCGAGCCAGCACCGCCATTCAATGGCTGGTCGTCCCACATCAGTAAACCCGTTCCTGCTTTCTGCCCGTATCCCTTGATTCTGTTAGCCCAAAGAGATAAATCTCTCTTGAAAGCATCCAGTGAAATGGCCTCCACTGCCTTCTGTGGAGGAGAGTGTTTGAGTTGAGTGTCTGGGGATTCGGGTCTGTGTTTACGGGGTGGGGGGGGGGGGGCGATATTTCAGAGACCCATCTCATACTAACACGACCAGGACGGAGCCGACACCACCACCTCGCCCTCCCTCCCTACACGTCCCCATCTTGTTCATCTCTTGGATGCTCCACGCAGAATCAATGCAAACATACAGTTGCAAAGTGACTAAAAAATTACTGGGAAACTGCGGCTAAATTGGGATTAAAACACCGACAAACTCATCGAGTGGGGAAAGCAAAAGTATTATCCGCAAACACCACAAAAATCAAACAACTCAACAAAAACCAACAAGAAAGCGCATCAATACAACCGAAAATAGACACGAAATGCTGGAGTAACTCAACGGGACACGCAGCGGCTCAGGAGAGAAGAAATGGGTGACGTTTCTGGTCGAGACCCTTCTTCAGACTGAGAGTCAGGGGAGGGAAACGAGAGATATAGACGGTGATGTAAAGAGATATGGAACACATGATTTAAATATATGCAAAAAAGTAACGATGATCATTGTGGAGCCCACAATGGTCCGTTGTTGGCAGTGGGCGAGGTGATAACGAGTTACACAGTGAAACTCAAGGAGACGACAGTGGAACTAGTACGAGGACCAGGGTGGGGAGAGAGTGTCTATCTAAGGTTCAACCATCGCATGCACTCCCTCTTCTCCCCTCTCCAATCAGCTAAAGGGCTCAGAAGTGGTAAACGCACACCTCCAGATTCAGGGGCAGTTTATTCCCGGCTGTTATCAGGCAACTGAACCATCCTACCACAACCAGAGAGCAGTGACTGAACTACTATCTACCTCTTTTGTGACCCTCCGACTACCCTTGATCGGACTTTGCTGGCTTTACCTTGCACTAAACGTTATCCCTTTATCCTGTATCTGTACACTGTGAATGGCTCGATTGTCTTTCCGCTGACAGGATAGCACGCAGCAGAAGCTTTTCACTGTACCTCGGTACACGTGACCATAAACTAAACTGCACTTAGCCTTGCAGTCCCTTCTGGCGCATTCTGTCAATATAACCCATTGGAATCGGGAAAAGTGACCGCCGAACCTGGCCATTAGATTTGGTAAAAATCTAAAAATCGGTTTAAAAATGGCGCAGCGGTGGAGTTGCCGCCTCACAGCGCCAGAGACCCGGGTTCGATCCCGACTCCGGGCGCTGTCTGTACGGAGTTTGCACGCTCTCCCCGTGGCCGCGCGGGTTTTCTCCGAGATCTCCGGTTTCCTCCCACACTCCGACACGTGCAGGTTTGTTGGTTCATTGGCTTGGTTATCAATGTAAATTGTCCCTAGTGTGTGTAGGATAGTGTTAGTGTGCGGGGATCGCTGGTCGGTGTGGACTCGGTGGGCCGAACGGCCTGTTTCTGTGCTGTATCTCTAAACTAAACTAAACTAAACTAGCGACGAGGTGTCGCGGGTTGTGTGTGAGACAGCTCACCGGATGATGGATTGTGTCATCCAGACGCGAGCATTGCCAACTCGGTTCCACTATCGATGTCAAATATCATCACCCAGTTTAAAAACAATTTTGAAACTAAAATCGTTTCTTTATTTTATAATAATCTATTTTATAATGTTAAGGATTAGCAGTGCGCACCCCGGAAAATATGTGCAAGGCGGCCGTGAGATTTGCGGACATCGCGCTCACCAGCCGCTCTGGGCAATTTGTAGCCTCAACCCCGCGGCCGGGACATCCAGTTTGATATTTTACTTCCTCGCCCCTTGTGCCGGGATGTGTTTGTCGCATGGTAACCAGCCAGCGAAGGCTACACATGATCACAGCCGAGCGGTCCACAGTGAACAGATACAGGATAAAGGGGATAATATTTAGTGCAGTCAATTCCGATCAAGAACAGACACATAAAGCTGGAGTAACTCAGCGCGACAGGCAGCAGCATCTCTGGAGAGAAGGAATGGGTGTCGGACGTTTCGGGTCTAGTTTAATCTAGTTTTGTTTGGATATAAATCAGAGATTTAAAAAAATGTTATAGAATAACTGTTCAAGAAGGAACTGCAGATGCTGGAAACATCGACAAAAATGCTGGAGAGACTCAGCGGGGGAGGCAGCATCTGTGGAGCGAAGGAATAGGTGAGGTTTCGGGTCGAGACCCTCAAGGGTCTCCACAGATGCCGCCTCACCCGCTGAGTCTCTCCACCATTTCTATCCACCTTATAGAATAACTGCTTCGATTGAACGATTGTAAATAAAAGCGTGAAATGGTCTCGAGTTTAAGCCCGAGTTTGGGCTGTAGATCGGACGGGAAGTACCGACACAGAAACATAGACAATAGGTGCAGGAGGAGGCCATTCGGCCCTTCGAGCCAGCGCCGCCATTCATTGTGATCACGGCTGATCATCCAGAATCAGTACCCCGTTCCTGCCTTCTCCCCAAATCCCTTGATTCCGTTAGCCCTGCAACCTAAATCTAACTCTCTCTTGAAAACATCCAGTGAATTGGCCTCCACTGCCGTCTGTGGCAGAGAATCCCACAGATTCACAACTAATTCGCACGTGTTTAAGATTTGCAATAATTGGGAAGCCATTGCCACACTGCACGGCCCTGCCAAGTGTCGTCAACTCGATAATTGTTGTCCAGTTTTGTGAAGATGACTCGCTCATATCAACCTGACCAGCGGCGCTGAACTAAATCCCAGTCAAACGCCGGCGCCCTTACCTCGCCCGAGGGGGTTATTATTGTTGCACTCGTGTTGGAAGGAACTGCAGATGCTGTTTCAACCGAAGATAGACACAAAAAGATGGCCCTAGATGCTGCCGGACCCGCTGTTACCCCAGGTTTTTTTGTGTTTACCTGGGCTAATTTCAAGTAAACGAACATCCGACGCCCCAATGAAAGAATATTCCAGTTTCGTTCTTTGCTGAAAGGTAAAGCGCGATTAAAGACCGCACCAGGGTCAGAGTGGACAGACTTTCAAAGTATCCACCAGTCTGATGAAGGGTCTCCACCAGAAATGTCACCCATTCCTCTCTCCAGAGATGCTGCCTGACCCGCTCAGTTACTCCAGCACTTTGTATGTTTTCCACTGTAAACCAGCATCTGCATTCCCTTGTTTGTCCCCCACGATTGCAGGCCCTTCGGCCCGTCGTGTCCGCGCTGACCGCCATCGCCCATTTATTAACACTAATCCCAAATTAAGACCGTTCTCCTGACGCGCTATCACCCCCTCCTGGACCCCCCCCCCCCCCCCCCCAGCGTCCAGTTCACCCTCTGACCCACACAACCTTGGGGATGTGGAAGGCAACCAGTTCGCAGGAGGGAACCCTCGCGGTCCCAGCGAGATCGTGCAAACTCCACACAGGAAGCACCCTTGGTCAGGAATGAACTCGGGTCCCTGGCGCTGTGAGGCGCGGCAGCGCCACTGTGTGCTTCTAAAATATTACAGGATGTCAGGCATTAGCGTGGAACTCTTCTATACTATTTTAGATAATATTAGTTAAATAATATTTAAAGATAAATATTATACGGATTAACGCGATAATCTATTGGTAAGGAACATGTTTATATATTAGGCTAGAATTTAGAAGCTAGTCAGTCTGACGAAGGGTCTCGACCCGAAACATCACCCATTCCTTCTCTCCAGTGATGCTGCCCGTCCCGCTGAAATACTCCAGCATTTTTGTGTCTATCTTGCATCCAGAAGCTCGAGCTAGATATGGATTGAGGGGATAAAGTATTTCCGTTCATTTGGGGAACATCCGACTATAATGAATATTGAGTACAAGAGACAACAAAACTAACGAGGGATATAATAGACAGGTTACATGCAACAACTCTGCAAAGTTTTCAAGAGAGAGTCAGGGTTAGCTCTTGGGGCCAAACGGAATCAGGGGATCTGGGGAAAAAGCAGGAACGGGGAACATTGTGGGTGATCAGCCATGATCACATTGAATGGCGGTGCTGGCTCGAAGGGCCGAATGGCCTACTCCTGCACCCATTGTCTATGTTTCGCCTAGTTATAGGAAGGATGTCAACAAAATAGAGAGAGTACAGAGGAGATTTACTAGAATGTTGCCAGGGTTCCAGCAACTATGTTACAGAGAACGGTTGAACAAGTTAGGTCTTTATTCTTTGGAGCGCAGAAGGTTAAGGGGGGACTTGATTGAGGTCTTTAAAATGATGAAAGGGATAGACAGAGTTGACGTGGATACGTTTTTCCCATTGAGGGTAGGGAAGATTCAAACAAGAGGGCATGACATGAGAATTAAGGGACAGAGGTTTAGGGGTAACGTGAGGGGGAACTTCTTTACTCAGAGGGTGGTGGCTGTGTGGAATGAGCTTCCAGCAGAAGTGGTGGAGGCAGGATCGATTTTAACATTTAAAAGTAAAGTGGATAGGTATATGGACGTGAAGGGAATGGAGGGGTATGGTCTGAGTGCAGGTAGATGGGACTAGGGGAAAACAAATGGTCGGCACGGACTGGAAGGGCCGAGAGGGCCTGTCTCCGTGCTGTAATTGTTATATGGTTATATGGTTTCCATGGTTCTATATTTCTAAAGTCTCGCTCACACTGTGGACTTTGAGTTGAGATTTCCAGCACTCAGTCCGGTCACTCCAGCTTGTTGTGTGTATCTACGGTTTAAACCAGCACCTGGCAGTTCCTCCCAATCACCCAGTCCGTCGCTATTTGTACTCGACTGCGGTTTGGTTTAATTCCATCCGTTTATATTCTCCTACTCAGCAAAGTGTTTTTGTATAAAAAGCCAAGCGCGAAGTGCTGATGAACTCAGCGGGTCGGGCAGTGTCTGTGGGGGAATGGGCGGGCAATGGTTCGGGTCGGGACCCTTCATCAGACCCTTCTTTGGGTCCCACCGCCTGCCCACCCACCCACCCACCATCCACCCACCCATCCATCCATCCATCCATCCACCCATCCATCCATCCCTTCCCCGCTGAGTTCCTCCAGCACTTTGTGTTTTGCTCAAGATTCTGCAGCCGACTGCGTCTACAATGCATTTTATATAATTGGATACACGCGAATGGTGATAAAACTTGGTGCAACTTTACACATTGTTGGTCTCCGTTCCGCATAAAACTCGGTCGCGCAAAGTTTAAACGCGGCGAGAAGAGCGTAAAGTTCGGTCTTACCGTGTGGAGTGCGGGGGTGCGGGGGCAGAGTGTGTCGGCGTCTATCTCACGGTATTCCCAGTGACCAGAGAGGTTGGCGAGAGAGAGAGAGAGAGAGAGAGAGGGAGGGGGCGCAGAGCTCAGCAAGGTTTGATCCTCTGCAAATCCCAGGATCACGTCGGCGCTGTGAAGTCGCGAACAGGCGCTTGGGCGCTTAACCGTTTGCTGCTCCTTGCCGAGCAGTTGCTGCATCCCAGACTCCAGCAGCGACCAGCGACCCCCGGCTCCCCACACACACTCAACACAGCCCCACCTCAATCATAGAAACATAGACAATAGGTGCAGGAATAGGCCATTCAGCCCTTCGAGACAGCACCGCCAGTCAATATGATCACGGCTGATCATCCACAATCAGTATGTTAAAGAAGGAGCTGCAGATGCTGGAATATCGATGGAAGATAAAAGTGCTGGAGAAACTCAGCGGGTGAGGCAGCATCTATGGAGCGAAGGAAATAGGCAACGTTTCGGGCCGAAACGGGCTTCTAGAGTTTCGGTCAGAAACGTTGCCTATTTCATTTGCTCCATAAATGCTGCCTCACCCGCTGAGTTCCTCCAGCATGTTTGTTTACCATCCAGAATCTGTACCCCGTTCCTGCTTTCTGCCCATATCCCTTGATTCCGTTAGCCCTAAGAGCTAAATCTAAGAGCTAAGAGCTAATTCTCTCTCGAAATGTCAGTGTTGAGCTGACAACGTCGTTGCAAACAGCCGGCAAACGAAACTTTATTGGGAGAAGGGTGTCGGCCCGAAACGTCACCCATTCCTTCTCTCCACAGATGCTGCCTGTCCCGCTGAGTTACTCCAGCATTTTGTGTCTATCTTCGATTTAAACCAGCTTCTGCAATTCCTTGCCTACACCAGGTGATCGGGGAGATCTGCAGGACCTCCACCAATCGCCCCGATTTCGGATTCAGTCCCGGTTCCTCCCCGGGGCTCGGTCCCCAGCGCCGACACCTCTTCCCAGATGTGGGTGTGTGTGTGTGTGTGGGGCGCGGGGAACTGCCCCGGGGATCCGTGGAGGCGATTATCAAGAGACAGACATCCTCTGACAGTGAAGGACAGACAGGAGGGCCGCGGTAATTGTAGCAAATACCCTTCACATCAAGTTACAACTCAGTAGATTATTAACGAGTCTTCGCCTCAGTAGGAACTCACCACTGTGGGTAATTGAGGTCTTGGATAAGAATCAAATATTTCGACAACACTTTCTAGTTTCCAGCAGCCCTTGCCACTCCCCCCTCCCCCCACGAAATAATCAACATATAACCTAAAACCTGACTCCCCCCCCCCGTTATAAACCGCCGCAGCGCTGTGTAAACCTGGACATCCTGAACCAAATGTACTTTTGGTGATTTTATTTAAAGGCGCGAGCAGAAAGATTTAACAGGAACCCGAGAGACAAACCTTACACGCAGAGGGTGGTGGGCGGATGGGACGAGCTGCCGGAGACGGTAGTTGAGGCAGATTAAATACAATATTTGTAAGACATTTAGACAGATGCATGGATAGGACAGGTGTAGAGTGATATGGGTCAAACGCGGGCAGGTGGGACTGGTGGAGATGGGCATCTTGTTCGGTATGAACGAGTTTTCGACGAAGGGTCTTTATTCCGACACCGTTATATGTTGGACTTAACGAATAAAATAAAATGAAAGGAGGGAATGGGTCAACGAAGGCCACAGTGCTTTGACCCCATGCAGCCTCGGTATCTGTGGGGCGATGCGGCGCCGGAGCAAAGGCCGGGTCCTCTTTACACAAGCCGCGTGTATCTGGCAAATGCCACGAACAACCCTTCACTTAATACCCACGGAATAGCCAATCATGTGTGTGTTGTTCCTCTTAGATCGAGATTATATTCAAAAGAGAATGTTTTTAAGAGAGAGTTAGATTTAGATCCTCGGTCTAACGGAATCAAGGGATATGGGGAGAAGGCAGGAACGGGGTACAGATTGGGGATGATCAGCCGTGATCATATTGAATGGCGGTGCTGGCTCGAAGGGCCGAATAGCCTACTCCTGCACCTATTGTCTATGTCTATATTGATTGATACTTTAAATTGATATAAAACATCCCACTCAAGAGAGTTGGAATATCAGGTGCTGGAACTCAGCGGGTCAGGCAGCACCTGACCCTAACAACAATGGTGATACTCACCCCCCCCCCCCCCCCCCCCCCCCCCCCCCCCCCCCCCCCCCCCCCCCCCCCCCCACCCCCCCCCCCCCCCCCCCCCGCGTCGCTACATTCCGCCGATAACCTCCTCTCGGGGTCGCCGAGACCAGAGAGGCAGTTCCTATCGAGTCGACACAGCAACTCCCGATAAAGGTTTACTGAAGATAGACACAAAGTGCTGGAGAGACTCAGCGGGACAGGCAGCATCTCTGGAGAGAAGGAATGGGCGACGTTTCGGGATTTATTGATAACTTTCATAAATGCTGACAATATCAGGGAGAACCAGACTGAAATCAAGCTGAACATATCCTCTAGTTACAACGGGTGCTCGGGATCCGGGGACACGCAAACTCCACGAAATCAGCTCCACGTTTATCGGGAATAACCGAGCGGGCAGAAACAAGGAGTTGTATTGCGTAGGAAGGAACAGCAGATGCTGGTTTAAATCGCAGTTAGACACAAAATGCTGGAGTAACTCAACGAGACAGGCAGCATCTCTGGAGAGAAGGAATGGCGGACATTTCGGGTCGAGACCCTTCTTCAGACTGAATTGTATTTACTGTCTAGACACTAAGGCGCGTTCATCTTTTACAGAAACGAATCCTGAAATTACAGTGAATTTAATTTGAAATGGAATCCAATCTTCAGAACTTTGAAGTGTGTACAACATCATGCGAGGAATAGATCGGGTCGACAGACGCACAGAGTCTGTGCCCAGAGTAGGGGGTCGGGATCATGGATAGGACAGGTTTGGAGGGATATGGACCAAACGCAGGCAGGTGGGACTAGTGTAGCTGGGACATGTTGGTCAGTGTGGACAGGTTGGGCCGAAGGGCCTGTTTCCACACTGTGTGTCTCTATGACTCTATTGAACTTCTTCAGAAGTTTCTAAGGGAAGAACTCAGAAATTAAGGAAAGCCAAATGTTCCGTAATTTAAAAAATAGAGAAATTAATCTGTTGATCCTGAGTGATGTCCATCAAAATGTCCAAATATCGCCCCATAATATGTCCCCACCGTGGCTTGGCAGCCGCGCGGACATTACTAGACTGAAGATTCAACGCTGGGTAATGTTTTCGTCTGAATGTGTTTCAGATATTTCGTTTTATTTTACTGACTTCCAGTTTGAGTTTAGTTCATTGTCACAATAAGACACAGTTATTGTCTTAATATGGAATATATTAAGTACGTATTATACGGGTGTATATATTATCAGAATATATTATAGGGGTGTCAGGGGTTATGGGGAGAAGGCAGGAGAATGGGGTTCGGAGGGAGAGATAGATCAGCCACGATTGAATGGCGGAGTAGACTTGATGGGCCGAATGGCCTAGTTTTACTCCTATCACTGATAATCCTATGTACTTATGAATATTAAGATCTCCCAGAACGAAGAGTGACTAATTTTAATTAAGTGTGTATGAAGGAACTGCAGATGCTGTTTTAAACCGATAGACACAAACTGCTGGAGTAACTCAGCGGGACAGGCAGCGTCTCTGGGGAGATGGAATGGGTGACATTTCGGGTCGAGACTGAAGAAGGGTTTCCACCTGAAACATCACCCATTCCTTCTCTCCAGAGACGCTGCCTGTCCCGCTGAGTTACCCCAACATTTTGTGTCTATCTTTGATTTTAAGTACATTTGGTTTGCAAGTACCGAATGCAGATGGGCCGGTGACTGAGTATATATATCGTTAATAACTTTGCTACACACTACTGTCGTGGTTGCCCTGTACCGCGGCAGCGGCTGTGATTGGGGGACATTGTGTGGGACATGTGAACCGATGCAGGGTTAAGTGGTTGTGAAGTATTTCAAGGCTGACAGAAGCTGATGATGGAAAACGCTGCGAGTAAACGCGCTGGAGCTAAAAAACAAAAATCAAACTGGTGAATGGGAGGGACGCGGTGTGTTTAAAACAATAGTGGGCGGACAAAGAGCGGCCGGGGTCCAGGGGGTGGGCGAGTGAGTGAGCCGCGTCTAATCCCCTCATTACCGGGGACTGATGGAGGAGGCGCTTTGGCCTGGTTTTGTTTCCAGCTCCCACCACTCTGAAAATCCTCAGGGCAATACATCGCAACGTTTGTATAACAGCCACGGGGAGAGGGTTTTACCCAATTTGGGCGACAGAACTGAAAACATCAATAAACAGGCGAAGGTTCGCGTCCCGCACATGCGAGCGCTTCCGACGTGAACCTTCGCGGCCGCAGACACAGCGCACACGTTTACCTGCACTCACTACTGTCCGTTTAGCTGCCCCCCCCGCTCAAACACCACACCACTTCACGCTTCTAATTACAATCGAAGGTTCACCAGACTGATTCCATGACTGAGAAGATCATTTTTCACACAGAGAGTGGTGAGTCTGTGGAACTCTCTGCCACAGAAGTTAATTGAGGCCAGTTCGTTGGCCGTATTTAAGAGGCAGTTAGATGCGGCCCTTGTGGCTAAAGGGATCAGGGGGCATGGAGAGAAGGCAGGTACAGGATACTGAGTTGGATGATCAGCCATGATCACATTGAATGGCGGTGCTGGCTCGTAGGGCCGAATGGCCTCCTCCTGCACCGATTGTCTATGATTCTATGATTCTATTCTATCAGTATTTTACAATCTCTGATTTATCGCCAAACTAAACTAAACTCAACTAAACTCCGACTGAAGAAGGGTCTCGACCCGAAATGTCACCCAATCCTTCTCTCCAGAGATGCTGCCTGTCCAGCTGAGTTACTCCAGCTTTTTGTGTAAAGTTCTGTCTAAAGTAAACTAGATGTGTAGGAAGGAACTGCAGATGCCGGTTTAAACCGAAGATGGACACAAAAAGCTGGAGTAACTCAGCTGGACAGGCAGCATCTGTGGAGAGGAGGAATGGGTGACGTTTCGGGTCGAGACCCTTCTTCAGACTGAGAGTCGAGGTGCGAGGATGGGGGTGGGGGTGGGGGTGGGGGGTGGGGGTGGGGGTGGGGGGTGGGGGTGGGGGTAAAGATGCTGCCTGACCCGCTGAGTCGCCCCAACATTGTGAGGCTGACACAGTGAGTGTTGCGGCCTGGGTGAGCTATGGGTGGGTGGGTGGTCAGACTAGATGGGCTGCACGGCTACACATCCTGGCGGCGGCCGAGGAAACTTATCTTTGGAACGAGGTCGTAAGAAATCCTTACTGTCTTTAGGAGCCAAAGGGGATCTCTGTGACGCTCAGCCGCGATTATAAGGCCGAGCTGAGCCGATGAGCGTTTCCACAGTCAGCAAACATTTCCGCTTGTCCCCACGCTGTCTCCTCACTCACTCACTCACTCACTCACTCACTCACTCACTCACTCACTCACTCACTCACTCACTCACTCACTCACTCACTCACTCACTCACTCACTCACTCACTCACTCACTCACTCACTCACTCACTCACTCACTCACTCACTCACACACAGCGGCGGCTCAGCATCCAAAGTGGAATCCCATAAACCCGCTCCGGTTCAAGAACAATCTTTGGAAGGAACAGCAGATGCTGGTTTAAACCGAAGTAAACCAAAATGCTGGAGTAACTCAGCGGGACAGGCAGCATGTCCGGAGAGAAGGAATGGGTGACGTTTCGGGTCGAGACCCTTCTTCACACTGCCCGCGTTCACATCCAAACACACTGAGTGTGAAATAAAACATCAATGGACATTCATATAGCACCTTCCACCACCGCCCCCCTTTTTTTATTCACCCCCATTTCCTTTATGTCCATTTAAAGTTAGAATGGGTCGGCCATTTAGGACTGAGATGAAGAAAAACGTTTTCACCCAGAGAGTTGTGAATCGGTGGAATTCTCTGCCACAGAAGACAGTGGAGGCCAATTCACTGGGCGGTGCTGGCTAGAAGGGCCAGATGGCCTACTCTTGCATCTATTTTCTATGTTTCTGTGTTTCTAAAGTTTTGCACGTTGTTTCCACTGGTGGGAGAGTCTAGAACTGATTTTTGGTTATTGAGTAGAGCTACTACTCGTGGGGGAAAAAAGCTGTTTTCATGTCTGGTTGTGGCAGCTTTGACAGTCCGGAGTCGCCTTCCAGAGGGAAGTGATTCAAAGAGTTTGTGGCCAGGGTGAGAGGGGTCAGAGATGATCTTGCCCGCTTGCTTCCTGGCCCTTGCAGTGTACAGTTCATCAATGGAGGGAAGGTTGCAGCCAATAACCTCCTCAGCTGAACGGACGATTCGCTGCAGCCTCCGGATGGGGAGAAGGCAGGAGAATGGGGTTGAGAGGGAGAGATAGATCAGCCATGATTGGATGGTGGAGTAGGCTAGTTGAGCTGAATGGCCTAATTCTGCTCCTATCACTTATGAAATTCTTGGGAGGATTTTTGGAGATATGTGAAATCCAGCCGGACAGACAACACTGGTGTCCAGATGCTAAAAGTGAACAACTGCCTGATCACTGAGGACCAGGCGAAAGCAGAAGCTCTTGCAAACAAATTCCAACATGTTTTCACCCGGGAAGATATGGAGCCTTTATCATTTCCAGTCCTTCCGCCCAGCCCGTATGCTGATGTGCCTGCTATTAAAATTGAGGCTGAAGGTGTCAAGAAGTTATTGCTCAACATTAATACCACAAAAGCTATTGGACCAGAACAGATACAGAATCAAGCCCTCAAGATCGCAGCCGAAGAACTGGCTCCAGTTTTGCACTTCATTTTTCAACAATCGCTTGACTCGGGCGATGTACTGCTGGATTGGAGGAAGGCTAACGTCACTCCTCTCTTTAAGAAGGGTTCAACCACCGACCCAGCGATTGATCGTCCTGTTTCACTAACAAGTACTTGCTGTAAATTGCTGGAGCATATCATTGATAGTAATCTGATGCGTCACGCGAGCAAACATCATATTCTTGCCGACACCCAACATGCGTTTAGGAGGCGTAGATCATGCGAGTCTCAGTTTATCCTGACGACAAATGACCTGGCCTTGACAGTAACGTCATCATGGATTTAGTTGTACGGGACTTTTCTAAAGCATTTGATGTCATCCCACACCAGAGACTGCTTCGGAAGCTGGACTTCTACGGTATTCATTCCAACACGAAACGTTGGATTTCCAGTTTCCTGACAAAACATCTTCAGCGTGTGTGTGTGAACGGAAAGAGCTCCAATTGGCACCCAGTGTTGAGTGGGACACCCCAGGGCACAGTACTTGGCCCACACCTGTGTTTTACTTTACATCAATGACATCCATGAAAAAGTCGCAAGTACGACCAGACTATTCGCTGATGATTGTTTGCTGTACAGTCCAATTAAGTCAGCTGAAGATGAAGATGCTCTCCAAAAGGATCTCGATACAATGGTCGAGTGGTCACAACAATGGGGCATGCAGTTCAACCCTTCCAAATGTGAAACCATGCGTGTCACCAGAAAGAGGAATCCAGGCGTCACATCTTACAACATACTTGGTGTCACCCTTGAAGAATCCAAACAAACCAAGTATCTTGGCATCAAATTGCAGAATGATCTACGTTGGAACGGTCAGACTCATCATGCAACAGCGAAAGCAACAGGTGTCCTAAACTTCCTGAGGCGCAACTTCCATCATTTTTCAGCTTCTGTCAAGGAGAAGCTGTATTTCACCCTCGTTAGACCTCATCTGGACTACGCAGTTGCAGCTTGGGACCCATACACAGATAAAAACATTTCATCCATCGAACGTGTCCAAAGACAGGCCGCTCGATTTGTTACTAACACCTACGAGAGAGAAGCGAGTGTCACCAAACTTCTGAATTCTCTGGGGTGGAACCCTCTCCAAGACAGACGTGAGGCTCACCGTTTGACCTGTTTTTACAAAATGTTAAATGGTCAGCTAGACATAGATCACAAGACCTACACCAAACCCAAACCAATTAGGAGCAGACGAGGGCATTCGATCCAATTTGTGGTCCCAGCCACAAAGACAGATGTGTACAGCAATTCGTTCTCCCCACGCACTATTAAAGCATGGAATAATCTCCACCAAACCACGGTTGCCCAGCCAGATGCAACTACATTTAAAGTGGCACTTTCTTCCCAATAACCCTCTCTGGCTTAACCCCTCCCTTCACCACCTCCAGTTTAAATTCCAGTTGGAATATTTTGGAGGACCAAGTAACCAAGAACTTAAGAACGTGAACAATTTATCATTTTTCTGTGCCAACAGTCATTTTTCCTTCGATGGTCGCCACTGAAAATTGTTAGATTGTAAGATTGTCAGGGGGTTTGGACACGCTAGAGGCAAGAAACATGTTCCCGATGTTGGGGGAGTCCAGAACCAGGGGCCACAGTTTAAGAATAAGGAGTAAGCCATTTAGAACGGAGACGAGGAAACACCTTTTCTCACAGATTGTGGTGACTTTATGGAATTCTCTGCCTCAGAGGGCGGTGGAGGCCGGTTCTCTAGATACTTTCAAGAGGGAGCTAGATAGGGCTCTTAAAGATAGCGGAGTCAGGGGATATGGGGAGAAGGCAGGAACGGGGTACTGATTGGGGATGATCAGCCATGATCACATTGAATGGCGGTGCTGGCTGGAAGGGGCGAATGGCCTACTCCTGCACCTATTGTCTATAGTCTATTGAATGTGCTGCCACCCCCTTAAGGTCTCGTTAAGTAGGTTATATACCTGAAAATGGCAATAAATGATGAATTATCTGAATGCCCCCTCGTCCACTCCATCCCACCGCCAGTTATCGACCTGCGATGTCCCAGTCACCCTGTGGCCAGTTCCCAAACGGTGCAGTGAGCAGCGGCCGTTCCCCGAGCCCGGGCCCGTCTTGTCCGCCGTGGGACCGGGAGAGGGAGGGGAGCCGCCGAGCCCGTACCCTGCCTGTCCCCGGAGACCGGGAAACGGAGTGGGTGGGTGGGGGTGGGGGGGGGGGGGTCGGCGAACGCTGGACAAGGGACGGTTGGAAAAACCAAGGGGTCGGACCTTCCACGCCCTCAAGGGCAGCTGCAGGACCCCCCCCCCCCCCCGGCAGGAAGGCTGAAGGGGGCCGGGTGGGTGGGTGGGTGAGTACAGGGGCGACGGGCTGGGATGGTGACAATGGTGCCAGCGCTTGGCGCCTCCTGCATATGGACTCAGAGGCTGTTGCGATACATCGTGTACTTAATCGGGGATTGTATTTATGATTGGCAATAATCTTACTAACCTGTATGCAAAAAAAAATAATTTCACTCTGCCTTGGTCCACGTGATATTGAAAAGAACCATTGAACCTGTGAAGTTTGCGGTGGGAACCGTGAAATTCCCAGCGCTTGGTTAGCTGACAAACTCTTAGAGTTAATGCAAGCAAGAATGTCATTGTCCTATCTGGGACACCTCTCTTGACTTGACTCGAAGAAGCACTTTGCACTGAGGAGCAGCCAGCACTTCCAGCATCTGGAACCAACCATAAACCTGCAGCTAGTGGACGGGGAGGAACAATGAGGGGGGTGAGGGCTGATTTGTTTTTTCCAATTGAAGCCGCTCTCCATGAACAGGGCCCCTTGCTACTGATAACCTGCGCTGCTAAACCAATACCACCTTGCCCGCACAAGATGAATAACCTCCTTAGCTCAAGCACCACTTATTAAATTAATATAATTGCCTTTTAGTTTTCATTGAGGTGAGTGGTAAATTGGTTTGTGCGGCGGAGGAGATTTAATAGATTCATCACTGTACAATATTAATACAATACTGCTTTACTAGTTTCTTAATTACACTAATTGAAGGCAAATTGGTTAAGAAGGAGCAACGTACATGTCAATCCGCTTACGTTTATCAGATGACAACATAAGCTGCAGTGATCCTATTAACTGTAAAATCTGCCAACACTTGAATACGCTGTGTCAGCTCATGGATCCACGTGAGACCCTCTCCCCCCCCCTCTCCACCCCCCCCTCTTCCCCCTCCCCCTCTTCCCCCTCCCCCTCTTCCCCCTCCCCCTCCCCTCCCCCCTCCCCCTCTTCCCCCCCTCCCCCTCCCCCTCTCCCCCCTCCTCCTCCACCTCCCCCTTTCCCCCCTCATCCTCCCCCCACCCTCTCCCCCTCCCCCTCTCCCCCCCTCCCCCTCTTCCCCCTCCCCCTCTTCCCCCTCCCCCTCTTCCCCCTCCCCCTCTTCCCCCCTCTTGCCCCTCCCCCTCTCCCCCCTCCTCCTCCACCTCCCCCTTTCCCCCCTCATCCTCCCCCCACCCTCTCCCCCTCCCTCTCCCCCCTCCTCCATCTCCCCCCTCCTCCTCCACACCCCCCTCTCCCCCCTCCCTCTCTCCCCCCCCACTCCCCCTGTCCTCAGTGTGTATGCTCTGTCTCAGGCGCACACACTGGACATTGGGCAATGTTTGTGAAAGCAAAAAAAAACACAGCCAAATTGCAAATGTGTAACTTCCATTTAAATTTAAATAAAATTGAGGAGAATTTATGTTGGCCATTAATTCTTAAAGAAATGTCGATGGAAATATGGGGAGATGATATTACAGGGAGAATTATGAAGGAACGTGATTACTCTGTGAGCCAGTATGGACTCGATGGGCTGAAGTGGCCTCCCTCTGTATCATAGACAAACATAGGTTTGTGCCTGTTCTGTTGTTGACAAGTTTGTGTTAGGTTTATTATTGTCAGGAGTACCGGTACTGTGAAAAGCTTTGTTTTGCATGTTATACGATACGATACGAAACGATAGATCTACCAACAGTCATAAAAACACAATAAACATGATACATCTAAACAGATTAGATCGTGTCATGGAGTCATAAGAGTCACACAGTGGGGAAACAGGCTCTTCGGCCCAACTTGCCCACCCCGACCAACATAGAAACATAGAAAATAGGTGCAGGAGGAGGCCATTCGGTCCTTCGAGCCAGCACCGCCATTCAATATGATCATGGCTGATCGTCCACTATCAATAACCCGTGCCTGCCTTCTCCCCATATCCCTTGACTCCACTCGCCCCGAGAGCTCTATCCAACTCTCTCTTAAATCCATCCAGTGATTTGGCCTCCACTGTCCCATCTACTCTAGTCCCACCTGCCTGTGTTTGGCCCATATCGCTCTAAACCTGTCCTATCCATGTACCTGTGTGATGGATTATTTTTACCTTTAGTATGGAGCTACCATAGATAACGATAGATATATCACATAACCGTCAGACTCAAGTACAGTAGATGGAGCAAAGGTGAAGATACAGAGAGCAGAATATAGAGATATGGGTAGACAGTAGATAGAGAGTGCAGAGTCCGGGACATTGCGTGCAAACGTTGCTTGTCCAAGGCCAACAGCATTATAAAAGACCCCACACACCTCCATCATGGACTGTTCACTCTGCTGCCCTCGGCCAAAAGGTATCGTAGTATAAGGAGCAGAACGGCCAGGTTTTGCAACAGCTTCTCCCCCCGAGCCATCAGACTCTTGAATTCCATATAATGTGCCGCCACTATTATCTATTTTATCTTTTTAATCTATTTTATCCTTTTGTTATTTGCGTGAGCTAGATGCAACAAAATTTCGTTCAGACTTGCATTTGTTGGTGTATTTTTGAATGACAATAAAGTCTTTGATTGATTGAGAGTACATAGTTCTCGCATTGTAACACACCAGTTCCAGAGACAAAGTCCAATGTCCGCAATGGAGTAGAGGTGAATCGGACAGTACCCTAGCTTATGCAAGTGCTGAGTGACATAGATATGCCGCTGATTTTGGTGACTGAAGCCAGTCCTTATTTCTCCAGCGGCCATTGCCAATTGGCAATCTCATTGGTGACACTCGGATTATTCTTGATTGGATTTTTCCGGCTTTACCTTGCAATAAACGTTATTCCCTTATCACGTGTCACGTGACAATAAACTAAACTGGACTGAACTGAGTTATAGACTTTGATTCGGTTTAGAGAACGATGTACACCAAAGATAGACACAAAATGCTGGAGTAACTCAGCGGGACAGGCAGCATCCCTGGAGAACATGGATAGGTGACGTTTCCGGTCGGGACCTTTCTTCAGATTGATGCATTTAGACAATCAGTCTGAAGAAGGTTCCCAACCCAAAATATAATGGAATTAACTTGATGTTTTAAAGTTATGATTCAAAGGCAAGCTATCTGAAATACTTTCAGCTAATCACACTGCAACTTGTCACACCTCTGGTTAATGGACGGTCAGTGGTCTGCTTAATCTTTTCCTTGAATTCCTCTTAAGCTCTAAGTACTTCAGTCTGGTTTGTTTCCTTCTCCTTGCACTGTCGCTGGGCTCAGATCGAGACTTCTGTTTTAACCCTTTCATTACTAAAGCCTCAAAACCAAGGAACTGTTCCTGTGTTGAAATCAAATCCATTACCTTTCCCTGAACCCATTTCCTTTCCTCAAATCCACTCACCTCCTCTCATCTTGTTCCATCTCCTTCCAGACGCTTGTAGAGACAAACAGCTCTCCCAAACACCAGGGAGGTGCGTGCAGTCAAGGCCATTCTACACATCCTCGCCAATGTAGAGGAACACTGTAGTCACAGTCAGACACAGCTCCTCACATCTCCACCGTATAGTCAGTCGGACACATGGCCACGTCACTTTGGAGAGAGTCAGACTGACACTTCTCCATGTCTCACTCGCATCCCCACATCCTACACACGACGGAGGGACAGTCACACTCATCACAACTCCCCAGGCAGACAACCCCCACACATTTCACACAGGGGGGTGATAGTCAGGCTTGTGACAGCCTGTAGCAGGGACAGTCTGTCCAATTTCTCCACTGTCCACTGACCACGGAGATGGCATGTTGCCTGTATTGTACAGAGACTGTCGAGCCTACAGTATCTGCACAATTCACGCTGTAAATAGACTGACAAATCAGTATCGGTGCAGTTTATGGTCACGTGTATCGGGGTAGAATGAGAAGCTTCTGTTGCGTGCTATCCAGTCAGCGGAAAGACAATACATGATTACAATCGGGTCATTACAGTGTGCAGATACAGGATAAGGGAATAACGTTCAGTGCAAGGTCAAGCCAGTAAAGTCCGATCAAGGACAGTCCGAGGGTCCCCGATGAGGTAGATAGCAGTTCAGGATCGCTCTCTGGTTATTAGCTACATCAATAGACAGTAGACAATCGGTGCAAGAATAGGCCATTCGGCCCTTCGAGCCAGCACCGCCATTCACTGTGATCATGGCTGATCATCCCCAATCAGTACCCCGTTCCTGCCTTTTCCCCCTGTCCCCTGACTTCACTATCTTTAAGACTCTGCTATCTATAAACACATCCCGGATAGGCAGTCAAACACAGCTTCCACATTTACGCATTATGGACAGTTCTTGTTTCTTCCTGTCTTTACAAAAAAAAAATCAATCAACTTTTTATTGTAAGTGGATCAAGTTTAGTTAAACAGCTTATCCATCATACAATGTAATATTCCAGGATACAAACACTGCCCTAATCTCCCACCCAGCGCATCATGTCAGTGAACGGCACAATTGTCTAGTCTTGCAGTCTGATTATCTCTTTTCTTATCGCTGGATTACTGGAGAAGGAAAGAAATGCCAGCACGGATTACAGGGCAGGAATGAATGAAGCCAAATATCAGTTTTAAAGGGGAATTACTCCTTGCTCTGATTGTTAGGGCGGCAGTTGAGTTGCCGCCTCACAGCACCAGAGACCCGGGTTCGATCCCCACTAGTGGTGCTGTCTGTATGGAGTTTGCACGTTCTCCCCATGACCTGCGTGGGTTTTCCCCAGGTGCTCCGGTTTCCTCCCACACTCCAAAGACGTACAGGTACGTAGATTAATTGGCTCAGTATAAATGTAAATTGTCCCCCGTGTGTGTAGGATACTGTTAATGTGCAGGGATCGCTGGTCGGCGCGGACCCGATGGGCCGAAGGGCCTGTTTCCGCGCTGTATCTCTAAAGAAATACTAAAACTACCGATGTACAGTGAAAAGCTTTTGTTGTGTGCTAACCAGTCGGCAAAAAGACAAGACATGATTAAAATCGAGCCGTTTACAGTGTACAGATACATGATAAGGGAATAACTTTTAGGTCACCAAAGAGGTAGATAGTAGTTCAGGACCGCTCTCTGGTGTGGTAGGTTGGTTTAGTTGCCTGATAACAGCTGGGAACAAACTATCCGTGAATCTGGAGATGTGCGTTTTCACACTTCTGTAACCAATGCACGTGTTAGTTCCTTGCATCTCTTCCTTTGAAAATCAAATAATGCCTTTTGAAAGTTTGTGTTCAGCTCAGATAGACGTCAGGCCTGTGAAACCTCGTCTCTAATAACAGTGAAGCATGAACACTGAGAAATTACAGCCATGGAGTCGTAGAGTAATTCAGCACCGAGCCAGGCCATTCAGCCCACCATGTCCATGCTAACATTTGGTCCATTGCATCTGTGCCTTGTGATACAAGTGCTTATTTCCATCTGATGAAGGGTTCGGATCTAAAATGTCGCCTGTCCATTCCCTCCATAGATGCTGCCTAACCCGTTGAGTTCCTCCAGCACTTTGTGTTTTGCTGATTAAATTCCTGTCTTGTATCACTGTTTGTCCTTATTGAGCACACAATGAGCTAAAGTCTATTCCTGGCCACAGGTGACCTCTGACTCGCCCTTGCTACAGTCAACACCTGAACAGGTAAAAGCAACCCTGGAGAACATGGATAGGTGACATTTCGGGCCGGGACCCATCTTCAGACTGAAGATGGGTCTCAACCCGAAACGCTATCTATTCTTTTTCTCCAGAGATGCTGCCTGACCCACTGAGTTACTCCAGCACGCTGTGAAACGTCACCTATCCATGTTCTCCACAGATGCTGCCTGGCCCGCTGAGTTACTCCAGCACTTTGTGTCCTTTTTTTTAGTAAACACACACCAACAGTTTCTTGTTTCCACATTTTACCTGTTCAGGCATCCACTGTAGCAAGGACAAGTCAGACGTCACCTGTGGCCAGGAATAGACTTTAGCTCACCCTATAAACAGCATCTGCAACACCTCGTTTCTACATAAACCTTAGCGATTCCCTCCAGAACCATCAGCCACAGGCAAAACGATTCAACCCACACGGAGAGGATAACAGATTAATGTTTAAGAATGATTGTATTTTAAACTAAGAATATCATTGAATGATGGATGGAATAACAATATAATTTATGTGTTTACAATTGAATTTATATGTAAAATGGCGGATTATATATAAATCTGCTTCCATTGAGGAGATTTGTTACTGTAATATGAATATTCCTCTCAGCATCTTAACCAACAAACTGAACAGGTTAATCAGGTTGTTTTGTTAGATGTACCATGGAATTTATCATCCAGGAATATTAAAATACAAATTTCCTTTCATCTTATAACAATGGGTTTTGAGAGTCCGTATTAGAAGCATTTAAAGACTCTCTTGTAATCCAGTTAGATTTTACATTTTGGATCTGAAATATTTCTGCATGTTACAGGAGCTGGTAATAAAATATAATGTAATAAGATTACATGCAGAATGTGTAATATCATGGATAGGATTATAATGCTGGAATTTATTATGAGGCCGGGGATTTGCCAACTTCAAAACATATTACTGCAGAGTGTGTGTGTGTGTGTGTCTGTCTGTCTGTGTGTCTGTCTGTGTGTCTGTGTGTGTGTGTGTGTGTGTGTGTGTGTGTGTGTGTGTGTGTGTGTGTGTGTGTGTGTGTGTGTGTGTGTGTGTGTGTGTGTGTGTGTGTGTGTGTGTGTGTGTGTGTGTGGGTGTGTGTGTGTGTGTGTGTGTGTGTGTGTGTGTGTGTGTGTGTGTGTGTGTGTGTGTGTGTGTGTCTGTCTGTGTGAGTGTATATATGTATGCCTGGCCCGCTGAGTTACCCCAGCATTTTGCGTCTGTCCACATCCAAATCTCCACAGTGGCACAGCGGGTAGTCCTGCTGCCTCACATGGAGAAGATGCAAACTCCACACAGACAGCACCCAAGTTCAGGAGGCAGCCTCTTCCTTCGCTCCATAGATGCTGCCTCACCTGCTGAGATCGTCCAGCATTTTTGTCCACCTTCGATGGTTTAGTTTATTGTCACGTGTACCGAGGTACAGTGAAAAGCTTTTGTTGTGTGCTAACCAGTCAGCAGAAAGACAGTACATGATTACAATCGAGCCGTGTACAGATACATGATAAGGAAATAATGTTTAGTGCAAGGTAAAGCCAGCAAAATCCGATCAAGGATAGTCCGAGGGTCACCAATGAGGGGGATAGTGGTTGGGGAGATGGTGACAATAAATGTACCAACCTTCTGGAGGACAAACACAATACATGGAAATAAAACGTAGTGCTGAACCGATGTTGTTTATTTATATTATTTACACCACGGAAAATAGAGAATGTTACAACGTAAACCCACAAATCAAATGAGATTTTAAACATTGCTCTCAATTAATCTATGCTAAACAATTCTGATTTGTTGCAAATTCAAATCCACACTCGCTGTCAGTGCGATCGGCCTCCAGACTTGAGTTGCGGTGTGCGGGTTAGTAGCGAACACTATGTTCATCATCACCTTGCGTGAGTGTTGCCCAGTTGTTTATTCACCTCCCCTTGTTGTGAGCGAATGCTGCCTCGGAGATGGGACTTTGCTGTGGGAGGTCTCACACACTTGAGGAGGGAAAGATAGATCAGCCTTGATGGAATGGTGGAGTAGACGTATAAGTTCATAAGTGATAGGAGCAGAATTAGGCCATTTGACCCATCAAGTCTACTCCGCCATTCAATCATGGTTGATCTATCTATCCCTCTTAATTCCATTCACCTGCCTTCTCCCCATAACCCCTGACATATGTACTGATCAAGAATCTATCTACATTATTTCTGCCTTAAAAAACATCCAACTAACACAGCCTTCTGTGGCAAAGAATGCCACGTATTCACCACTATCCGACTAAAGAAATTCCTCCTCCTTCAATTCTGAGCCTATGACCTCTGGTGATTGGATGGGCAGAATGGCTTACTCTCCTAGGTTACTCTCTACCTATGAACCTATGAACATGAGCGCACCCTGAACGAACTTGCTTTATTGCCAATGATGGGTCTGAGGGGGATAAACCCCCCTCAGCTTCCACCTCACATAATCCACCTCTCTGACCGTTTCCACAATCTCACACTAAGTCCTTGGACCTTTTGCTACTCTGAATCTCTTGAATAGTGTGGGGTTGAGACAGGGTAACGAGCAAAGATCCCATAGCAATGCAAGGATCCTGCTTGCCTGTTCAACAGGCAGTCCATGTCCAACGAGTGCCCATTTAAAGGCAGCAAGTGCACAGGGAGGTGCTACTTGTGGCCAATGCAATGCGAACTGTGGCAAATGAGTGAGCAGAGAGTAGGGTCTAGTTCCCACTTTGCCTCTCGCTGAGTGAGGAGCAGCAGTCAGTAATGTTACATTAGGGGCGAGAAGGTGGTGCAGCGGGTGAGTTACTGCCTCATTGCACCAGATACTGATCCTGACTACGGGTGCTGTCTGTACGGAGTTTGTACCTTCTCCCTGTGACCACGTGGGTTTTCTCCAGGTGCTCCGGTTTCCCCCCACACTCCAAAAGTGTACAGGTTTGGGGGTTAATTGGCTTCGGTCCCTAGAGTGTGTAGGGTAGTGTTAATGTGCGGGGATCGCTATTCGGCGCAGACTGGGTGGGTAGATGGACCTGATTCCGTGCTGTATCACTAAAGTAATACTAAACTACACCTGATCAGACATGACCGTGAGGAGTACAGTAAAGATGACCCTACAGCCAACCGTCTTGTGCTGAGCATTCAGTGTTACTCATGGGTTGCAAGTCCCATTTTCCAATCTGCGTGAGAGTTTTTCACTCAAGATTGGGGTGTCTGGGTAACTGGGATAATTTTAGAATCTGGCAGTGTAACCTCAGGCCACGGCAGAGAGAGTGCGTTCCACGTTATAACACTGGATGTCGCACCAATGGGATGTTTGTGGGTTTCCATTGCCAGAGGTGTAAAGTGCACTCTCAGACCAAGCTAGTGAGCAATGCAAGGATCCTGCTTGCCTGTTCAATAGGCAGTCCACGGGCCAGGTGGAAGGCTGAGGTGGCGATGCAGATCCACTCAGAGATCCTCCTCAAGTAACTGGAGACTAAGCGACTACAATGTGACGAGTGCATCAAGCAATGTCAATGTCTATGGGGTGCTTTACCTTCAGTGGACCACATCACAACACTCACGTTGAGGAGGAACCCTCAGCAACGGAGCTGCAGTCTTTTACCCACTTAACCAACGTTACATCACAGAGCATTTCTCCTCCGCCGTCTGTTTCATCTCAGTGAACGTTTCCTGGGCTTTAACCTTCAAGGTGTCAAAGTCCATGTTCTGAATGCTCCCCAGGATGGAGTTGCTGGCTTCCTCTTCCTCTTCGTCTTCTTGCATCATCTTGGCGAGGTCCTCGGGCAAGTCCACGTCACCTCCTGCCATCTGCAGCTGGTTCTCATCCTTGTCATTCTAGGTCAGGCACAAAGACAGGAATGAAAACCCTGTTCACCCACCATGCCATTCCCAGCACCATCCTCCACCTCCCTGCCCATCCAAAGATTGATAGATGGAAGATCAGTTTAGTCTACTTTATTTTCAATTCAGTTTATTGCCACGTGTACCGAGGTACAGTGAAAAGCTTTTGTTGTGTGTTATCCAGTCAGCAGAAAGACAACACATGATTACAATCGAGCCATTTACTGTGTATAGATACATGATAAGGGAATAATCATAATTTACCACACACTTTAGGCTTTGGGGTTACAGCATGGAAACAGGCCGTTCGGCCCACCGAGTCCACACTACCACTATCCTAGACATTAGCAACAATTTGCAATGTTACCAAAGCCAAACCTGCACGTCTACGGAATGTGGGAGGAAACCAGGGCACCCGGAGAAACCCCATGCCGTCCCAGGGAGAATGTACAAACTCTGTACGGATGGCACCCGTGGTCAGGATTGAACCTGGGTCTCTGGGTCCGTCAGGCAGCAACTCTACCGCTGCGTCAGCGTGCAGCCCCAATGGGCAAGTTGGGCCGAAGGGCCTGCATCCACGCTGTATGACTCTATTACACCCATCTGCCACATGGATCATTTCATGCCTCAGACAGGTGGCAATGGGATCAGTTCCTCTTCTTGGCCAGTTGCACCTTTACCTGAACCTTACCTGTGACCCATCCTTACCTGTGCCTGGTCCTTGCCTGTGCCTGATGATTACCTGTGACTGGGCCTCACCTATGACAGGGCCTCATCTGTAACTGGGTCTTACCTGTGACTGGTCCTTACCTGTGTCAGGTGCTTACCTGGGGTAGACGATATTTTCCCCTCATGTGCAAACGGACTGTTGCCCGCTCTGCCTTCTTTTGTGTAAATGCGTTGTCTCGTTCTATTCTGCAATAGGAAGAAAATGACATTTGTTCTGCTTTAACTGTTGTTATTTTTAATCTGCAACCAACATCAATGAAAAAGAGCAGAGCACAGAGTGCCGTAGTGACTCAGCAGGTCAGGCTGCACCTGTTGCAGAAATGGACAGGTGACGTTTCAGGTCGGGACCTTTCTTCAGATCTACATTTACTGCAGGTGAAGTGAAAAGGTTGTCGTGATTGTGAGTTCAACCTGATGAAGTTCAGCCAGCGGGTTTAGTAATGTTTTATTTTCCAAACTATTTTTGGAATTGGTGTGAGGGATAATATTCAGCCAGCATCATCATAATGGAGCCATAGGTTGGCTGAATGGTGAACAGGTGTTACCATAATATCCAAAACATCCCACACGGTGGCGCAGCAGTAGAGTTGCTGCCTTACAGCGCTTGCAGCACCGGAGACCCCGGTTCGATCCCGACTACGGGTGCTTGTCTGTTCGGAGTTTGTACGTTCTCCCCGTGACCACGTGGGGTTTCTCCGAGATCTTCGGTTTCCTCCCACACTCCAAAGACGTACATGTTTGTAGGTTAATTGGCTTGGTAAATGTAAAAAAAAATGTCCCTAGTGTGTGTAGGATAGTTAATGTTAATTAGCCATGGCTCGAAGGGCCGAATGGCCTCCTGCTGCACCTATTTTCTATGTTTCTCTGATTCTATCTCCAAATACGCTGTAGAATACATGACATGATGTGGGATATCAGGGCTGTGTGGGCAGAATGGCCGCAAGCAAATTTGCAAGCAGTGAGACGTCACACACCAGAGTGATAGGTAACTATCTGATTAGTTGCTGCGATGGTGGTTAAGGGATTAAGCATTAAGAAGGACTTTCAGAGAATTACCCTACTCTTTGAATTGGGTCATAGGTCCACCTTAAACCAAGACAGGGGCTCAATTAAAGCACTCATTGAAAACATTGTGTCTCTGGGCAGCATTTCTCCCCTGATGTGGCAGCCATGGCTTTGTAGTCAAGGTTGGGAAGATGAAGAAGACCTGCTCCTTGACACAAAAAGCTGGAGTAACTCAGCGGGACAGCCAGCATCTCTGGAGAGACCCGAGACCCGAAACATCACCCATTCCTTCTCTCCAGAGATGCTGCTTGTCCCGCTGAGTTACTCCAGCATTTTGTGCCTATCTTCAGTTTATACTAGCGTCTGCAGTTCCTTCCTACACACTTGCTCCTTGAAATGGCTTCCACTGTGCACGGGTAAGCTGGAAATCACAGCATCAAAACTGATTACATCAGTCACTTCAGATATACAAAT